>JAUYWG010000032.1:5743103-5755241 GCA_034779775.1 Enteromius afrohamiltoni
CAGCCTTGATGATCAGAAGAAAAATCTTTAAAAACAGTCAAATATCTTTGTGTTGTAAATCTTTTTTACGGTTGTGTACACACATATATATATATATATATATATATATATATATATATATATCTGTGCATATAAATTAATTAAATAAATGTAGGCTGCTTGCTTCTTCTAAATTCCTAATAACTGCATATCATTGGCTGATGTTCAACATGACCTAGAAAGTTTGATTGAGCAGGTTTAACTTCTCATTGCTGTGAATGAGACCCCCTCCTCCCACTGTTTTAGAAACAAGACACTTTTGGTATGGATTAACTCATATTAGCTTAGCTTTAGTGGACTGAATTAGCTTAAACTGATGCGCACCACTTTAGATACAGAGATCGCACCCAAACAGTAGAATTGTGTAATTTCTGTTACTACTTTACCTACATGACTGGAGCATACAAAATGACAATCGATATGGCATAACTGTAACCAAGTATGGTTAGAGTTCTAAAATTTTCCTTTTGTTTTTACATAGTATTTATACATTCTTTGTGCATACTTTATCTTGGTATTTCACAAATCTACAAACTGACCTGCTTAAAACTAACAAACGGTGTGACTTTAAATGGTCACCTGGGCTAGTGTAGGTGATCTCAGTATTTCATCACAAAGTACAAAGAAGGAATTAATGTGAAAGGTAATGCTCATTAAAACAGGTCTAAGAGACTGGCACGCTTCAGAAATGAGGCCAGTGCAGCAGATTATGATATCATTATATCATAATAACCATAACTTTCCTGCCAAGACCACTGTAGACTTTAATACAAATCAGGAGCAGGACAGACCATCGACAAATAATGATAATAAAATATCATATTTCATCAGAATTTGTGACACAAGATCATTGCCTATTATGTACACATGTGATTATTTATCAGCTTTATTCCTTTATAAATGGTATATGACATTCTCAACAATAAAGCTTGCTTTTCTCTTTAAGCCCCACATACTGCAATTTTGCTTAATTTTGTGCCGTTATCTGGAACCAGAGCAGTGAGCTTATGAATGAATCCCTGTGTGAACGTATCCTAAAGACAGAAAGCATGTGTCAGGAACAAATTGACACACTTTTTGACTCTCAGTGGATTCTTTAAAGAACATCCTTCTGAATCAGTTTTTTACAAAGTTAAAACATGTTAACAAGTTAACAAAGATTATGATATATGAAAAATAGGCAGCTGGTAATATTTCAAATCAGTAAGTAAAATGATTAAAAATCATATGATTGATTGTGTCAGACATTAGTCCCTTTCTTTGCTATTTGGTGGCAATGGCACATTAGCCATTGGCCTATAAACAACAGGAGAAAGTTTTAGTGCATCCTGCTAGCCTCAGCGTTTTGTACACTCCATGCTGAGCTGTTAGCTCTCACATTTTTGCTCCTCTCATCGTATCACCATTTATGTTTAGACAACAGAGCCCGATGGCCATCCGTTTACTAGCGCTCTGCATCTGCCTAAATATAGTCAGCCCTAAAGCTTCTTAGTGGGAGAACCCTCTTATAAGTTCCTTTCCTTGAACAGTAGCTGAGTATAGACCACACAAATATACTTAAGTGAAAATCCCTTGCAGGTATTTAATTCTAAATGAGTAATTACTGGGTTGTCAGTGTGTCTTGGTCTGCAGGTGCATGTGTCTTAGTGGCTCATTCGCGCATTGGCTTCGAAGCGAGTCGCACACAAACGCACTGGCAGTAGCATCTTCTAGCTTTCGGAGCTTTCCACTTCTCTGGGGCGACTAACCAGACACAGCCGCCAAAATGTGTGACATGGGGGGACTCGATAACTTGGTGGCCAACACGGCCTACCTAAAAGCCCAAGGGGGAGATGACAAGGAAATGAAGAAACGTCGTCGAAGTCTCTCTCTACCCAAGCCAGAGCAATGTGCCGCAATCCGGTCAAGTCTGGACAAGGACTTTGAATCTCTCTGCGATAAGCAGCCTATTGGAAAAAAGTTGTTTCGCCAGTACCTGGATCAAGCGGGGCCAGAATGCAGCACCGCTGCAGAATTTATGGATGATCTAAACGACTGGGAATTGTCAGAGGCCGCTGCCAAAGACAAGGCCCGTACGAATATCATCAATAAGTTCTGCAAAGATGGCTCTAAGAGCTCTCTTACCTTTCTGACTGGAGATGTAGCAACCAAGTGCAAGGCGGTTACTGACAAAGATTTTGAGGAGGTGATGGGACAGGTGAAGGAGGCCACCAAAGAGTTCCTAAAAGGCAAGCCGTTTACAGATTACCAGACAAGTGAAATATTTGAAAAGTTTTTGCAGTGGAAAGAGTACGAGAAACAGCCAATCAATGAAAAGTACTTTTATGAATTCAGGACACTCGGAAAGGGCGGATTTGGAGAGGTAGGTTCTTTTTGTGAAGTTCAGTCTAATAGTTGATATATTTTAAATTGGTCAGCCTTAACTAGAAGGTGCTGAACGTGTCCCTTTAAATGTAAACATTAAAGATATCATGAAGTCTCTTAAACTTAACCGTGTCAATCGTATACACTTCCAGGTGTGTGCAGTGCAGGTTAAGAACACCGGCCAGATGTATGCCTGCAAGAAGCTCTGCAAGAAGCGCCTCAAGAAGAAACATGGTGAGAAAATGGCCCTGCTAGAGAAGAAGATCTTGGAAAAGGTCAACAGCCTGTTCATTGTCAGCCTGGCCTATGCTTACGACACCAAAACCCATCTCTGTCTGGTCATGAGCTTGATGAATGGAGGTGACCTCAAGTATCATATCTATAACATTGGTGAGAAGGGTATCGAGATGGACCGGATCATCTATTATACAGCTCAGATTTCAACTGGGATTCTTCACCTGCATGCCATGGACATTGTGTACCGTGACATGAAGCCAGAGAATGTGCTCTTAGATAGCCAGGGCCAGTGCCGTCTTTCAGATCTTGGTCTTGCTGTGGAGATTCCTGTTGGAAAGACCATCACCCAGAAGGTGAGTTAATCGCATTTATACTGTGATCAGAACTGCTAAAGGCATTGGACAACAACTGAGTATGCCTTTGTGGGTAACGCTTTAGAATAGGCGACACTTATTCACTATTAACTACGATTATTCTCTTATTAAATTCATAATTTGTTTCTTATTAGTAAGGTATTTGTTAGGTTTGTGTATTGTGTAGGATTAGGGATGTAGAATAAAGTCATGTATGTGCTTAATTACTACTAATAAACGGCTAATACTCTAGTAATATGCATGCTAATAAGCAACTAGCTAAGAGACCCTAAAATATAAAGTATTACCACTCTGAGTGATAACTAGCAAGGAGAGTAATTCTCAAAACTATTAATGGAGATGAAAAATCTCAACTGTAAAACCAAAATGACAGATAACACACTCTTTTTGGAGATTTTATGCTTTATATGTTATTCAGCTTAGATTGGACTAGTCTAAAAATGACTAATAAACCCAAATGGACTAATAAACCTGAAAAGAATAGTTGGACCAAACACTTACACTGACTCATTTATTAGTCTTTTTGACTTTTTGAGATTGCAGTTATGCCATTTTTTAAATCACCCAATTAACTCGCAGACCACTTGGATTCCATCACACATCACAAGTGGTCCTCAGAACCCAGTCTGACATCACAAGTTAAAATCTTTGTTTACTTTATGTTTAGCAGTCCTTGTATGCTGCCAGGACTTATATGGATATTTTCAGTAACACTGTTACCTTAGATTGCTCATCTTTTACGTTCGTGTTAGCATGTTATTCTGTGCCTGTTATATAATTCCTGGTGATCTTCATCAATCTGAGTGCAGGTACAACCCGTGAACAAAGACTGCATGAAGAAGTGCTACAAATGCGGTGTCCTTACCTGCACTCTTATCTTATTGTCTCTTTAAGCTTTTGCACTGTTAGGCCACAGATAATTGTGATTAAGAGGATCCTTCATTAAATTATATCAGTATTCATATCATAATCTGCTCTGCATTGATACTTTATGCTAAGATTAGTTAGTGCAACTAAATAGTGCTTTACCTTTACCAAAGAGGTGCAATAAACTGGGTCAGTGTTATACAAAACAGAACTAAATCTATAGCTGTTGTGATGTTTATTAATGCAATCTAGTGTTTTTGATATACTATTATGCTTGAATTGCATTAAATTATGATTGATTTTATTTATTTATTTTGGTCACAGTAGAGATTTGTGGAAGTAGACTATTTAAGGAATTTTGTGATATAGGTAAAAAAAAATCTGAAAATCAATCAATTAAGCACTTGTTACAGATTTCAAAGTATAACACAAATTAGGTTAATCAAACCTTTAACATATTCCCAGAAAGGGAAGGCGTTTTAGAAAGTGGTTCATCTAACTGAATGTTTTAAAGTGTTAGAAGCCACATTTGTAATGACATGTTACATTTGTAAAAATACATTGGAACAGGAATATATAACAGGAATATACTAGCTCCATCATTTATTTATTTTCTTTCAGTTTTTTATGGTATATTTTCACATCATATTTCTAACGCTCACACCTGTTGACAAAAGAAAGTTGCATACTCAGTGTTGCCCCTCATAACTAGTTCATTTTTGATATATTGTCAAATGTCATAATGAAACAACTTTCATGCCGTGACCCTAAGCTTATTATCCAGTGCCCTTCTTGAGTCCTCAATGCAGGTTGAAGCCCAAGCTGAACCGCCGGGGGTTTGGTTGGCTTTACACTCCTGATCCTCTTAGGTAGAATTACACAAATCTGTCTCTGATCAGACAGCCAAAGGCTATGGACGTGCTGCATTTTATATTTGTCGCATAAATTATATATGTTTAAAGGCTCTGTGTTAATCACTGTTCTTTGATTCTTTCTTGAACATTGACTGTTATTAAAGCATTGATCTTCTTGAAGCTTCACGCCTTTAAAGCCACGACCCATCAGTTTGATTTATGTAACTACACTATATGTACAAATTATAGCTTCAGTGATCTGCAGGTCTAGGTCATTCTAGCTTAGGTAATCTTATTATGTTAGTCTGGCACAATGACCGAGCATCTTTTCCCATGTAATCACTATATTTTAGCTTGACCGAGCCTAACCCTGTTGATTACTATAACTTGTTATAGTTCTCTGCATTTCTGGAGAGTTTTCGTTTTGAACTGCCAGATTTTGCTAATTTCCTGCTTAGCGATACACTAGGATAGAGCATTTAACCAAAAAACAATGCTGTTGTCTGTAACATCTTAAAACTGTTGCGTTGTAGTAACTATTATCATGCCTTATTTGGATTTTTAAGCAACTATAGTGATCTGTCTTTTATGAAGCCATAGAAGTAAATTGAAGAGCTCTGTTTTTAAATTAGCCATATAGTTATTAATGAATGACCCCAGATGAAAGCATCTTTGTATACAAAGGCGCACATGTGCCTTTTTGAACCTAAGAATGGATGTCTTTATATAACCAGACTGTCCACTTCATCACAGTGGATCGGCACATGACTCCTGACAGGTAGTAGAGGATTACAATTAAGCTTCTTCTTTCTGGCAAAGAGAGGAAATGAGGTACAAGCAATAGATAGGGTAATACTTACATAAAATGTTCTACTACTACATTGCTGTTACCTTAATAAACTCCTCTGACAAATAGATATGCTCTTCACACCATGACGGGATAGAATTGCATCTTATCTAACCAGTATCCCACAAGAAATGATAATAGTCTGAACTTTTCTCAATTAAACACTTTGGTTTTCTTTTTTACAGGCTGGAACGGGTGCATATATGGCACCTGAAATCCTCACTGAAACCCCATACAGGACATCAGTGGATTGGTGGGCCCTTGGTTGCAGTATCTATGAAATGGTAGCTGGCTACACCCCGTTCAAAGGTCCTGAAGCCAAAAAGGAGAAGGTGGAGAAGGAGGAGGTACAGAGGCGCATCATTAATGAGGAACCTAAGTTTGAGCACAAGAATTTTGACGCCCCCACCATAGACATCATCAAGCAGTTCCTCAAGAAGAAGATTGATGAACGTCTTGGCTGCAAGTAAGTCCTTCTATCCCTCTTAACCTCCTGATCCTTCAGTGTGATCGGAGGTATTAAAGCAGGATACGTGAACCCTAACCTGTTTGAAATCCTTTACCACTAGTATTCCATAGTATTTTCCTATTTTCACAGGAATGATGATCCTAGGAAGCACGAGTGGTTCAAGTCCATCAACTTTGCCCGTTTGGAGGCCGGCCTTATCGATCCACCTTGGGTGCCCAAACCCAACGTTGTCTACGCAAAAGATACAGGTGACATTGCTGAGTTCTCTGAAATCAAGGGCATTGAGTTTGACGCAAAGGATGAAAAGTTCTTCAAGGAGTTTAGCACAGGTGCTGTGTGCTATGCCTGGCAAAAGGAGATGATTGACACTGGACTCTTTGATGAGCTCAGCGATCCCAACCGGAAAGAATCATCCGGTGGTTTAGATGATGATAAAAAATCGGGCACTTGCGCACTTCTGTGAGAGGACCAATCCAGCCACCCAGCCCAGAATTCACCAGCAAATACTTTCAGTGGCACCACTAACATGAATGAAACTGTGCTCTTTGAGTGGACCGTGACAGGAAAGAGATGGGATGTTAGTCCATTGTAGCATAGAAGAAGACACAGTTGCACAGCCACATGGTCTGAGAAACACTCTAGACCATCCATGATGTGGTGGACTGATCTTTGGACAAGTCAGGGAAGTTCTTCTCTGCAGTTCCTTTATGTCTCGTGAAGTAGTCAACCTCCTATCCAACTGGGAGCGCAAGTAAAAGTACTATCCCCTGTTGAGAAAATGCTAGAATTGTAGAGGACTACAGGCCACCTAAAGATTGTGATGTAACAATAGCAACTCAATGTAATCGGCAGCAATTTGTGATCAGAAGGCAGAGATGCGTGGATATGCAAAGTGGAGTCATTCCCAAGAAGCAGCGGCTTGCGTTTCAAACATCTCCTGCCTTGCCAAATCACAGTTTATTTGTGGATTAGTTCACAATGTACTAGTTCCCAGTTGGCATGTACTGTACGCATACTCTTTGTAAGACTTTAAGAAGCTACTGAATCAGGCCCAGATGGAATCTGCGGAATTCATTCTTGTTTTTTGAATTCGGAATTCAAAATTCGGAACGAAAAAGCGAAATTACATGAGCCATAGATACTATATCCACCAATTGATTTGTCGTAAGTAGGGTTGCTCCCAGCATCTCAAGCTGTAGGAAGGGAAAGACTCTAGAGATGGCTTGTCCATCACAGGGTCAAATTTGTGAAAATATGTGACAAAATAATTGTGAAGGCTCCAGAAATGGTGAGTGTTCCAGTTGCACAGATTCCATGTGGGCCTGTTTGTGACACAGGTAAACATCTACACGCTTACAAAGTGCATTTAAATGAACTGTGTCATTGCTCAACAGAGCTCCAGTGACCTCTTTTGTAGAAAGTCTTGCATAAATTGTTAACTCACAACCTCCATGCTTGTGATCTTTGATAGCAGGGCTTTTCTGATTCTGCCCCTTTGTGTATAAATATGTACATAAAAATACAACTTAATAAATTATCATATATTATTAGCTCTGAAATCAAATGAAATCGGAGCTTGATTCGTTAGCATTTAAAGGTACTTACATTTGTGTGTTGTTATTATATCCCATCATAACAGATTGAAAGTAACAGGAAAGGTCAGTCTTCAAGGGCATAAATATGCTGCGTCCGAAATCGCATACTGCTTAAGTAGGTACTACATTTAAAACTGAACGTACTACCTGACCGGTAAAAAGTGCGTTCTATATAGTATAAATGTGGGTAGTATGAATGTAATTCGGACGTACTACATCTGCCATATCGATGTTGTCACGTGTCGTCACAACAGCACAACAATTTAAACTTTCAATAACTCATCCGTTTATTTAGATTGTGTTAAACAAGTGTAATTTAATCACAATAAACAACATTTTTTTCCGGAGGTAAGTACACTTGAAATGAGTCGCGTCTCAACTTTCCGCCATTTTTCAAATATGACGTGTCCTTTCCCGGAGCCTCATGGTAAAGGAAAGCATCCATGGTATGCCTACTATAGAATTTGTCTGGAAGCAGTAGGTTATCCGGGTACTTCTCGCCTACTGAATTTCGAATGCTATGAATTCGGACATACTACTCGCCTCGCGTACTGTTTTTCACATACTATATAGTAGGGAAGTAAGCAATTTCGGATGCAGCAATAGAGAGCTTTGGAACTGATTCTTCTGCTAAATCTTCACCAGTTGCGCGATGTAACCAAGGTGGAGGTTACGCCCTCTTCCTGTCGTCAGCAGTGTTGCTTCTATGTTGCAGAACAAGAGCAAAAACGTTTTTTGTGACTACCTATCTGCAAATGAGTTATTTGTTCAAGTTTTTACTGTTTCTGAGGTAAGCAATAACGACTGAATTGAATTGTATGTAAGGTCTGAGAATGATTCTAAGTAGAGATTTTAGAAATGCAACAGGGGCATGGATTCAAAGTGGGTCAATAAAATGTTTCTTTTATAGATATATGTCTTAGCTTCTTCCCCTCCCATAACACAGCGCTTATTCGGTTTCAAATCTGAAAATATTACGAGAATATTCTCAGAATATAACTGAATCTGAATCTCTCATGTAATGCTCATTTAAAATTGAACCACATATTGGTGCATGTAAAAAAAAAAAACTAAAAATATTCCCCAGATTAAGGAGTCAAATCACAGACTGCCTGAAAAGTTCTGGGCTGAATTCAGAACACCACACTTATCTTGTAAGGCGATAATCTGGCTTGTGCTCACGTACTTAAATCAACCTCTAATCCTTGTAACCTCCAGTCTGATTTAATGAACCAAGACAAGTTCCTCTCCGCAGACTCACCAATTTATGATCTCCACTGATAGCATAGAAATACCAGTCTAGTTCAGCACACATGATTAAATCTGTTTCCTGCGTTCAGACTGTTACATCACTTCTGAGCTTTAATGGGCATTGTATATATAGTGATGGTGTGCATAATGCTACTAATATGCAGGTGTGCTTATGATTGATTTTTGATGGAGCAGTAGCAAGTCAAAAACGTCTTCAGACGGTAAAGCTAAAGACCCTGTTAAGCCAAAAAGATCCCACTCCTCCTTATGTGAACCAATATCCACTAATGCGGAAAATAAGCTTATGTGTGTAAGAAGCAGTGTTAGTGAGAGTGTCCTTTCACATCTAGAGGTAAAAATAATTGCTGTGTTATCGAAACCTGTTGGGAGTTTTGATTTTGGCGATTTTGTCAGTAGGTAGTTCATACACTTTTAATATCAAAGACCCCAAAATATGATAATACATTTGGATATTTCCTGAAATATGATAGCAGCAATATATTTTAATGCTTTGTGAAAAACATGTTGTTTTCAAAATGATATAACTGGATGCTATATATATTTATCTATTTTTATTAGTGCTGTAAAATGATTAATCACGATTAATCGCATCCAAAATAAAAGTTTTTGTTCACATAATATATGAGTGTGTACTGTGTATATTATGTATACATATACAAACACATGCACGTATGTTTAAAAAAAAAGTTTATATATTAAGTATATCATAAACTACATGAATATAATAAATACATGTGAATATTTTCAAATTACATACTCTATGTGTGTCTTTATATATACATAATATACACAGTACACACATATATTGAGTAAACAAAACGTTTTTTTAATGTCGTTTTTTCGCTGTATAGACTAAAGTAACCGTGATAAAAATCTAAACAATAATAATAATCTCTTTTAATAGTTATTGTGTGCTAAATAGATGACTGCATCAATTACCAGAAACACCGTCCAGCTTAAAAGACCATCTATGTACAGACTGAAGCAAATTCCCATGTCTGTGACTAAATGTGGTCAGCTAATCAGTTGACGCAAACTGCTGATTTATTGATAGCTGTTGGCAGGAACAGACAGTGCTATGTTTGGTTGAGCACTGTGACATGTTTAAGGTAAACGAATATGGCATATGGCACCTTGACATGATTCAGTGTAGAAAGTAAATGTAAATACAAAAAAATGTTACTCAACACAACTGTTTTCTTTTTTAAGTTTCACCTATTCAAAAAAATCTTGCTGCTGGTTAACATTACTGTATCGCCACCATGTGGTACGTTCAGGATACTACAGACAAATCTACAACCGCCACTTCCTTGTTTTCTTTTTATTTGTCAAAATAGCATTTGTACCAAGATGTTAAATGGCTCTCGAGGCTTCTGCATGAACGAGGATCCATGCAGAGGTTATGAAAATCATTAAGGTTACAAATTTGGCTCTTTTATGTATTTCATATTTCAAAAACTTTTCAAATAATGCCACTTTTTGTTTTTTACATAAATCTTATGACAATACGATCATTAAATATATTCACACAGAGCAACACAAACACAAAAACACCAACTAAGGATTAAGATAGCGACTAACCCGTCTCATCAATCACAATGTAAACAAATTCCCTTTAAGGGTACAACGTAATGACGTTAAAGAATTCAAAACATCTAGGGAATGTGAGGTCCAGGGTTAAAATACAATTAAATGTTCAAAGACACTCATGTCTTCAGCAGGAGGCGGTGCTAGACAGAAGGCTAAACAGGGATCCTGTGAAGACATGGTGAGTGGGATTCATTAACAGAAATCAATCAGTCATGCCTGTCTGTGGAGAGTTAAATTAGGTCCTTGAGACCTGCTGAGGACCAGCAGGACATTCAGTGGGGGTTTAAAAAGGGAAAAGGACAACAGAGAGAAAAGTAGTGCAAGTTTCCCTTTAGCGTCCGCACCAGCAGCTGCTTTATTCGGTCACCAGGACCCGGAAGGTGATGCGACCGAGAAACTTGTCACGCTCGTCGTTGTTCTTGAGGTTGGAGCCCTCTACCTTGCACTCTAAAATCAGCTCAGAGTTGTAGTCTTCCTTCATAAGCAACAGCTTTACAGCAACCAGAGGCTGAACATATCCCTCCTATAGATGACCAGAGACAGACAAAACAAGGAGAATTTTTTTAATGCTATATTGCAATTCTATATTGGTAACACTTTATTTTACAGTTACACCTATTGATAGTTTTCACGTGACGTCACACCTTTAAAGGAACGCCCCCCTGGCAGGCAAAACAAAGCTTAGGAAATCATGAAGGGGTCTGAAATTCACATTGTAGGTGCACTCTCACAAAAAAAAATTGTATAGCACTGTGGCATATAAGTATCTGAACAATCAGCAAGAATTCTGACTCTTAAGGACCTGTTACTCTGCCTTTAAAAAGTCCACCTCTACTAGACATCTCTAGATTAATCTAAACAAGTAACACCTGTCTCAGCTCTTTAAAGACACCCGGTCCACCCCACAGTCAGTCAGACTCCAACTACTACCATGGGCAAGACCAAAGAGCTGTCAAAACACCAGAGACAAAATTGCGGACCTCCACAAGGCTGGTAAGGGCTACTGGGCAATTGCCAAGCAGCTTGGTGAAAAAAAGAACAACTGTTCGAAAATGGAAGAGGCTAAAGACGACTGTCAGTCTCCCTCGGACTGGGGGCTCCATGCAAGAGCTCTCCTCGTGGGGTATCACTGACGATAAGAAAGGTGAGGAATCAGCCCAGAACTACACGGGAACTACACTGAAGTTTGCCAGGGACCATCTGGATGATCCAGAGGAGTTATGGGAGAAAGTCCTGTGGTCAGATGAGATCAAAATAGAATTTTTGGAGGAAAGAAAAAGAGGAGTTGCATCCCAAGAACACCATCCCTACTGTGAAGCATGGGGGTGGGAAAGTCATGCTTTGGGGGTGCTTTTCTGCGAATGTATTGAGAGATTTTCAGCAAAAACCTCCTTCCCTCAGTCAGAGCATGGCTGGGTCTTTCAACATGACAATGACCCGACACACACAGCCAGAAAAACCAAGGAGTGGCTCTGTGAGAAGCATTTCAAGGTTCTGAAGCGGCCTAGCCAGTCCTAAATCCAGACCTAAATCCAATTGAAAATCTTTGCAGGGGCACGGCTCGTTACGGCACGGCACGACTCAGTTCGGCTCGGTTTGTGCTTCCACTGCAGTTTAGTACCGCTTTAGA
>JAUYWG010000032.1:5755341-5796387 GCA_034779775.1 Enteromius afrohamiltoni
CACGTCACGTTTTGGTAACGGTACGGCTCGCTTGGAACCTCGACTGAGGTGGTACTAAAAAAAGGACCAGGTACCAGATACTGTTCCCAGTGGAAAACCCCCCAAAAGTGAGCTGTACTGAACCGTACCATACCGTACTATGCAGTGGAAAAGCACCACTAGAGAAGATCTGTATGGAGGGAGGAGTGTGTGCAAACCTGGTGAAGAGCTACAGGAAACCTTTGACCTCTGTAATTGCAAACAAAGGCTTCTGTACCAAACATGAACACTGATTTTCTCAGGTGTTCAAATACTTATGTGCAGCAGTGCAATACAAATATTCTTTAAAAATCATACAATGTGATTTCCTGAATTCCTGTCTCTCACAGTGGGAATGCACCTACAATGTAAAATTCAGACCCCTCCATGATTTCTAAGTGGGAGAACTTAGAAATATCAAATACTTATGTTCGTCACTGTATATTTTGTAGCAGATGAAGCTAGAATATAAACACAACATGCAAAGTTTCACATTAAATGGTTTCCCATAGAAAACTGTTACAAAGAAAACATTGAACCATAATTGTGTTCATATTCCCACCTCATCTGTTTAATATAAACTACTCATTGTTAATACAGTGGTTACTGAATTTGATATTTATATGCAAGTGTTTCTACATTTTAAATCATTTTACATCATTAAAAATCTATTAGTTGCTTAGTAACATGCATATTACTACAATATTAGCCAATTATTAGTAGTAATTAGGCACATATTAATACACCTTATTCTACATCCATGATCCTACACAATACATAAACATAGCTACCTTACTAACTATTATTAAGCAGAAAATTAAGAATTTATTGAGGGAAAAGTCATAATTAATAATTAACTAGTGTTACCTTTATTTTATTTACTAAATAAAATAATACAATTATTTGGTATACGTCATCTCATTACATCATAAAGTCTTAATAATTCACCATAAAATGTGTTGAATGGTCTTTATGTGGTCTATACTGGGATTACTGTTATGACAGCTTCCCTCCATGATGTGGAAAGTCATTAAATGATCTTTTAATAAGATTTGTTTCAATTCCTCCCTGAAGATCTTGTACCATTCAGATGGGAGGTGTCATTGCCTGGAGATTGATTGTTTTTTTAGTCCACTTATCACCTACTTCTTCCATCATAACTGGAACAGTCAGTGTACAATTTGTTTTGCAAATTGTAGGTAGATCTAGGGTGTCCAAAAACGTTTTAACATTCTCTATATTTACAGCTGGGGGATGAAAAAAATTATAATTTGTAATAAATCTTAAAAATCGTTTCAAATCCTTGCTGGTTCATTGCAAGTTATTTGGCATTTGGACAAATGATAAATGTATGTACTTTGTCTTGTGGACATCTTGGGGTGACCTATTCCTGGATGTTCTGAGCTCTATACTTACATGTGTTTTTTTCCCATAGTAAGGAAAGTACATCCTATCAATAGTCCCCTCCTGGGGAAAATACTGCATCTGGAGAGGTTTCCCACTCTGAAGAGAAAGAAGAAAATACCATCAGACAACTGAAGACAGCAGGCTGTCACTGGGTGAGAGTGAATGATGCTGTTTGATGTAGTTCTATCAATAATATAAATCATCCATGACATATAAAGTAGCTGCAGCGTAAAACTACATTTGGATGCAGAGCATTATGTATCCCAGCAGAGAACAGACAAAGCAGACTTCTGCTTTGGAGAAAACAAGCGCTAGAAGTCATGCTGCTGCTTTTGCCATGCTAAATGAATTAGTATTTGCTCATTAACCATCTTTCTTAATCAAAAGTAGCGGCTCTTTAAGAAAATATTCAGATGGCAACCATTGTGTTAATGGACAATTAATTCTGATTAGGGATGCATGAGATATCAAAACCATATCAACTAATATTACAAATACTTAATTGTGCAGCTCACTTTTTCAAAGCTGTCATCTAACGCTCAACATCAATCAATAAAACGCTAATAATTGAATGTTATAAAAAAAAAATGTTGCTTAAATGTATGTGTAGCATTTTAAATGAATTATTTTTATTGGTTTATATTTATTTCATTTCGATTCAATTAAATATATCAGTGTGCATCCCTAATTCTGACAAGATTATGCAAAAAATGTGTATTTTGAGGCTTGCAGAAAATTTAAGGCAAGGAATGATAAAGCACATAAGAGACATGCTCAATCACGCTAGTAGCAAACGAGAAACTGGGAGAATGAGAGAGACCAGATATACAGTGATCTTACCCATCACTTTACAAAGGAGTTCAACTGGCAGCATGCAATTGAGACATGAAAGATAAAGAAAAAAGGGAGGGAGAAAAGAAAAAAAAAAACACCCTTGAGAGAGGACGAACTAACAATTAGAAATCCAAAGAGGAAACACAACAACATATAAATCAAACCTTAAAGCTGAAATCCATAAGAAAGTCGAAAAAACACTGGCAACTACAAACACAGTTTTGCTCTTTTACACAGCAATTAAACACCCCAAATGGGGAGTGCTGTACGGGCACCAATCTGATTAACAGACACTTTGATTGGCTGTGTGGTTTTTTACCTTCGTTATACCTTGTCATGAGCCCTCAGCCAATAATTCCTATAATATAGCCAAAACAATGATGGTAACAGAAAATACTTCAAACACAGGCATGGAGCTTTATTGTGATTACTCTGAGAAACAGCCAGCATATAACCTCTTTAGGTTGTGTTGGAGTTCATTTTAGTTCTATTTTCTAAATTTCGCTTACAAATTGCAGCTTTAAACCACAAATAAACACCACGAATACAAACATATACATTATTTATGGTCTTGTACTATATGTCAATATCAAAAATGTAAACGGTTCTTTATTTGGCACCCCTATTAAACAGCTCTACTTTCGTTACCTTTGATGTGCAGTTGATGTATGGATCTCCAGCTGGCTTAAGACCAATGATCTGAGGGTTAAGAATGACACAGTATCAGCCCGGTTCGTTATCAGTCAGTTAATAAGTCGATAATACCCAGACATTTTCACTCTTGAAGACAATGGCTTGGTAGAACATAATTCTAATAGAATTACATGCTTTGTATACACAAAAATATGATTGCACTTAACATACAATTTTAAAATGCTAACTTTTGTACAACGATGCATGTTAGGTTACCCACCCTATTCATCTTGACAATAACACACGGCTGTCCTTTAGCATAGCCAAAAGTAGTGTCCTCCATCCCAGAGCAAAGCTGGAGTAAACTCCTCCTGAACTGGCACACTTTCTTCCGAGGTTCCTCGTCCTGCTCAGAGTACTGACCCGCCATACACAAGTCATTTTTGGCTTGCTCTGAGTCGTTGTACTCTGGAAATGGAAAATAGAAGAACTATAAATATAGGGTTAGGGTTAAGTACCATGCAACCAGATGAGAAATTATTTAGTGAGACAAAGTGCACTTACGATGCAAAAACGATTCTAGATGCTGGACATACTGGCCATACTCAAGAGGTTCTGATCTGTTAAAAACTATATTCAAAGAGTTTGGCCTGATAGCCAACCCTGCGAAATAGAAAAAAGTTTGTTTTAATAACACGTAGCTGAGAAATATGTACAACAGTAAATACCCACAGTGTTCATAATTACTTTCAGTGTTTGCAAAACTAAACAATTCACCTGGGGATGCAACCCGATCTCGATATTTTGGTGTGTCATCATTTAGTGTCTGAAGCATCGCCCACATAGTGAAGACAAACATAGCGGTCAAGAAGCCATAGAAGACCAAGTAAAAGAGGAGGATGAGACCTGAAACACAGTACCCTTTGAAATTCATTTGTTGCTAGGCAGAAATTTAATGATTTAGGCCCTACTAAAAAAAGCATAATCTTAAATCTTTCCAACCAAAGCACAACATTTTGCTGGGATCTCATATAAAGCACATTTTAATCTGACAATCTTATCCAGTTTCAGTTTGATTGGTCAATTGTTTTTTTTTAATTAAAATTGTATTAAATAACATTAACAAAAATAATTTCAACATTCAGACAATACCCAAATGTACTTACATAAACATAATTGATTGATATATTGATCCATCGGGACGGATTTCGCGGGAAATCCGCGTACCTGCAACTGCGTCAGTCGACCATGCGTGCCACGTAACATTCGTTTGCAAACAAAAGTAGCGGGCGTATGGTCAAAGATATGGTGCGAGAACTGTGACGCCTAACGCATTATTTAAAACAGCACACCTCCCGGGAGTTACCGGTGCCTCGAACCACATTCATCTGCGCAGAGGAGCTGAGCCGAAGCACAACCAAAACAATGTTTTCCCGCCAGACGCATGCACTTTTTAACTGACACAAGAGGTATTGTCAATTAAGTGTGGAAATAACGTTGACTTGTTAATTCATTAGCTCGTTCGTTCAATCACACATTGACCTGTTGTAAAATAATGGCATTCCATTCAGCAGTTGATAATTGTCGCTGGGAAAATAATAAAATGTGTCATTTGAACAGAAGGTTTAGTGAGGCGCGAAAACGGAACCCATTCAGATTCCCCACAGGCCAGACGACGTCATGGCGCTCAGCAACGTCACATTGATGTTACCGACCGCTCTGACGTTGCCATTCAAGTCTTTCTTCAAAGCGAACAAGAATAAATGGTTTTCTAGAAAATCTGGCTCGTTATTTTGACTGGTTGAAAACTATTTATTTTGTAGGCCTTTAATCTTTTCGACTAGTTTTACAAGCCAAGACAGTCCGATGAAGTAACTAGGCATTAATGGGCCTTGGGTCAACAAGGACACGAGAAGGTTAATATTAACGCGAGCCTTTTTCTCACGTTAAGCAGTGAGCACATAGAGTGTCTAATAATATTCTTGTTATTAAGAAATAACATAATGGAATTATGTAGATAGCTAATGTTTGATAAATAAACTGATGTAACGTTACATAGCTAAAAAACGCACTAGAATAGTTTTTTCCAAGGCGTCTAATGATGTTTATTAGCGTCAACAGAGGCTCCTTTTTTCACGCCACGCAGAAAAAAAACCTCACGCCATACCGGACGCAATCATTTCGTTGCGTTTTAAATCCCTAAAAATGCTAACTTGAAATAATGACATTAACTGCAATCGCTTCCATTTTCTTTAACATCCTCGTATTGATTCTCTGATTTCTCCCCCATCATTTTACAGGAGAAGATCTGCTAAAACCTGGAGATGTTGAGCACTGAGCAACCTAATTTTCACTCTAGATTATTCATAGCGCGAACAAATTGCCACTGATGTCATCAATGAAAGACTTGATGACATCAAGGTGTCGGAATGCCTAAGATAACGATCGCTTTCGTCATTTTCGTTCTTTATTCATGACCCCAGGGGGGTCCTCGTGCTTTAAATGCTTGTGGGTGATCAGTTTAAGCAACAAAATCCGCCGTTATGGTTATTTCTGTAAGCTGCACATTTCCACACTTGCATGAATTACGTGTAAAGGACGCCGTTTACGGGGTTTGTGTCAACTCACCCCAATTTCTCGCGGTCCGACCGAAGAATTCTCCAGTTCTTGGATTGTAGATCACGTCTTTCCAGCTGCCCACGGGTTCTTTGCCCTCCACTGGGTTTTCGCTTTTTTTAGACATGCTGGAATGAGGTGTGATGCCCTGACGAGGAGCGAAGAACCTCTGGCCTCTGCCGTCTCCAAATGCACTGTAACACTCCTGATGCCAAACTGCTCCAAAAACCGGACCGACAGCAGCACGTTATGTTGTGGGGGGAGGGAACGAGGGGGCTGCGCTCTTGCGCATGCGTAAACTATGCGACCCTCAAATTATTACAAATTGATTATGCATTTTTTCCGGAGAAGCTTTGTGTTTTCAGGTAGTAGTTATCCACGTTTGTGCATGTAAAAAGGCCTAAACTAATAGCAACAACAACAGGATTATTTAAATGTTACTTTTTGTAGGTGTCACAAAGTGTGTTTATTTCGGATAATGTTGGCACAAAATAAATGTTTTCATGGTTATGAAACGCATATGACCCTCATTCTGAGATTCTAAGAAGTTGAAATTTTGACGGACGACTGAATGCGGTTTAAAAAATTTAAGGCAGAAAGAGTGAAATGGTATTTTCTTGTTACACTTAATCCAGTTATCTTTGTTTTATTTGCTCCATCAGCCATCGCCATTTTTCTCAGCTTTCTGAGTGCAGCTGAGCATAATCAGGCAGTGCTGTTAATTAGAAGCAAGACCTCAGTAAACAAAGAAGACTTATGTAACACAAAAAGAATTTGTTAAATGGGAGGGTGAAAGGGTTGTGGCAGTGTACCCTGCTGGAGCTGTCAAATTACATTTTCTTAAAGACCTGAATGTTACCGAACCAAGATTGTTCTAATCAGAGACAATTCTATATGTTCAGTATCCTCTAAAGCACAAAGTTAGCCCAAATCACATGGTCTGTTTTTGCGGCCAGTGAATGAAATTTTTTTTTATTATTATATTGTATTATTTAATGTATTATTTTATTGGAAATTACCATAACATTATCATAAGAAATCAACAGAAATGGTCAAATAAAAAATAAATTTGAAAACAAATACCAGCAGTATTATTTACATAACATATGAACATAGTATGATTTTGGAGTACAGAAATACCTTTTGGCAACATATTCTTAAAACAAAAAGAATACGACGTCAGTGTTTCAGGAACAAATTTTTTTTTGTTGTTTTTTCATTATAAATTAAAAGCTAACACTGTTAAGTTTCTCACATAATTGTGTTTAGTTGAATAAACCTTATCAAATACTGCCTCTTACTGGTCAGCAGGGGAGAAAGGGGATGCCCATGTGACCATTCCTTTTACAAAAAAATAATTTTCATGGTAAAAAAAAAAAAAAAATTGAATCATCAGATGAACTAAGTTGTTTGGGTGAAGCATTGTAAAATCATGATTTATCTGTGTTTTCTTAGCTTTTAATAGGCATGGCATGTGTCAAAGATATTTTGTGTCAGGCTATTACGTTTGATCACAGCTGTCGAGGATAACTGCATCATGTTGTCCCTTACCACTACATTGATAAACGTGGTTAGCTGCTAGTTGGTCAAACTAGTTCTTAAGGCAGCCTTAAGTAACTGACCTTAGTTCAGTAACCTTTCACACATATTTGACAGAAGTAAGCTATTATTAAGTAGTGTCTTGATTCTGATTCAATTTATACTTTGTAATTCAAATGTATTGAGATAATTAACCAAGACAAGATTGCTACTTGATGGGTTTTTTCTATTTACTGTTCTTTGTTTTCATACAGCCAATTTAACTTATAAAAGACCATGTCTATGACCAAATAAAATAAAAAACTGTTTTCAGTTTTAAAAAATGTTGCAATTGTCCCTGTGGACTGATGCAACCGTCTCATGTTGTGATGTGAGTTGCAAAGTACATAATATGTGCACATGTTACAGTCATAGTGGCGAGTAGCAGACTAATGTGGCTTTATTGTATTAAAATTCTGGCTTTTTAATACAAATAGTCTCTGAAATACTACAAAAAAAAAATATAGGAGTTGCAAACTCCTTGATTGTTGACTGTTGGATTTTTACTTTGTTCTTCTCTATATTGAGAAACAAACTTGTCCGGTTGTCTGGTTAGTTTAGCTTGTTTATTAGTTACACACTGAATAATTATTTTTTAACTATAAGTTTTGTCTTTGCCAGAAAATGTGGTAGCAATTTTAATGATTTACAGACATTAGTAAGGCAGCTATACGTTCTGCAACACAGAGACAGAGCAAACAGTAGCCTACATTTATCACATTCAGTATCATATTTAATATTTCACTATACTGAAATATGTTGGATTTGTAATCCATAAACAATTGAAGCATAAAAGGCATATCCTTAATGTATAAAATGAGATTTTTTTTTTTTTTTTTTTTTGCCTGTGATCTCAACACTAGCATCTCAGATCCTCACTAAGATCCTCTAATCTTCTACAACTGTTCAACTACTAAGGCACTTACTCTTAAACCATTAACCAAAACATAACCTGTTAAGTCACATTGTTTGCTCTTTCAAAATATTGGTAAGTTTGCATTGCAGCACTTGCCTTATCAAGATGAACCGTTCTTTATTTTCTAATCCCTTTGTATTAAAATGTCTTCAGTCTAAATGTAAACATATAGAACTACAAACTAAGAGCAAATGTCCAAAGAGTATGTGCCATAAACCTCCACCGTCCTGAACAGGACTGTAAAAAATCCCCATTACAAACACATGACCACTGAGATCATGGTTTCTTCAGTAGTATTTAGGTCAGAGCAAAGAACATTTTCAAGTGTATTTATTTAAGTGAACAAAGTGTTTGTCAAGCTTCCATTTTTTTCTAGAATGTACACCATGCAGTCTCAAAATAAGTCCTACACTGTTTT
This sequence comes from Enteromius afrohamiltoni, assembly GCA_034779775.1. Classification (NCBI taxonomy): domain Eukaryota; kingdom Metazoa; phylum Chordata; class Actinopteri; order Cypriniformes; family Cyprinidae; genus Enteromius; species Enteromius afrohamiltoni. The sequence continues at coordinate 5,763,762 of JAUYWG010000032.1, forward strand.
AACAGTATTTTAATCGGAAAGTTTTTAAATCCTTTGCTCTTCCTTATTTTAACTATCATAAATTCCTGGCCTGTGTTCATCTATTGCCATATATGGTCATGTGTTTGTCCCTTATACTCCCGCTATCTATTTTCTGAAATATGTAACTAAATCAAGTCTTGATTTAATAATAACAGTAATAATGCACTGATTAATTATTGCAGTGTCAGAAAACGTACGGTCGCTGTCCAGCTAAATGCACCCAGAATTGTTAGTTTTAAAATAGCATGCTTTATTTCCCGCTGGTGATGTGTGTGATTTCACATTCATTTTCATCTTCATTTTCAGCTTTCGCTTTAGTCTCCTAGAGAATGGCAGTGAATGCCATGGTCTACCCTCTTCTACTTTCAGTTTTTGTTTACAACACCAAATCCTGCGTTTGTCATGTTTTTGTAGCACCGCCCTAGACTTGATGGCTTTCTTTCTTGGGCTGTTTTGGTGAAAGCACATCCCAAAATCTAATTAATAACCAAACAAATAGGCTTAATATGACTTGATTTGGGGGGGACCTGTGGCATTAACTGTTCATACAGATGCAGTGCATTGGAGTCATTTTCACAAAATCACAATTTGCAACATCAAAATCCCAGCATCTCAATCACATTAATTTTTTTTTTATTATTATATTATGTTATATTAGTTTTTCTGTTTCAAATGTTGCTTTGATAGTCTGAGCGAGGGAGTCTAAAAAGTCTCCCCCAGTGCAGTTTCTATTCAATATAGTTGTTTTTATAGCTGTTAAATGTCAACTTCAGGTCAGTGTTTATATGTTAAAGACTCTTTCACCCTGGTGTGTCAGTGTCCCTCCTCAGTTTCTCCTGGAAACAGCCAATGGCACGCGAGTGCTCTCACTGTCTACTGCGTGTTTAAGCTAAACCTGCTCATTGCGCTCGACGGTTTTGCGCTAGATTTGCATTTTGCACACTTTAGTCGTTAAAAAAAAAAAAAAAAAAAAAAAAGTGTTGTGAGTAAGAGAATGCTAGAAATAGAAACCGAAAGAAAGCGACTCAAACTGTAGTCAACTCCGCTTGCGCTTCACATTACGCAGAAATGCTCCTCTTTGTAACCTTCGCTTTTCTTGTGGCATTATCCTGGGCTCTTCCAAGGGGTAAGTCTTTCATCCTGTTACAGCAATCTTTCCGAAACCAGGAATTGTTGTTCAATAGCTCGTATTTTCCTCTATTATTATCTTTTGTGTTAATCGTTTTTAAGCGACAAAGCTCTCGTGCTTGTGTGTGTGTGTTGTTGTTGTTAGATATGTGTGTTAAGTTCGAGCGCAGCGTTTTAAAAAACAGGACAGTAGTGGAGAGGATCCTTGTCAGTGATGCACATTTAAAGGGACAGTTCGACAAGCAAGCTGTTGTCAGACCAATTCAGGATGAAGTGCTGCAAATGATGGTGGAGAGTCATCGTGAAACAGCAAGTAAGGAGTCTTAATTCAACAATTTATTAGGTGTAGCAATAGAAAAGGAACGATACTGTCAGCGGCGTCATGCCTATTCAAAGTGCACTGAGCCAATCGGATTGCAGCTTCCAGCGGAATATTATTTTCTATATGACACAATTACGCAAGTGTTCAAACCGTTCAGTGCTTCAATATCATCGGCAGCTAAATTCAAACATGCTAAGCCAGAAAATCTGACAGGTAGGATCACAAATGACAGCTGTGTCCACGCGCGCTCTCGCCTCACGTCCGCGGCTTCTAGCTACCGCCGCTCCATGTAAGCAGAGCAAAGAACATAACTGATGGACAAGCAGTCTATATCAGGGAAAAGACATCAGCGCAAGAGAAAGGACAACTAAAAAAGCCCGAGATGAAGCCAGTGCATCAATTCTGTTGACGTTAGTAAGCTAACAACAACACATCTGGCTTAATATTTTAGTTTCCATGACTTAAAATGTATTTTATAAAAACAACAAAGCAATATTTAGTAAGCCTCTATGGTTTAAGTATGGTTTCATTGATCGACACTGTTAAAATACATAATTCAAAATAAATATTTTACATTAAAAAGCACTAAAGGGCTGATAATTGTTGTTATTACACTTATAGGATGATCAAATCTTTGGTCATTGACCAAACATTTAATTAAAATATATAATTTTGGTAAAAAAAGAAAAAATGCTTAATTTCTTTAACAGAAACGTGGACATCACAACCCTCATTAAAATTAACCATGTTTTTATCATAGTAAAACCGCTTAATTTTATTTAGTGATTTCTGAATGCTTGAGACCATAAAATCAATCCCACTCTATTAATAACATTACAGCCATAGGTCATTGTCTAGGGCTACAATTGTAATTTATGGATAACAAAATGCAATTACAATTAATTAATTTACTTTCATATATTAATACAGTTCTATTTTGACCCGTTATAGTAGTATAGTATGTTTTGAGGGAGGGGGCACAACAATACTAGCTGCTTAGGGCACCCATTTGGCCAGCAGCGGCCCTGCCCGTATAAAATCTATTTTTAGTTATATTTTTAGTATCTTTATATTTAAAATACCTTGATGCATAAGTGAGTAAATGATATGAAATGACTGCTACTTTAACATGTAATACATGCACAATGTTCACTGGTGAGGGTGCTGTGGTTTATGAATATCGAATGCTATTCTTTGGTGATCCAGCAAGTGGTGCTATTTATTGGGTTAAGTAAAAATATCTGAAATGATGGTAATAAAACTTGCTCTGTCAGGTATTGTAATGCAGCCTCTCTGTTACAATTAATCTGTCTTTATTTTTTAGGTTATTCGACATATATTCGTTTGAGGGAATGTAAGCTGCGAGGACATCAAGTCCTGCAGCTGTCCGACAGGTTTCAGCTCAATGGCAGAGATTATCTGTTGTTAGATTCAAACAGTGATTCATGGACAGTGTTGATGCCAGAGGCGAAGGATCTAAAGCAGTCGTGGACACTTAAGGCCGAGCACGCGCGTCTAGAGAAAATTCACCTGAAGGAAGAATGCGAGGAATTCATTAAACAGATGAATGACATCCAGAATCAAGAAGGTGAAGACTTTGTTGAAACAATTAATTGATGCACTTATTAAAAAAATAATAATAATTGTTTGTTGCCATACAAAGTACTCTCTATTTATAAATTTTACACTACACTTTTGTGGGTATAAAACATTTGATTTGTACTAAACTGTATTATTATCTTTTAAATGATTTCCAGGGCTTGGTTTAAGGGTGTTTGCTCCAGTTTGTGCCACTTTTGTCTTTGTTGGATTTGTGTTTGTAAGCCTCCTTCTCTTCAAGCGCCACGGTGAGCAAATGACTAAAATCATGTGCAGTCACTACATACCAGTCAAACCACTAACAGGGACTTTTTTAAATGAATAAAAAATTCTATGAACACAATAATGCAAATGTTATGTTTTGTTTGGTGTCAGTCACATGTAACAAGGTCTCATTCTTCTTTCTTTGTCTTGCTCTTCCTCTTTTGCTCAAAGCAGGTCATCAACCAGGAGGTGAGATGTTTTACACTGTTTACCAAATGCTTTAATGGCTGCAATATAAAAGCTGACAGAAGATTACATATTGACACTGTGGACTTGGTGGTACTCTGTGATCTAAGGTTCCCGGACACAGACGATCTGAACGATGTCTCTTATTCTAGTTAATAAGAAGCGAATTTTGCTAAAATGGATTTAATAGTACAACTTGGTTTAAAAATGGGTGATAAGGGGTGCATGTTCACCTTATGTGTAGCTACTTTGCCCACAGTTTACATTACAGTGTAATCAAAAAACAATGTGAAAATATTTGACTTTATGTGATAACAAAATTAAAGTAAAAAAAATATTTGCTGTCAGCTGTGCTTAAGGTTACAGCAACCAAATTCCTTCAGTAATAGTGGATTTGATGAGCAATGTCAGCACATTAATACAACAAACGGAGGTTTTTGATGTCTCAAACTATTTCTAAAAAGCTATTATGCCCATGCATTCCTTAAAGGAACAGTTGACTCAAAAATGTACTCACCCTCTGTCCATCCAAGATGTAGATGAGTTTGTTTCTTTATTTTAAGAAATTTAGCATTACTGCATTTGCTCACCAGTGAATGGGTGCCGTCAGAATGAGAGTCCAAACATCTGATAAAAACACCTCAATAATCCCCATGACTCCAGTCTGTCAATTAAGATCTTTACAAATTAAAAATGAGCAAATCCATCATTAAGGTGTAAAACACAAGTCCATAATCCAAAATAATGTCACCTCCAGTGAAAACATCCATCCCCTGATGTCCTCTTCATCAAAATCCCCCAACAAATTTGTTTATAATGATTTTAAACTATTTTCACTTGATCTATGCATAGTTCAGGCAAGATTTTCTATTTTTACAGAAAGCTATGTAATGAAGAAATGACTGAAGCAACAGTTTGAAGTTCTAGATTTTGAAGTTAATGCATCTTCATGATAGATTAGTTTACTAGAAATACAGGATGTTAGTTGCACTCTTGTTGTGACATTGTCCACATTATGTGCACATTGAATGGCCTGAGAGTCAGTAAACTTAAAGCAAATGTTCATGTTTGGGTAAGCTATTCTTTTAAAATGTTGTGTAAACTGTGTCATTCCAGACTGGTGTGTCCATAGTTTTCAGTCAGACCGGTGTATCCTAATGTTTGCATGCTGTTTATTTTCAGATGTGTTATTTATGGTTTCTTCTAGGTGTATTGGGCTCACTTATCCACTATCCAGCCCATCATCTTGAAGTACCATTGAACAGATAGACTCAAAGGGACATCTCTCGAATTCCAGTGCTGAAGGGTCCCTATGGCAATCACTCCACCTGCCCAACCACATTATTGCAAAGAATCAACTCTTTGTCTTGATTTCAGAAGTCCTAGAAGGATTTCTAATAAAATGATCTTGAATTCTTAATTTTTAATTTGTGTTAGTAGTATGCATAACATACTATTGAAGAATGTAGCAGAATGCACCAGTCTATCTATGTTAATACCAACTGATATTCTGCCATTTGTACAGCACAATATTATTATTTTTTTATAACGTGTATAATGTGAGGTGCACATATTAGTTTCTGATGATTTCCCTTCTCTAAAACAGCCGGTAAGCTTTCAAAAGCATTAGTATACCAAAAGATTCAATACTAGCTTTTTTGTGAATTAATGCAAAAAGACCAAAATTATTCTTTATTATTCACTGCACTTTTTATTTATTTATTTTCTCTGATAAATATGCAATCATTTAGTTTAATATATTTGCATATAAGTGCTGTGTATTAAAAATATGAATTATGTAGTGTAATAAGATGTTAAACTATCGTTCCCTCTTTAGAGATAAACCAATTCATGTATTCATAATAATAATGATTACTTCCTTATATTTCCTTATTTAGGTAGGTAAGTTAATGTTTAAAAATAAAATGATTCCTATAAAAACTGTTTGATTTGTCTGCCTTTCATCATTTTGACTGAGTCTGTGATTCACCTTAGTAGGTCAACTTAATATTTTAGTATGGTTTATAGATTCATTATGACAGGAAATTATAAACTAGCTTACTAAAAGACATACAAAAGGACGAAAAAATATCAACTATGTGTAGCATATATTCAGTTATTTACAATAACTACAAGGGTCTTTGATGTTCGTATTTATCCAATATATAAATTGCTCAGTAAGCACTACAGAGGATAAGTTACATGTACAGATTGTACTGGTGAACTACACTTAACCTTGGCCAAGAGAGTGGGAATGTTGTCGTGTCAAATTGCCTCTTTTTTTCTCACATTACATCACATCCCGAGTGTTTTTGTTTCTGCCGGCAGAGTGTGCTGTTCGTATACATCTGGGATAGTTTCTTATAGTTATCAAAATTACATCAACTGAAAATACATGCGCATTTTCACATACAGAACTTGCTAGTTCCATACCGTTTGCCTCATTAAATGCTATGTTTCTAGTGTTTTATGAGTATCGGAACGATATTACAAGACGTTGCATCACGCGAGTTTCCACACGGACATTTTATTGGCTGGACAGTAATAGCTCATACAGAAACAAAACCGACTAGCAACACCAGTCCATGAAATTCTGCTCACACTGGCGTCTGAATAAGTTTTCTCTTCATTGTTGCCATTTGAAGACTTATACGAGAAGATGGGAGTGCCTAAATTTTATCGATGGATATCGGAACGGTATCCGTGTCTGAGTGAAGTTGTCAAAGAGCATCAGGTGAGCTAGTTTGGCTAAATATAACAGGCCGCATAGAGATCATTCAACGTTACAGCTTTGATCAGAAGCTCAAACCTTACGTCTAACAGACAGTTAAACCTCAGTTTTACTTTCTCTCCTTCACGAATATAACTGTTAGAGGGGGATTTTAGCTTTATGTTTTACCGACATTATTTTTTGCAACGTAACGTTACATTATAATGACTTTTTTTTTAATCTAACGTTAATGAGCTGTGTACATAGACAGCACTTCAAGCATCGTAGCGTTAGGCGACTTTGAGCGAGCTATCAACCTGAAATATTTTGACAGCTAGAGACGAGGAGCACAAGCTCGAACAGTAACGTTGGCAGGTGATTCAAGTTCACAATCAGCAACATTTCTGACCATTGTTCGAAACCATAATAAAGAAAAATTTCTGACCATTGCCCATAATAAAGCACACATTTGCACCCTTTTAGCATATTTACACTTATATTACACTTTTATATTTAGTATATTTATTTGTTGAAAAGGCAAAATATTCCTTCATAATAGACTATATATAGACAACGTTTTAAATAAGACATCCGTTTATATGACGTATTTGTCATTTGAATGTATTTTAGAACGATTGATTTGTTTCAGTCTTAAATGTGTTCTATTCCTTTTTTTATGACTCCCGTTATTAACTTTATCACCATGAAGTTGCCTTGCTGTTAATAATACATACATGAATAATAATTTAATTATTTGTAAAGTTTTAGTTATTTTGTTATGTGCTTTAGTCATTTGTAATAGTTTTTCTATTTATATAGATTTTATTTTTATTTATTTATTTTTTTTAGTCCATGTACTTCAACATAATTTATTTCACTTAGTTACAAAAAGCGTTTTGTATTTTAGGTTTTTCATTTCATCCTATTTCGTTTAGGTTTTTCATACAGCGTGTCATACAATATTTGTATTGAGTACTTGTTGCTAATATTATTTTGTTGTATAATAGTCCAAAGATTTTTTTTTTCTTTTTGACAAACACTTCCCCTAAGATTTTATTACATTTTTTTTCAGAGACATAAGTCATATTTGATCAAGTTTACACCAGCCAACTTGTGTTCTCTCTCTTATCCCAGATCCCAGAGTTTGACAACTTATATTTAGATATGAATGGGATTATCCACCAGTGTTCCCACCCCAATGATGAGGACGTGCACTTCCGTATTTCTGAAGAGAAGATATTTGCTGATATTTTTCACTACCTGGAGGTGCTCTTTCGCATCATTAAGCCCAGGAAAGTGTTCTTCATGGCTGTCGATGGTGTGGCACCCAGGGCCAAGATGAACCAGCAGCGTGGAAGAAGATTCCGGTACTGCAGAAGACCTCAATATCACATTAAATGTGTTAGGGCAGATAAAAACGACACACATATTGCCTTATTACCAACCCCAGAACATTCAAAAAAAAGTCTTTTTTAACCATTTTTATTAATTCATTCATTTTTGAAACGTCAAAATAACTTAGTTCCGTCCTTTGTGCTTTAAAGGTCAGCGAAAGAAGCTGAGGAGAAAATCAAAAAGGCCTTGGAGAAGGGGGAAGTTTTGCCCACAGAGGCCCGATTTGACTCTAACTGCATCACTCCTGGTTTGTGTGCATCTTTATCGCACTTATTCTCGTCTAAGTGATTGTCTAAGAGTTTTTCTGGGACTTTTTTTTTCTGATAAATTCTGGTTTTGAGCAATCCGTTTCTCTCACTCGACCTCTGTAGGGACTGATTTCATGGCCAGGCTACAGGAGCAGCTTAAATATTTTGTCCACAATAAACTTTCCACAGACAAGTCATGGCAGGGAGTGAGTGTGTATTTGTCTGGTCATGAGGTGAGTTACGTGACTTCAGAGCCTTGTGGGTTTCTGTGAAGTTTTTCTGATTCGTGCTTTTTCTCAGACCCCTGGTGAAGGAGAGCACAAGATCATGGAGTTCATCCGTTCTGAGACCACAAAACCAGGCCATAACCCAAACACAAGACACTGCCTTTATGGTCTGGATGCCGATCTGGTGAGAACAGAACAACTTTGGTCATAGTCTATTTATTTTATGCTTTCTCACCCTTTCTCTTTTGTTTTTTCTAGATAATGCTTGGCTTGACCAGCCACGAGCCTCATTTTTCCCTCCTCAGAGAGGAAGTTCGTTTTGGAGGGAAAAAGTCACAAAAGAGGTAAGTGTGGCATTGTTTTCATTGCGTCGACTTGAAAGTGTGTGTTTCTTTATTATGCGTTATCTGGTCTGTAGGATAACAGCTCCTGAGGAGACAACCTTTCATCTGCTTCATCTCTCCCTTATGAGGGAATACATCGACTATGAGTTTTCAGAGCTCAGGGTGAGAATATATGTCTCGCGCACAAATCTGGACAAAGTTATTGTAAACGATAAACTGACCTGTAGATTTCCTTTAGAAAAAGATCTCGTTTGAGTACGACCTGGAGCGGATCATAGACGACTGGGTTCTGATGGGTTTCCTGGTGGGCAATGACTTCATCCCTCATCTTCCTCACCTGCACATCAATCACGATGCACTGCCACTGCTCTATCGAACTTACATCAGTGTGCTGCCCAGTCTGGGGGGTGAGTCAGTACGCCTGCAAATCACAGCGCTTGTGACTGTTACTGTAATATAATGCTGGTGAGGTGCTGATTACTGTTGTCTCCGTCAGGCTACCTGAATGAAAACGGTCATCTCAACCTTGCGCACTTTGAGAAATACCTTGAGAAGCTGTCAGATGTGAGTTCATTGAATATTATTTATTAATATTTTTACTCAGCAAAGAAACGTGAATTTGAACAAAAGGGGCAGTAAAGACTTTTGAATGTAACAGGAAATAAAGGCTTCAATTCATTAAAGATTGAAGCAAAATCAATAGGCAGAAGAACTGATGATCAAATGATATCATCACAAGACAAACGCATGTTTAATCTTTGTAAGCTCTTAGTCCATGCTACAATCTCTTCTGTGTTTTCAGTTTGACCGGGAGCACTTCAGCGAGGTGTTTGTTGATCTGAAGTGGTTTGAGAGTAAGGTGGGGAACAAATACCTGAACGAAGCAGCTGGGCTGGCAGCTGAGGAGGCCGGTGCCAAAGACATGAAGAAGAGTAAGGTGAGGTTAAAGGTATTAGCAGTAAGCAGCCAGATGGATCATATACAAAAGCATACATGCATTTATCCTATTTGCTTTTAAAATCATCACAAACAATGAGCAGCCTATCCTTGTTTAATTGAGGGGGGTGTTAGAAGTAACAGTGTGCTGCCGCCATTGTCTCACGTGAGTCAGGTTCACTTTTAGTTACCAGGTTCCTGTTTTCTAAATGAATGTGCCACTGTTCCTGCCCTCTTTTGTCTCTTTGTGAATAGGGGTTTGATGAATGCTCAATAGCAATGCTGTCTGCATTGTGTACTTTTTGTGTAAAAATGATTTCTAATAATAATAAGAAGAAGAACTAGTGATGCATTTACATCACCTGAAAAAAAATCTGCATTTGCTCACCCTCATTTCATTCCAAACCTGTATGGGTTTATTTTTTCTGCTGAGCACTAAAGATATTTTAAAACAATGTTGCATGAATAAATAAATGAACACCATTTACACCTGGCAGCTCAGTGTTAAAGAACCCCACACCCTTAACGGCCATAGAGGTTTTAATTACTGAAACTTGGTTTTTGGCTTAATGAAAACTTTAGTTTTTCTTTTGGTTAAAATGTAGATGTTTTGTTTTTTAAAGCACAATCAATGCAGTTCATACAATTAATAGGCTTTATTTTAGGAATTATAATTTATTACTGTGTAAAGCAAAACAATCAGATTTGTTCACATTTAAGCAACAATAACAAGCAAACTAATACAAGAAATAAGCATTACTCGCTCGCTGGAGTCTGCATTCTTCTTGTCTGATGTAACGTTTATTCCTCTGAGAGCGTCTTCTTGAGTATTTAGTTCTCACAGCGAGTCTTTTTCTGAGGTGAATTCGGTCTTATTACTCTCAGCGCGAAGCTTCAGCTAATCTCTCTCTGCTTTGTTTGTGCTGATGTGGGTGTTTACATGCGCCGCGCGCTCCGCGTGGATGATTATCATACCTATTGTTCGCGCCGCGCGGGGGCGTGGTCGCATTAAAAGATAATGAGGGAGACGCGAAAGACTGGACATCGTGCTGGTTTCATGTGAATTACTTCATCACAGAATATTTGATTAGACTGTCTTAGTGTAATAGTAGACATATCAAGCTTTCTACAGATATAACTCTCTGTGTGCATTGCTCATTGAAGATCACGCAGACAGCGCACCCTGTATGTTTTCTTCATTTTCGAAATACACAAAGTTGTGCTGTTATTATATGTGTATACCAATTAAAGAAGACCCTTCACAGATTCGATTGATGTATTGCTCTAATCTGTACGATCAAAACTCGGCGTGTGATTTAAGTTCGTATTGGCGTCATCAGAAAAAGACACGTCATATGCGGGAGCGGACCTCAGGGGGTTAATAATGAAAGCCATTATTCACTGGTGAACAGCTTTTACTGTGCTAAAGGCTTTTTTTCTTGACCATAGTTGTATGGTAAAGATCAGTTTTATCTATTTACTCTAATCACTTTATTTATTTTTTCAGTCTTCGGATGACTCTTTGTGTCTCGCTGCTCTCGATGGAGTCAGGGACTCTCACAGCACTCCAGGAAGAGGTACACAAACCCACACCCCAAGTCAGTTACTGTCGGTCATCGTTCTAGACATTGGCTAGCACTTTATTTTAGAATCCTGTGTACTGGGAACCAACCCTGAACCTAACTCTGCAACTGACCTTATTACTTGACCTTATGCACACACTGTAAAAATGAAGTGCAGCCACACAGCAAGGCACATTTTAAAGCATTCAGATTCTAAATAAAGCGTAATGTTTTTCACAATGCCCTAGAGGGTGCAGAGGAAGATGGTGAGGATGATGACATGTTTGAAACGGAGTTTCGACAGTATAAGCGCACCTACTACATGACCAAGATGGGTGTTGAAGTCGTCTCGGAGTAAGTATTCATTCATTGTAATCTTGGAAAGGATAGAAACATGTTTTCTCCGCACCTGAAAATGAATAGCCCTGTAATGAGTAGACTAATTTTGATGATGTCATCTTGCAGTGAGTTTTTGGCCAATCAGGCCAAGTGTTACGTGGAGGGGATCCAGTGGATCTTGCATTACTACTACCATGGAGTTCAGTCTTGGAGCTGGTGAGCTGAGTGACAGAGTGGTGGAAATAGCTTAGAAATAGGGCTGCAATATATTTGTTCTGTTTAAAAATAGCAAAATCCTGGTTTGCATAATAATTATAATTATGCTAATATCTGCTACGACAGAAATCTACCCTTAAGCCCTTAAAGTTGCTTTTTCTGTTGTTGACAAGCACTTCTTATTATAAGTATGGGAGGATTGGCGTTCCTAGCACTTTAATATTAGTAAATTCTTTATTATGATTAATGTAGTAATGTAGTCCTACTTGAGAGTGCCAGGTACAAGAAAATGGATTGGGTTGGTTTCCTCTCAAATCACTACAGGTATTATCCGTACCACTACGCCCCTTTCCTTTCTGATGTGAGAAACGTGTGCGGCCTCACATTGACATTTGATCTGGGCAAACCCTTCATGCCGTTCGAGCAGCTCTTGGGCGTCCTGCCTTCAGCCAGCAAAGACCTTCTTCCACAGTGTTACCAGGTGCCACACACGCTTCATGTCCCTGTAATGTCGTTGTTCGTTTGGAACTCTGCCTCCTTTATTGACTCACTGTCCTTTCCAGCATCTGATGACCTCACCGGGCTCACCCATTGTTGAGTATTACCCCCAAGACTTCAAAACGGACCTGAACGGCAAGCAGCAGGAGTGGGAAGCAGTGGTGCTGATCCCGTTCATCGACGAGGTGCTTTAAACATCTGCATTCACTGTGTATCTCACCATAACAAATGGAACAGAAGTGCAGTTTTTATGATACCATATACGTTTGCATTCAGAAACACTTGTTAGCTGCTATGGAGCCCTACACTCATAAACTGGCTCCGTCAGAGAAGGCCCGGAACAGACATACAGAGTGTGCCGTCTACTGCTTTGATAAAGAGCTGGACTATGTTTACAACTCCCCCCTCCCCCTGCTCTTCCCCAACATCGTCCACTGCCATGTCAGGTATGTCCTGTCCGTTGCTGAATCTCCATTCCACAGTATTTCACCCACTCACATGTTAAATAATAAATCACATGCTCGTTTTAATATAGTCTTAGACGTTGAACACATTTCACTGTATAGTTACAGATAAATGTAATTATTATAATTTCTTGTTGTTATTTGTGTTGTTGTTGAACTTTTAAATGTCACATTTCTGTATGTACTTGCCATTTTATAATTAAGATAAAGCCTAATTAATATTACAAATTCATATATTACATATATTCATGATAATAATACCTTGTCTTCAATTTAATGTGGTTTCACATTTCTGTATTTACATTTACACCTGGCAGTTTATAATAAACTGATCAATTCTAATTAGGGATGCTCATTTTAACCGGTTTACTGACCGATTTGAATTTTGAACAGGACACGTCATTCACTGCTGAAGAGAGCCGGTCTGAAGCACAAACGCGCATCTACCGGGTGTTTTATGTGTGTTTTGGGTAACTTGTAGTGATGGAGAAATGAGCTGCGTGTTATCTGAACGTTTTATTAGATCTCCTCAGTTTTCCGCCAGAGCCGATCTCGTCAGTTTTGTGTTCTGTGCTCGATTCATATGCTCTGCTTTCCGCGCAAAGCTGCTGATGAAGGTTTGATGAAAGAACTTGCGCCTCGATTGGACTATCCTTCTATTTTCTTCATCTTCTGTTGTTTGCTAGTTTTTGGGCATGCACAATGAATCCGCATAAAACAAATATTACTATTTTAACGGTCACAGGCGCTTTATTTTAATTTTTTTTCTTGTCTTTTGAAAGTAACATCCACCGTGTTTATGTTTTTAGGCAAACACCAATCCCGATGGATGCCTGGCGTGTGTCACTGGATCATGTAGCCCGTAGGATTGACAGAGGATCTCTTTATTTCTGTGGCTTCCCCACCTTACAGCACATCCGTCATAAAGTAAACAGTTCCCAATCTGCAGATTATCACTTATTATCCTATTAATGAGGATCATTATTAATGCTGATGCTGTATATCTCACACAGTTTTATAAGAAGAAAAGTGGAGTGATGGTGTTTCAACAAAGCAGCAGAGGGGAGAACATGATACTGGAGATTTTAGCCAGCCATGAACTGGAACAGGTGGGGAGGCCCCTTGACTTGTAGTTTTAATGTTCTGTTCTTTGTGAGCAGGGGCCGTGTTGACATATTGTTTCCTTTAATTTAGTCCCAATTATTCAGTTTAAAATGAAAAGATCCTTCTTAAACCTGCTGAAACCCTCTTTTCGATGTATGTTGTTTCGTGTTAATGTGTGTGTTTCTCTGTATTGTAGGTGGAAGATGTCTCAGCACTGGTTCTTGGAAAGTCTTTGTTTGTGAGCTGGCCTCATTTGATGGAAGCTCGAGTTGTAGCGGTTTCAGATGGAGAAACAAAGTAAGTTTGTTTGCTGTATTGATATTTCTAAATAATTTTCTGACGTACAGAGTCAAGTAGTTCATTTAAACTCAATTTTTTAGACTGTTAATACTGTCTCATTCCTACTCTGCAGGTTTTCTTTAGACGAACCGTCAGGGTCACAGATGTTGTATTTGGGTAACACTCTACCGCCTACTAAAATCACCCATCTGACTGATAAAGAGCAGAAGGAGTGGGTGAAAGACGTTCAAGGCCTCTCAGAGTAGTATGCTGCCATTTTTATTCATATTATTGACACTTGTGAAATCGTAAGCTGTAATGTTTTGGTCTGGCTGATGCAGTGTCCTTATGTAAAATCTGACTTCATCTGCTTTTCAGCTTCAACAAGCGCAAAGGCATTGCAATCAATGAGACAGATGTGGTGGTATACGCCCAGCTGCTGACAGGCAGGAAGTATGTCATTGGTCAAAACGGAAATGTCCATTTGGAAAAGCAGTTTGCCAAGCAGGTCCTGCCCTATCCCTATCAGACCATTGTGAAGGTAAAAATTCGCACCAGCTCAAAATTAAACTCGGGATTCATCAAGACCCTTCGGACGTTTAAAGTATGCTGTTTCTTCACTTTAGGATATCAAAGCCTTCGATTCATCTTTGGCACGCTTCAAGACACTGGAGGAGCTGTTTCCCCCAGGAACTGTTGTCTTTATGGTTGGAAACCCATATTATGGCGCAATGGGAGATGTATGTACTGGTTTTTGTGCTCTCCGGCCTAGCTGAAGTTGTTAAATGCCAGTTATGTAGGATTTCTTCTGTTTGCTTAGGTACAAGATTCTAGTGATGTCATCAGTGAGGGACGGGTTAGAGTGGTCTTCTCTGTACCATGTGAACCTCAGCTTGATGCCTTAATACAGAACCAGCATGTAAGTCTTGAGCCTGTCAAGAAGGCTTTGCCATACTCCTTTATTACACTGTACATTTGGTCTTGGTCTGCTTTTGACTTCAGATTTGATTAATAGTCTTTTGTTTTTGATTAGAAATACTCGGTGAAGTACAGTCCTGGGTATGTGCTTGCCTCCCGCCTTGGTATCACCAGCTACCTCGTCTCAAGGTTCTCCGGTAGCATCTTTATCGGAAGAGGGTCCAAGAGAAAGTCAGTGAATAAAACATACATGCATACTTTGATTTTGATTTTTATATTCTGATATGGGTCGAATTTTTTATTTTTGTTTTTTTGACACTTCCCTTTGTTTGACGTTTAGATTAGCTTTGCCATCATCTGACCATCACTTACAGTTAATTAAAAAAAAATAGTAGTTTAATAATTCTGGTAAATATAATCTTTAGCCAATTTCAAAATCAATATCCTTTCTTCATACTTCACATTTAAAATTTGATGTCTAAATTCACGTACAGTTTATCTAATTATTTATTTTCCAGACAATACAGTATAGCATTTCGATGTTGGCAATTTTTTGGTTATCAGTCATAATATTTAAAAAAAACAATTATTGGTGTACATAATTTTAATAATTGTCCACCCACAGGATTTGGATATCAATTATTTAGTGAAAATAATCTTGTTTTTAATTTCCCTGACATGAACAGCCCTCATGGAGAGCAGAAAGTCAATGTGGGCCTTAATCTCAAGTTCAACAAGAAGAATGAGGAAGTTCCTGGCTACACCAAGAGAACCGAGAAAGAGTGGCTCTACTCCGCTGCTGTAGAGGAACTTTTATCTGAATATTTAGAGAGGTGTGTGTGTGTATTGAAGGTTGTGTGTGTGTGCGGTGTGCCTGTGGTTTTGCAAATATTTAAACTTTTTTTTTTTTTTTTGTCCTTGTCCCTCAGATATTCAGAGCTGTTTGACTTTGTATCACGAAACAGTCATGATGACGTCTTTTATGAAGATGACATCTGGCCGGGAGAAGATGAGAATGGGTGTGTTTTGAATCCGTAGTACATGGAATGCAAATCCTCTTGTAACATTACTTCATTACAGATAATAACTAATTGTTATTCTGAATGCGATACATGTATGTCTGATTTGATAACAGTGACTGTTTATCATTTGTGATGCCTTAAATAGGGCTGAAAAGGTCCAGGAGATCCAGGGCTGGTTGAAAAACCATCCAGTCAGTTCCTCTTCCCGAGCTTCATGTGATCTGCAGATCCTGGACGCGGGCATTGTGGAGAAGATTGAAGAGGAGCTGGAGAAAACAAAGGTGATGATCACAAACAAACCTCAGCAATCACAATACTTGTTCCTGTCTTTCTATGAATTATGTGCTCATCACGTGTGGTCAACAGGCAAAGAAAATGAACAAGAAAGTACGGGTCACTGTGAAGCCCCACCTGCTTTTTAGGGTATGTGTTTGTCAGTGTTTATATATTATATGTATTTGATTGATCTAAATACTTGGACACAGAAAATATGCTGTGTGTGTATATGCAGCCTTTGGAGCAGCAGCACGGTGTTGTTCCTGATCCTGAAGCAGAGTATCATCTGTTTGACCGTGTTGTCAATGTGAGAGAAAGCTTCTCTGTTCCTCTCGGCCTTCGTGGAACCATCATTGGTATCAAAGGAGGTAATAGTCTAAACCCAGTGCAAACTCTCTGGCATCCTTCTGTATCTCGTTTTGTCCTTCATTTTGTTTTCTTTGTTCCTTTAGCTGAACGTGAGGCTGAAGTTCTGTATGAAGTGCTGTTTGATGAAGAGTTTGCTGGAGGACTCACTGTCAGGTACGGAAGTAATTGCTCTAAATGGGTTCAGTTGTTAAAAAGCGACAGTAGAGATAAAATTACAAAAGATTTTAACTTTCTGTCTTGATCATGGGGGGGGGAAGGCTTCTTTTTAAAACCTTCAAAAATTCTTCCGAACGCCAAACTTGTAATGTATGCATTGTAAACGCATCTGTTGTGTGTGCAGGTGCTCTCCTGGGCGCGGCTATCGACTGCCCCCCAGTGCCTTAATCAACCTGAGCCACGGCAGCAGAAAAGAGCAGGGCTCTCACAAACTCACCGCCATTGTCAAACCCCAGCCCTCTTCCTCATCCCATCTCACACACAAGAGCCAGCTCGGCGGCCTCAACCACTCGCCACGCTCACCGTTTATACCTACACAGGTAATTTATCCCTCGTAATCAGGCCCTCAGTGACTCTACTGATACCCCACTAGCAAATCGGGTCAGAAAGAGCCTCCTCCTGTGCCAGATTCCAGTATCTCTGAAGCAGACGTTTTGGACTTTAGCACAGGACTGTGATGACTTGTCTAGGACTCTGTACTTTTCATTTGATTCGTGAGAATAGATTTTGAATAACATAATGGCAGATTTGCTTTTAGATTTTTATATGCTTTTTAAAAATTTTATATATATATATATATATATAAAAACATGATAGAAATTTATGATAGTCATTATTTTTCTCTCGGATACACATATATGGAGAGAAAAAAACATTTAAAGTTTTGATTGTTTTGCTGCTTTGATGCCTTTTTTGTTTTTGGGCTAAATATATCTTAACAGGAATTTTGCTGGAATAAAGTTGTATTCGGCTGGTGAATATATAATCCCGAGCTAAATGGATTATTTTGCAATGAAGTGAGAGCCAGATTTGCATGAGCACCACAACCCAAACATTAGTACTTGTGTGCTACATACTGTATGTTAAGTCTTAAGATTAAGGTGTAATTATTAAGTAGAAATCTTTGAAGTCCCAACAGTGCCAAAGGGAAGTGTGTTGTTCCATGTGAAGAGCTTGACGGTGTTGAATTTGCTTTTGACAGCAGCAGAATGGCCGACAGAGTTTTAATCTCAGGGCTGACACTCAGGGGAACAGAAACTCGCCTCACAAAGGCCTGAACCAGAAAAACCAACACAAGGTATGAATTGTGTGAGGTTAATAGGACTCGCTGCTCTGGGGATTGTTCATGATCCATTAGAGCATTTTTCTTTGTGTTCCTCTAGGGCTCTAGTAATGAGAAAGAGTTCAGTAATGTATGGCAGTCTCTTCAGAGTTCAGGAATGCCCCAGAAACCACCAGCTCACTGGCAAAATGATGTAAGTACTTACTGTGTTTGTGATCAGTATTAAAATGAAAAATAAATAATATAGAAAGAAATGTGGTTATTTTCTTTCATTTACGTTCAATTGGATAATTTCCATTTTGTTTTCAGTTGAAGTACTAAAATCAGTAAATACATTTTAAAAGTTTTTTCAAGACATTTAAAAAAGAAGCTAAACAACAAAATTGCTTTTTTTTACATTTCAAGAAAGATTTAAAAATACAAACTAATTTAAATTATAAAAAATACTTAGAGAGTACACTAATAATGCTAAAATAGCATTGGTTATGTAGTATATGACAATTACCTGGTGTCATTTTTGACAGGCTGGAAAAAGCAGTGGACCAATGCCACATCAGCACCAGATGGAAGGACAAAGTAAACAAAGCCAAGGAAACGACCCATCCAGCAAACTTGTATGTTTTCATATTTCATACTCCACTGCACTGTATAAGTCAGCTGTCAAACCCTATCGTATGATTACTGTAAATTTTACATTTCACATTTATACAGTAGTTTAAAATCGAATATTAGGTTTTCTTTATTAGCGTTCTATTTAATATTTTGATAAATGCTTAATAAGTTTTTATATATTTTGCAGGCCTCGGGTGGCAATATTAGACTGCTGAAGAGAAATGAGGATGTGAATATGGCTCTCGTACAAGGGCCTTCAAATAAGGTTTGTGGGGCTGTGGTGATGGTTTACCTAAAAATTCATATTGTCCTAATTTACTGTTCCTCATTTCATATCTATATAACTGTCTGTCCTTTCTGAAAACACAAAATAAGATGAAAATAAGATGATTGTCGATGGGGTCCAATGTTATTAAAAGATAATATAAAGGTATTTATATATTACAGGCATCTACAGAATTTCAGGAGCTTATAGCCAATCTGAAGATCTCAAAGGATCCTGAGCCTGCCCAGAATCATCCACCTACAGAGCCCAAGAACCAATCAGGAGAGCCTCTTTCCCCTCAGTCCTTTGCCATGGTGCGTAATCTGTGGTTCTCATATCTGCTCCACAAAAAAAGTATGGTTATTTCGATGTCTTGGAATGTTTCCAAGTAATTTTTTTTCCGTTTGAGCAGAAGGGAACTCTGGTATTGAAAGAGATGTTGAAGATTGACAGCTCTGGACCAAGTTCCTCTGCCCCTGATTTCACTGGTGGCCAAGATTCAGCAAACCTCAATGCCCAACAGCAGAACAAGAGACGCTCCAGCAAAAAACTAGGTACTGCAGAGTTTCCAGTCAGAAACAAAATCAGTCTTGTAAGACTGCGGGCTGTAGAAGTTTACTTTGTTAGATGATTAACTCTCAAACCTGAGATATTCACAGTGAATAATTAGAAGTGAATGTTCTCCATCTCTCAGCTGCTCGGATAAATCCTCCTCAGTCTGATGCACCAGTAGCAGGTCCTCTTCCTCCTCCTGTGGCTGGCCAGCCACCGCTTCTGCCCAGCATGGCCACTGAACTAGGGCGGGTATGCATGGGGCTTGGGATGGGACCTCCAGAGTTCGCCTTTCTCCGCAACAGACAGGTTCGTCCCTCTCTCAAACTCCAACTTTATCTGTGCCATCTGGAGTAATGTGGTTTTCAGTAGACTGTAAAGCCCAAGGACTTATAAAATGCCCACAAATAAACTTCATCAAATGAAGCAATGTAGATAACTTGCTATGCTAAGAAAGAAAAACATCTATAAGTCCATATAAAAAGGGATATAAAAAAGCCAAATATAATTTGAGTTTAATATATATTTTTTATTTGGTTAGAGATGTTTGGTCTGGACCCTGAACAGAAAGTTGGAGCAAAAATTAAAAGAAATTCTCTGTTCCCAAGCCATGTACTGTCATGACTGACATAAAACAATGGGTCTAATAATTGTGTATTATTTCTGACACTAACTACTGACAAAAAGTGTTTGGTTTGAAAATGAGGTGCAATAAATGTTTAAATTTGAATGAACAGAAGTTAATGTATCTGTTTAGAACGCATAACCAAATCAGTATATGAGATCTAATGTTTTCTGCCTCCTTTGCATCTCAGTTTCTCTTTGTCTTGTTCTGTAGAGTCTCACAGTGTGTCAGGTGAAGTTGTCTAATGGCCTGCTGGTTCATGGTCCTCAGTGTCAATCTGAAACTGAAGCTAAAGAGAAAGCTGCTCTCTTTGCCCTTCAACGATTGGTAACTCTCAGTTCAGAAATTACCAATGTGTATTAAAGAAGAAAAAAAACTATAAATTCAGTGACTTTTCTTTAGATATTTAGTTTTTTTTTAGATATATGCCCAGTTTCACAGACAGGGCTTAGCCTAATCCAGGATTAAACCATAGTTCAGTTAGGACATTTAAGTAATTTTTATAACCACGTCTTAGAGAAAAAAAACATTACTTGTGTGCATCTTGAGGCAAAACAAGGGCACTGATATATTTTAAGATCAGTCAGTGCAAATTTCTTTCAGTTGAAACAGCTCTGACTTGCATTTTAGTCTAAGACTAGGCTTGAGCCTTATCTGTGAAACCGGGTATAATGATTTATGTGCTTTAATGGAATATAGTAGACTCTGCAATAATTTAAGTACATGTTAGACCTTGTTGACTGCTGAATGAAATCATCCTGTCTTCTGCAGAACTCACTGGGTTCGTTCCCACTGCCTCCTCCCATATTCCAAGGAGTCCAGCAGATGAGGCCACTTGCGCCTCATCCCTCCATGTTTGGTCAGCCAGCAGGTCTGAGTCATGTTGTGTATTTCTGTTAAATCTTGTTGTTCTTATGCAATTGTTTTTTTCTTTTACACTTGACCTGATCTGATATTTTGTTTTCACAGGTGGTCTTCTGATGCCGCCACAAGGCTACGGACCTCTTCACTGGGGGATGCAGTTTCCCCACCAGGGCCAGCCATTCTATGGAGGAACTTTCCCTGGAGCACGGGCCCCTGTTCCATCAGCAGCCGGTGGATCCCACAACCAGTTTGTTCCCCTTCAGGTGAGAGTGATTTATTATTGAATTTTTTTTTTTTTTTTAATTCACATCAAATTTTTAATATTTTAAACCATTTCAGTACTCCTTTTCCATAGTGTCGATATACTGGTACTAGCTGCACATTTATGAATTAATTTATTAATTATGGTAGTCCATTGTTCTGCATATTCCAGAATGAAGTGTCACTGTGATTTTATTTAATTTTTTTTTTTTACATTTTTTTACATGTTTATTTTTTCATGTTTATATTTCCAGATAAATGTATGATTTTTATGCATTAATAATTCATTAAGTTTATAAAGTGTTCCATTTAGCCTTAAACTTTGCTTGAAAACTATGTACATGCATGTATTCATGTTATTTTTAAAATGTTTGTTTACATAAATTATATTTCATAAATAATGTGTTTTTTAAATACAAAGAGTTTCACAGACACGCTTATTTGTCCCCTTTATCCTGAAATATCACCATAGCTATAACATGCCTTTGTGTCTTTAGGTGACCAAGAAGCGCGTTTCAGGCAGAACCAAGAATCAAGAGGCTAAGCAAGTACCGGGAAGCTCTGCCTACGCTGGCGGGGGACCGGCTGCTTCTGCTGCAGTGCCTGCCTCAGCCCCCAAGAGCCCCCCACCCATCAACACCCATGAGCCTGCAGATAAGCCCACCACACCCAAGACACCCAGGCAGAATGCCAATCCTCACACACCCGGCTCGGCCTCCAAGCGGAAACAGCGCAAACTAGCAGTCAACTTCGAGTCTGCTAAAGTGACGGACTGAAATCATTTTCTGACTCTGTCTATCTCTCTTGAAGGAGAACCTCGATATTTCATAGCAAGAACAAGATGCAGATGTCCGTCATCATGATTCGATTGTTTGGTGTGTTTGTCACTGGCGTCGAATTAGTTTTGTATTCCTTTTAGTTGGCATGTTTTGAGTGAAGGTAACCATTTTTATTGATTACGCCACCAGAACGATCATAGAATCATGAAATGGGTTTTACATTTACCTCAGCTTTTTCTTTTCTTTACCTTTCTGTTTTTTTGACCCAAATCAGACCTTTAAGCTTTTATCATGGTCACTGGTTATTTTGTGATGCTGGATTTTAATATTCAAAGTGCAATAATTAGTTTTGTAGACAGGACGTTATGCACAAAGAAGGGATACGAATTGGCACAAGCTGCTGCAATACAACATCTGTATTCACATTTCATTTTTTTCTCTATTGCGCAGTGTTGCAGTTCAGCACGAAAGGATAATATCACATGGTGTTAACCCTTGGATCTAGTTTTAGAAGTTCAAATTAAGATTTGTTATGTGGAATATTTCATAGACCTAAAGCAGTCCATCTCATTATCTTCACCAGGCCAGGAAGCACACTGATTTCTGTGGATGTATTTGTGTGTGTGTGTGTGTGTGTGTGTGTGTGTGTGTATATACACAAGACTAAACATGGTCGGGCAGGGGATGCAAACTTAAAAATCATAATAAGATGCCTTTCTAAAATGTTGCTCGAATTTTGAACATTTCAAATTAGTTTTATTTTTGTATTAGCCTACCTTTATTTCCAGGGGAGATGTTTAAGTTCTGTGGTTTTAAAATGAATTTTGTGTATTTAGATCTATGGATTTTATATGCACCATTTTACAAATGGATAAATAACAATTGTTAATATTTCTATGCGGGCACCCTTTTCATTTTCATCTTCTCTGCGTATTTGTATCCTAACAGATCTCTCTTGTCCAGGTTTTAAACGATCACAAGTAAACCCTTTTATTTTTTAATGACATTTGAGTTGTTAATTTAATGACTTAAAACCAGAATGATAAAAAAAACGAGTGCACCTCCTAACAGAATGGTGCGCTGTAAATAGACATTTTGTTTTCATAATAAACATTTTGCTATCATAATGCCTCTGATCTTGTGACCATTCTTAGGGTTTCTAAGTGGTGTTTTGGTTTCAGTGGTGGATTTTTGAACTCTCATTTGAAACTCTGCTGCATGTTGAAATGTTTTATTTCCTCAAAAATCCAACACAATCAAAAATTGCTGGCCTCTAATGGCCTGGCCTATAAAGCTGTTCAGTTTTACTCTATTTCAAGGCCAACCCAGAAATTCTGTTAACACATTGCTATAGGAAATGCAACGATTGTCCAAGAAGCTTGTTGGCAAAAACACTGCATCTTCTAAATCCAGGTTTGATGCATGACTGAGAGGAAGTCTCTTCCAGTAATGTTAATCATACACTTCAATTTGCTCATAAATCAAAGGACAAACATTCTAAAATTCCTGAGGGAGCACATGGCTCATAAATGCTAATAATCAAATGGTTCCATTAAGAATGCAAGAAGTAATACACATGTATACACAAACATGCTAGAGCGTATAAAAAAATATATTACACGTTTAATTTTATAGAACTTTCTCCAGGCAGGTGCAGTAGTTTGTGGAAAAGAATAAACAGGCTTGAATCCTTATGATTTCTTTCTGTGTGTTGGACCCCAGTTTATATGGACAATTTTTCGCATACCATAAATTTAAAGAGATTTTGTATTTTCAGTTGTTAACATTTTTTGTATTATTTTAATAATCCAAAAACAAAGTTAAAGCTTGTGTCTGTATGGAGTGATGCTAAATTTGACATTGTCTCTCTTCTGATGGTCTAATCCAGTGAACGTCAGCCCTTCAGAGTCCTATGGTCTTATTTATTTATTTTATTTTTTCCTGTTGGAACAGATCGATTCACAAAAAAATATTTCTTGTAGTTTCCTTTCACCACTATTGAAGTTCGCCCAACTATGACTATTATCTCTTGTGAGAAGAACCCTGGAATGTGAAAATGGTCAATTCCCCTACAGCAGTACGTTAACATATTTCCGGTGTTCAGCAGCGAGTGCACATGACGTCATCGGTTCGGAGACCCTTTTCTTCTGAAATGGTGCGCTGTTTCTTTAAGAACTCTCCACACCTATCGACTGATGTGTGACGTACTGATTATACTATTGAAAGAAATCTACCGCCTGCTATGTTTTGTGGTCCTCACAGAGTTTAACGCGTCCGCGTTAAGTGTTCACTAACTTTTATCACTCAGCGATGAAAACAAACGACTGTTTTTGGCTTGAAACGCAACTATAGAGGTTGTTTGCCGATTTGAAATAGGGCGCGAGATCACATGCGCGAGCTGGGGAAAGTTTGGGGACACGTAGCGTTACATGTAGGTTAACTTACTTTCGATTAATATTTGTTCATTCAGAACAATGATGAGAACTCATTAATTCGCCTTTCGTAACGGATTGATAATCTGCTAGTGGTCTGGAGGAATAAAACTCAAAGGTCTACGGAGCAAAGTTGAAAACGGGATCATTTGACTCATGTTTGGATCCTCGCGCGCTCACAGCCATGGTGACTAAAGTATCTTTGCGGCTTTCTGAATGAATTCATTGTACAATGGGGACTCAGAGAAACGGCTTCAGCAAACGCGAGACTTTCATTCTCTCTGTTGATGTGGGAACGACTTCTATCAGGTGCCATGTGTATGATAAGAGCGCAAGTATCAGGGGATCCTGCTCCGCGAAGGTAAATGACAGCAGGTTGACTGGATTGTGCCAGTGTCTCCCAGGGTGTGAAGTGTGATCGCAGCTTTCTTGTTACAGGTGTCCTTACTTTATCCTAAGCCTGGACGGGTAGAGATTGACCCTGAGGATCTGTGGAAAGGGTTTGTGACTGTAGTCAGAGGAGCAGTTCAAGGTCAGGTTATTTGGAATCATTATCACACAGACATGCAGCGCCCCCAAAACCTTTTGGACACTGATGATCAATTACTTGATAAATGATTACAATAAGAGAATGTCATTGCATCAGATTTCAGACCATCAAACCTAGTGACATGCTTGGAAAAAAAATGTTAAATGAATATTGCACAGTAAAACAGCAAATTGCAATAAACCTTTGTGTTTTGTGGGAATACACTGCATTATAATTATTTATTAAATCAGAGTATTTTCACTGGCGTTGCAAGATATATCAATAACAATGCAATTACTTGTGCATTTGCATTATTTAACAGGTGTATTTTATGAAATATTAGTAGTAGTGCATGTTAAATATATTTCACTTCATTCATTTCAATTTTCATTAAAAAAAAAAAAACACTCTAAACATGCTGCCTTTTTAATGTAGTTTTATGTTTACCAATTAATAAATAAATAAATGCATAAGAGGGAATCTAAAACGAATGAATGCAGCAATGTTTGATATGAGAAAGTGTTTTTTTTCAGGAAATCATTTGGATGCGCTGTCTGAGATGTTAGTGGTTCTCAATCAAGGGTCTGAGGACCACTAGAGGTGCTTAGCGAACATCTAGGATGCAGTCATTTAAACGTCATTAAGAACACAATCTTAATTAAAATCCTAAAACACTATAAATTAAGATGTTAAAGTTATTAAAATCTTTGAAATCGACATGAAATCTTTTTTGTTCTGTTTACTGCAACAGAGGCTCCAGAGGTACGTATAGGTTTAGATGGAAAGGCCTTTTAAATATTGTCTGGGACACAGCGAGGCCTTTTAGTCCAAACGTTTCAGAACCTCTGTGATAAATGTAGGTCTATGAGTTTACAAAAATGACAAGACGACGACTCTTCTGTCTCTTTGATTTAGACTCAGGCTTACAGATGTGCCAAATGGAAAGTCTTGGCATCTCAACTCAGAGGGCGACGTTCATCACGTGGGACAGGTACGTATACATTAAATCCTGTGATTGTTCTATAGATAACAGACCGAGGTGGCATTTATTCTTTTGTCATCTTCTCCAGAAACACAGGGAAACCATTTCATAATTTCATCACCTGGCAGGATTTGAGGGCAGCCGATTTGGTGAGATCGTGGAACAGGTCCTGCACTATGAAGGTGAGGCTGCTGTGCATGATATCATCTTGAAATATATTTGTTCATTTGTGATTAACACTGTTGTATTAGGCAGTGTATTATGTCTATACACCAACCAATACTAGAGTATGTTACAGTCTCACTGGACAATCAGTGGAACAGATCACTCAATTCATAAATGATTGCATACAGTTCAAAATGTTTCATAAAACAAAAGATTTGTATAATTACAAATTACGTTTTCATTGAGAATCCTGAAAAAAAAGAATTGTTTCAATGCGAAATATTAAGAATATAAATGCACATACTTATAATAGAATTTAAAAAACGGATAAGAAGAAATGTTTCTTAAGCACCGTATCAACATAATAGACTGCTTTCTGAAATTTCTTTCTGCTTTCTTTTAAATTCTAGTATGTTTTAACAGTAACAGACTGTTTTTGGTCAGTCAAATAAATTCTGCCTTCACCTTAAGAGACTTTTGCTCATTTTTTTTTTTTACACAAAAAAGTATTTGTGTATTTGTTTACAAGCTAATGGTATTTTGTCATAGTGGCTACAGCTAAATAATTACATATATTATTTAATAACAGTTAATAAATATCAGTTCACTGCAGTTTATTACTGCAAACAAAGTGTGAATTGTGTGGACGGAGGCAGATCGTAGGGTTTTTTTGTTCATTGTGCGCGTCAGTAAATGAGTGTTTCATTCATTCCAAGTCCTGTAAGCTAAATGAGCAGTACAGCGGTGCAACAAGAGCCCCTCTGACTGCCCCAACACGGATTGCACATATATTTGTGTACAGTGCTGACAGTGAATGCGGATGGGAATATTTGGCCTGTGAGGATCTTTGTAACGCGTGCTAAAAGTGCTCGTGTTCGAGTCAGCAGAATTCCCCCCTTAATGGCAGCTTCATGTTTGAAACCCAGTGTGGTCATTTAATGGTCCTACAACATTCACATTAATTTGTTTTGTACTATCAGTGCAGAGACAAGACCATGTCGGTTTGTACAAGACCTTTTTGAATGTGTGAGAACTTACATCCCTGTGTATGTAGTTACGGATAAAACTGGTTAACAGAGGGAAATGTTTTCAGTATCTTATCACTGAGGGCAGAGGTCAAGCTTGAAGGTGGTGGTCTATTTTCTTTCTTTATTTTATTTTTCTTCCCTCGTAAGGCATAGTCTTGTCAAGTCTTGCATGTAGTGAACAGGTAAAGGAATAGCTCCAACCAAAAATTTAAAATTTGCTGAACATTTGCGAACCCTCAGATGTAGATACTTTTTTTTTCTTTTTCTTTTCGTTATAACCAATTTGGAAAAAGTTAGAATTACATGATTTGCTCACCAATGGATCCTCTGCAGTGAATGGGTGCCGGCAGAATGAGAGCTCAATTTAGGCATTTATGACTTATTACTGATGCCTCCAATTAAAATACAAAAAGTCCTTTATCAATAAAATTGCTTTTACCAGAGGAACATCATCTTGTCTGAATCAGGAGAGTATTATGCACCGTTTAAACGGCAAATAGATTTAGAGAAACTCATTTATCTATTATTTATCTTGGACAGTCCAAGAGTGAATACATTTTAGCAATTTTTATGTATTTATTTTAACATTATTAACATTTATTTGCTTCCATGTTTAATGGCAGACGGTTCACGGAGTGATGAAGATGCTGCACTTCCTCACCAGACAGAAACGGTTTCTTGCAGCCAGTCTGGTAGTTTTTACCACCCAGCATGTGTCACTGCGTCTCGTCTGGGCCTTGAACAATATCCCTCAGGTAAACCAGAAATAGTTCAAATATGTGACCCTGGATCACAAAACCAGTCATAAGTGTAAATGTTTTGAAACTGAGATTCATCACATTTAGACATCTAAAAACTCTTCTCTAGGACTAGTATATTTAACCTAACCTTCTCTCCTCAGTTGCGGCAGGCAGTCGAAGATGGCTCCTGTTATTTTGGGACCATAGACACCTGGCTGTTGTACAAACTGACTAAAGGTGGGTATTTCATTATGAAATAGAAAAAAATGTGGTCCTGTTGTAAACAAGTCATTTGAGCAGTGAAGGTCAGATAGCTGAGTGCAAAGTAAATATAAATAAAATAAAAAACCAATATAAATATAAAACCAGTTTGATCTGTGATCCGCTTCAGAGTGATCTGCTCAATGAAAGCGTCCCACAGATCTGACACCTTCCATCACTGACTCACACTCTTCTTAGAAAACAATTTGCCCACAGCCCTTGAATGAATGTCACACACAAGTGTTATGAGTAGTTAATCATAAGCAGTCACACATACAGTGTTTTTACAGTACGTATTATTATTGTCACATTTCCAATATCATTGGCCATGTGCAGTAGTTCAAGCTATTTAATTGTATTTTGCATTTATTAATCACACAAACTTCTGTTCAGAACCGTTTTTAATTGTTATATGAAGTCTCTTATGCTCAACAATGCTGCATTTATTCCATTAAAAAGTAAAAAACGTAATCTTGTGAAATATTTGTACAATTTTAAAGAAATGTATAATTTTCTCATGTGATGACAAAGTCTTTAGTGTCACAAAATCATTGAGAAATTATTCTAATATGATGAATTAGTGCTTTATTATCAATAATAATGGTGAGGGATCTTTGTGTGTGTGTATATATATATATATATATATATATATATATATACATATACATATACATATAATGTGTGTGTGTGTATACTCTATGTAACATACATGCATATAGAATTTATTCACAGCACACAAGCACATGTAAACACAGACTTTTATTTTGGATGTGATTAATCCTTTGTCAGCACTATTTTATTATTTGTTTGTTTTTTGCAGGACTGGTTCATGCTACTGATTACTCTAATGCCAGTGCAACAGCAATATTTGATTCCTATCAGGTCAGTTACAACTGTCCAATTACTATATTTGTGTGATTGCTGTTATCTGACCATTACCTTTGGATTGTGGACTTCAGTACAAACACATGTGCATCAGACCTTTAAAAACAGATAAAAGAGGTAGTTCACCCCAAAATTAAGGTTATCATTTACTCTCGTGTTTGTTCCAACCCTGTATGATGTTCTTTCAAACAAGGGACACAAAAAGATATATATATATATATATATATATATATAAATTGCTTTGTCATAGCACAAAACAATTTAAAGACAATAAAAATAATGAAATTTAAAAAATGAATGCTTGGTGCACAATGTTTAAAAAATTGTTTTAGGGAAAAATATATTATATCGCTCCAAATCACAAAGAGTTTTTATTGTACTAACACCTTGAAAAATATCCCTGGTAAACCAGGAGTAGGAATATCTGTTTGAATAAATTAACCATTTATGTATGCCTTGTTATGATGGGACAATATTTGGAGATGCAACTATTTGAATTTGAATTTTTTTTAGGGATGAATTATCTTTTTGTATTTGTTTTTTCTTTTTTCCATTTAGGCCCGGTTTAGCTTAAGCCAGGACTAGGCATTAGTTTAAGATATTTAAGCAACTTTTAGAAAAATGCCTTATGAGAAAATATTACAGGTGTGCATCTTAACACAGAACAATGACACTGACATGTTTTAAGATATTTTCATCTGAAACGGCTCAAACATGCAATTTAGTCTGGGACTAGCTTAAGCCTTGTCTGTGAAACTGGGGGATAGTGTTTTAGAACGTGCTTCTCTAGGTGGGGCTTGATCGTGGGATGTTGTCTGTGCTCATAGTGTGTGTGTGTGTTGTGTGATCATCAGATGTGCTGGAGTGGGTTTGTTTGCTCACTCCTCTCTATACCTCTGTCCATCCTCCCCAGTGTGCAAAACACCAGGTACCCAGATTTGCTTTTATTTCCAGAATAATTTCTTGCCTGCTTTTGACAGAAAAACTAATGCTGCTTTTTTTCTCATATTTAGTCATAAATTTGGCACATGTGATCCTTCCATATTCGGGGTGCCCATCCCAATCATGTCTATTGTGAGTATACATGTTGTTATATGTTGTTACACTGTTTTAAGTATTTAATATGTGTGTGTGCTTGGTTTTGTCTTTGGTTCCACATCCCTACTTTCATGTCTTTGTCACAGATGGCGGACCAGCAAGCAGCAATGTTTGGAGAATGCTGTTTTGACATTGGTGACGTGAAAATTACTATGGGCACAGGGACCTTCATGGACATAAATACAGGAAACAAACCACACACGTCTGTAGCTGGTAATCAAGTGACCTTGAAGACATGAATGAGTGTGGCTTTTGAGAATATAGAGAGTAATGCATCCATTTGTTGATCACTTTTTTTCATCTGTTTTCTGAATAGGCCTTTATCCGCTGGTGGGCTGGAAAATCGGTGCTGATGTTGTGTATCTTGCCGAAGGTAATGCTGCTGGAACAGGTGCCGCCATAAAATGGGCCCAGGATCTAGGTGAGCAGGAGGACTATTGTGCATTTACAAACCTACACGCATTTTTTAACTTAAAGCTGCAGTCTGTAACTTTTTGTTGTGTTCAAAATATACAAAATATATATAAGCGAGTACACCATGAATCCATTTTCCACGCTGTGTTTTTTGCTTGTCCTGAATCACTATGGAACACCTATAATGGTGCTTTTCCACTGCATAGTACGGCACAGTTCAGTACAGCTCACTTTTGGGGGGTTTTCCACTGGGAACAGTACCTGATACCTGATCCTTTTTGTTTTAGTACCACCTTAGAACCGTAACTGAAACGTGACGTGTAAACTCTGCTGGTCACTGATTGGCCGGAGAAAATCCTCATTGCTGCGCCACTGAACTTATGACACAAGACGAAAACAGACCCGCTAGATTTAAATCAGCACAGTCAGCGAAGGATCACCATGAAGAACACCATTCCGTCCATATGCTCCATTGTTGTGGATTTGTTTGCGGCGCGTTTACGATGATGCATTAGTGTTTATATCCTAACTATTTAGACTGGTGTAGTTGTGGAGTAGACCAGTACCTGCATAATTTGTCTACAACTGTACCTACCTGTACCTGGAGCTACTTCTCTCTGTTTTTGTCTAACAGAGAGAAGTAGCTCCAGGTACAGGTAGGTACAGTTGTGGAGTAGACCAGTACCTGCATAATTTGTCTACTTCTCTCAGTTAGACAAAAACAGAGAGAAGTAGCTCTAGGTACGATGTTCTTCCGCAGCACACAAAGTTCTGTTTATTAGCAGTTACGGACTGTAGCTTTAAATATGTATTTTGCCGTTCCACTTCGCTATGAAAATTTGATTAACTTGGATTAAGTACATAAATAAAAACAAATTCTATTATTGTAATGTAATTTCTTTGATGCCTGTCTTACAGAGCTCTTTTCCGATGTGAAAGAGACTGAGGCTATAGCCACTAGTGTGGAAGACTCAGACGGAGTGTACTTTGTGCCTTCTTTTAGTGGCTTACAGGTGTGTTTTTGGGTGTATCAGTCTTACTGTGTTGTCTTAGTTGTTTATCTTAAGAATTTATACAGTGTCATGTCATTTCAAGTCATTCTCTGTTAATGTGCTACAGGCCCCTCTGAACGATCCTAAAGCTTGTGCCTCTTTCATGGGCTTAAAACCTTCCACAAACAAGAAACATCTTGTCCGAGCCATTTTGGAGTCTATAGCGTTCAGGTGAGCTAGCAACATTAAATGTCTCATGAATCAAAGACTGTGTTGTTAATGCTGTAAAATGTCAGAAGGAAATGATTGTGTAAAGGTCAGAACATAACCAGGGTCTTGGGGGAATAAATGGTCAAATATCAAGCCTTGATTAAAAACAACAGTCCTTCTACACAAAAACAGTGTGCAAGCTAAATTAATCGATCGGTTTTCATATACATAGTGCTGGATTGCCTCAAATCATGTTATTGCTCTTGTTCGCAAGATAACCTAAATAAATGATTGACGCCAGTGGAAATGAAAATATTTGAGTACCAGAAAACTCCAGGACAATTTAAATAGACTTTGTCCTCAACCATATGTGTTTTGAAGCATATCCAATCATGTTTGTAGAATTTAGATTAGTATTTTTACACAGTTTCCATTAATTTGTTGTATGTAAATTCATTTTTTATTCATTTAATAATCTAAAAATTGTACAATGTATACTGTAGAACTGTGTTAGTATTTCTTCGTTTGCACTCTAAATGTATGTCATAAATGTCGTGTATATTGGATTTTGGGGGGGGGATTGTTGTCTCACTCAAATTTAAGCTGAGTCCCAAATCGGAGATTATGTACTTGTGCACTATTCTATGGCAATTTGTAGTATAAATGGTGTGAGTAGTGCGTTCACACAAAATACACCAAAGAGAAAAGGTGCACTTCAAATACCTGGACGATGCACTTAATTAACTAAAAAAAATGGTTTCTTTAAAAATTAACAATAACTAATATTGAAATGAATGCAGACAAGCAGCCCAGGATATGAACACAAGTACATGCACGTTAAGTTTTCCTCTGATAGGATACCACTTTTGCACATAGGTTCCGCGGTACACAGAGCTCGCGCACACACAACAACAAAGCGTGAAGATGGCGGAGAGAACCGAACGATCTAAGGCGGTGGTTTGGTCTTGGAACCCACAGTGTCCCATGGCTAACAAGCTATGACCCATATATATATATACATTTTTTTTTTTTTACATTTTTGCAGATTTATTAAAAAAGAAAGACTGAAATAACACATGGTCCTAAGTATTCAGACCCTTTGCTGTGACACTCATTCATTTAACATGTATTAGGTGCTGTACATTTCTTCTGGTCATCCTTGAGATGGTTCTACACCTTCATTTGAGTCCAGCTGTGTTTGATTATACTGATTGGACTTGATTAGG
>JAUYWG010000032.1:5796487-5832710 GCA_034779775.1 Enteromius afrohamiltoni
AACAAATAGGAACAAAATTAGCATAGCTGCTGTTCAAACTAAGAAAATGAAGATTTGTTAAACCAGAGCTAGAAGATTAATGATGACATCTGATATAACTGCAAGAAAAGTTGAGATGCATTATTCGAATGCTTGGCTAAAAAGATGTGTCTTTAATCTAGATTTAAACAAAGAGAGTGTGTCTGAACCCCGAACGTTATCAGGAAGGCTGTTCCAGAGTTTAGGAGCCAAATGTGAGAAACCTTTACCTCCTTTAGTGGACTTTGCTATCCTATATCCAAATAGTCAGGGCTCGGTTATTTCTATAAAATGTTGTTTCCATCACACTTTATTTTAAGATCCAATTCTCGCTATTAAAAAAAATGATTAACTACGACTTTTTTTCTCAATAAACTCCTAATAGTTACTAAGATAGCTTTTAAGGTATGAGGGATGTAGAATATGGTCATGTAGAATATGTGCTTTATAAGTACTAATAAACAGACAGATATTAATAATATGCATGTTGACAGCAACTATAACAACTTAACTAGCAACTTGTTAATAGTGAGAATTGGTCCCTATATTGGTCCCTATTCTTACCTAGCCCCCCCAATGAACATGCCAGAGTTTCACAACGCCAGTCAAACACTGGTGAGATTTTTGTGATTTAGTCGCAGATACTAGTACCTGCAATGTTTAATCTAGACGTCATCCCACTTCTGACATATCCAAAAAAGGCTTTTTTATTACTTCACTTAACCTGCATCACTTTGTACTTTACGCTCTTGAGTAATATTTCCAATGTACACAAGTCAAATACGAGCCAGTCCACTGATTGCCAAGCGCACAAACACAACGGTCTCCGAACGGAGACAACACTGTTTACTCTGAGCAAATGTCTTTACGAATACAGCCATCCACCACAAAATGATTTAATCATGCTAAAGGAGCATGTAAGGAATTTGAATGTAGACTGGCTTGCAGTTAATCAACACACACACACACACACACACACAGATCAAGACTAATTATCACAGAAACTTTATCTTAACTGAATACCAGTTGCATAAAAAAAATCAATAATCAATATAATTGTTGCTTATTGATAGTAAGTAGGGTAGTTGGTTGTACTAGTTCTGTTTAGGTATTGGATAGAGTTAAGGCAGTGCTTTATAAGTACTAATAAACAGCCAATATAATATGCATGCTAATAAGCGACTAATGATGTTTCCTAATCTAAAGTGTTACCTAATTTTCTAGGTGCATGTACAGTATAATTATACTTTCTACTATTAATTTATACAAAAAAGGCAGGCTAATAAATGTTAATAAATGTTTGAATTTATCATTAACTTCAAGATGGAATTTCCATGATAGAAAACA
Organism: Enteromius afrohamiltoni; assembly: GCA_034779775.1. Classification (NCBI taxonomy): domain Eukaryota; kingdom Metazoa; phylum Chordata; class Actinopteri; order Cypriniformes; family Cyprinidae; genus Enteromius; species Enteromius afrohamiltoni. The sequence continues at coordinate 5,797,853 of JAUYWG010000032.1, forward strand.
GCCCCTTCTGCAAAATGTGAACTGGCACGTTGCCTGCACAAGCAGATATTGAGAAATCCTGAGCAAATGATGATGAGGATGATTTGTCTGGATGTGTTTGACCCAACCCACTAGTGCTTTCAGATCTCCTATAAAAAGCTTAGTCTCCCTTGTCTCCACCTGCCAAAAATCCCTGGTGAAGGCCTAACATGAACATCCTGCTCGTCTCTTTGCTGGGGTGCCTTGGTAATTGCTATGTTTGATATTTTTGAAATTTCTGTTCTGTTAATCAGTGTGCTCGAGTGGACTATTAATTATTACTGTGTTGCTTTATTTGCAGCTGTGGCACTGCCCTCAGCCAGTGCTCAGAAAGTCAAATGGTGTGTGAAGTCACAGAGTGAGCTGTCGAAATGCCAACACTTTGTCACCAAATCACCAGAGCTTGAGTGTGTTGTAAAGGCTTCTTTAACTGAATGCCTGACAAGCATCAAGGTATTAAAATATGCTTATTATTTTACCTCATGCGCACTCTTTTGCTTAGTTGAAGTATTAAGTTGTCTATGATTCACAGGATGGCGATGCAGATGCTATAACTGTAGATGGAGAACATATTTACCAAGCTGGCCTACTTCCATATGACCTTCGTCCTGTCATAGCAGAAATATATGGAAAACAATTCAGTAATTTTTTTCAAATTATTTTATTTTATTTCAAACATTTACATTATTAATCATAACCTATAAAACAAATGATTGGTATCAATCAATGTAACCACACTCTCAGAAATAAAGGCACAAACTGTCACTAGGGCAGTATCTAAGGTTCAAAATCTGCCTTTTGAAAAGATACCCTCCCAGTGGCGACTTTTGTACCTTTATTTCTAAGAGTGCAGATATTTTACTGCTAATATGACAATTAAATGGAATTGAATGAAAATTGAATTATTGGTAAAAGTAATGGTGGCAAGAATCGGACATTAAAATGAAGTGAGCAATTCAGACGATTAAGCCTCCATTTCGATTTTGTGCTATAACTAAATTAGCATGTAATGGTTTTTTTTTCTTTTTTCTTTTAATAACATATTGAAAGATGCATTGTCATTTGCCATATTATTAAATTGTCTCTAAATATCTTTTTATTTATGAGTCAATGGTGTCAGAAAAGAGAGGTTTTTAAATCACTTCACTTTCCTTTTTATCAAGCATCGTGTCATGCTGTGGCTGTAGTCAAGAAGGACACTGAATTTACCATCAATGATCTCAAAGGAAAGAGTTCATGCCACAGTTGTTTCCAAAGGCCTGGAGGCTGGAGTATGCCCATTGGAAGACTTGTTTCAAAAAGTAAGATAACCTGGGATGGTCCTGATGACATGCCTCTTGAGAAAGGTAAGCATGGCTAGATTATTATTGAGAAAAAATAATTAGAACATGGCTCTTTAAAATATTGATACTGATATTTGCTAAAACTGACCATCACTCCAGGCAACTTTTCATACTTACCTTTAATATAAGAGCAGACACAACCATTTGTAACTTATATGTGCAAGGTTTTATCTTAGTTTGATATGCTGTTTGATGTTGCAAACTGGTATTAAGCAAAATATTATGAGTGAGGACTCATAAGGACTTTTTTATGTTGTTTGTTACTCTAGTTATGTATCTATAGCAGTTAATAAATGAAAAGACTTGTGTACTGAGGTGTACTTTCAATCGCTTTGTACATTTTTTACATTTACATTTAATATTTCAGCAGACACTTTCATCCAAAATACAACAAGCGATTCATCATACACTCTCTGAAATAAAGTACATAAACTGTCACTGGAGGTACATGGGACAAGTATGTACCCGAAGGGTGCATTTTGTTACCTTTAAAGGTACATATTAGTACCTATTAGAAGCTAATAGGAATATAAGTGTACCTTTCGAAAAGATACCACCCCAGTGACAGCTTTTGTACCTTTATTTCTGTGAGTGTAAAGAGACAATAAAAACAAGAAGTGCTAGTAATAAAAAGTATGGATGAGGATTATTTTTTGATGTGATGACAATAATAGGTTTCACAGTACATGAACAGGTTTTCGTTTGTTGTGTGTTTTTGTGTTACCCAGCTGTGTCACAGTTCTTTTCAAGCAGCTGCATTCCTGGAATATCCAAAGATCGGTACCCATCCCTGTGCCAAGCTTGCCAGGGTGACTGCAGCTGCTCAGCAGACGGAAAACACAACAGTGATGATGGAGCCTTACAGTACGATTCACATGAACACACTCTTGTATTCTCGTATTCTACACTCATTGTCTTCTGCTACATATGAACAACAATAAAACTCATGCATTCTTTGCAGGTGCTTGAAAAGTGGTAAAGCACAAGTTGCTTTTGTTTGTCACAATTCCATCCCAGGTGAGTAGCTTTTGCCAAAATCTGAAATATTATGGACTGTCTTAACCTTTTAAGACCCTGCATCCCCATATGAGGACATTATATTTTAGTGAATTTCTCTGAGACTACACATGCCACAGTTTGTCTAGAAGTCCTGTCAAAGAAAGATTCAGAGCTTAACAGAGATACCAAATGATTGGATGTTTCTCTATGAACACTTCCTCTTCTTGGTCTTCATAAATGTCTCAAATTAATTTAACAACACTCTTGTGGAAATAATATAATATATATATTTTTTAATTTAAATCAGTCTAATTTTTCAATTGTGTCATAAGTCAACATTTCAGGAAAAAGTTATGGGGTTTTAAATCAAAATCACATCAGGATTAAAAGCAAGTTTATTAAGCATTTTGGGAGACATAACAAATGAATAGGGGAAATAAATTGTTTTTCAATATTCTATTAATTATTATTATTATGAAAATCTGGTCAGTTAATCCTGCCATTATTATACTTCTTTTTCCCCCCAAAACAACCCAAAAAGTAATATGCAAATTAGATTCCGTTTATAGATATATTGCATAGAATTTATGACCATTTTGCAAAAAGAAAAATGGTATAATAAGTCCATCCATCCATCCATCCATCCATCCATCTTCTTCCGCTTATCCGGGACCGGGTTGCGGGGGCAAATTGGAACACACCCTCCGATCCCCCTTTTTAAAAACCACCACCCCGGTCTGAGTAACTGTCCCCAACTTCCACACGACACCGTAGAGGCGTGTCAGTCAAGACAGCCCCATGGCATCCAGAGACCTAAGGTACTCAGAGCAGATCTCATCCACTCCCGGTGCCTTGGCACAGAGGAGCTTCTTAACTACCTCGGTGACTTCAGCCCGGGTAATAGTCGAGTCCGCCTCTTGGCCCCCGGCCTCTGCTTCCTCCACAGAAGACGCCTTGGTGGGATTAAGGAGATCCTCAAAATATTCCTTTCACCGCCCGACAATATCCCCGGTTGAAGTCAGCAGATTCCCACCCCCACTGTATACAGTGTGGGCAGGGCACTGCTTCCTTCTCCTGAGGCGCCGGACAGTTTGCCAGAATCTTTTTGAGGCCGACCAATAGTCCTTCTCCAGGGCCTAACCGAACTCCTCCCATACCAGAGTTTTTGCCTCTGCAACCACCCAGGCTGCATTTCGCTTGGCCCACCAGTGCCTATCAGCTGCCTCAGGATCACCACAAACCAACCAGGCTCGAAAAGACTCCTTCTTCAGCTTGATGGCATCCCTTACTTCCGGTGTCCACCACCGGGTTCAGGGGTTGCCTCCACGACAGGCACCACAGCTTCGAACAGCTGCATCGACAATGGAGGCGGAGAACATAGTCCACTCAGACTCAATGTCTCCAACCTCCCTCAGGATCCGGTTATAGCTCTGCCAGGGGTGGGAGGTGAAGACCTCCCTGACAGGGGGCTCTGCTAAGCATTCCCAACAGACCCTCACAGTATGTTTGGGCCTGCTGAGTCTGTCCAGCTTCCTCCCCTGCCAACGGATCCTACTCACCACCAGGTGGTGATCAGTTAACAGCTCCACCCCTCTCTTTACCCGAGTGTCCAAGACATACGGCCGGAGGTCAGATGAAACAAGCACAAAGTCAATCATCGACCTCTGCTCTAGGGTGTCCTGGTGCCTCTGATATACACCCTTGCTCGAACATGGTGTTACTCACGGACAAACTATGACTAGCACAGAAGTCCAACAACAGAACACCACTTGGGTTCAGATCAGGGGGGCCGTTCCTCCCAATCACGCCCCTACAGGTATCGTTATAATCGCCCACGTGAGCGTTAAAGTCTCCCAGTAGTATGAAAGAGTCTCCAGGTGGAACGCTTTCCAGCACCCCTCCCAGAGACCACAAGAAGCCCGGGTACACAGCCATTCGGCCCGTAGTCCCAAGAGTCAGATTCTGTGTCTGAGGATTGGGTCATCGAGGTCCCTGCCTTCGACCACCGCCCAACCCACAAAGCACTAGCCTTGTATGGTCCCTCCTGCAGGTATTGGGCCCACGGGAGGGCGGCCTCACGTCACTCCTTCGGGCTAGACCTGGCCACCAGGCGCTCGATTACGAGACCCCACCCCAGGCCTGGCTCCAGGATGGGGCCCCTGGCTGCACCGTACCAGGCGACGTCACAACTCTTGTTGTTCTCCTCTCCATATGGGGTCTTTTTGGAACACTATTTGTCTGGCCTGTCACCTAGGACCTTTTTGCCTTGGGAGACCCTACCAGGGGCATATAGCCCCCGACAACATAGCTTCAAGGATCATTCAGGCACTCAAACCCCTTTTTTGGTTGCGATCCAATGAGAGGCTATATATAATCAAGTCATTCTGTCCTGATGTCCTCAAATGGAGACATAGCATAACTAATGAATGTTAATGAAAATTATTTTTTGTACATTATTTTTAATGCTCTAAACCAGTCTCCCTCGTCTAACACACCTGATTCCAATTATCAGCTTGTTAGTAAAGACTGCAAAAACTAAATTTGGTGTGTCTGATTAGGGAGACATACAAAATGTGCAGGGCAGGGGGTTTGGGAAGCACTGCTCTAAACAATGTAAATACATGAAAAAAAATCCTAAAAACATTTTTTCCTACTTTTTTCTTGGGTCTTAAGAGGTTAAAACTGTTAAATATATTGAGTTGTGGCAGGAGGTTATGATTCCATGGCTGCTGATTTACAAACTTCTTGTCCAATCCTAATCCTTAAGAGGCTGAGAGGCAGAACTACCAGTTGTTGTGCATGGATGGCACCAGGAAAAGCGTTGAGGACTACAAGAAGTGCTACTTGGCCAGAGAGCCTCACCGAACTGTTATGTCCCGCAAGGATGCAGATTCACAGCAGATTTTTAAAGTCCTTAAACAGATTCCGGTATGCCAGCTCAAATAAATGTTGCGTCAGTAACTTTGAATTTCATTTGACTACATTACTTCTGAAGAAAGACCCTGTCATTATTTTAATGGGGTATTGTTGATCTAAACCTAGATATTTAACCATTCAATGCAATACATTCAGGAGACATTGAAGGCCAGCTATTCAACTGTTGTGTGTTCAACAGCATTCAGATATTGTCTCCTCTGATGCTTTTGGGGGTAAAGACCTGATTTTCTCAGACACTACAACTGAACTGATGGAACTCCCTAAGGGCATAGACACCTTCCTTTACCTGAAAGAAGATTACTTTGAGGCCATGCGTGCCCTTAGAGGTGAGACACAATTATGCTAAAAATGCAATTAAATATATACAGTGTCCCTGAAAAGTATTAGAACAATTAAGCTACAAATAATAATGTATTAAATATTTATTTCACTTATTTAGCATTTGTAGCTAAAAATACATGTACACTATTTAGCCTTTTTGTGTGAACTTTATGATCCTGACTGCATACTGTATATTCACTGAAACTGAGAAAATGCTTTAGCATTATGTCTGACTAGCAGAGGCCAGATGTTAAGTACTTAATATGTATGATAATGTTCTTCACATGTACATGATTGAAAACGTAATTGGATTTAAAACACATTGTATGTATAATTTGTTATCAGCCGGAAACCCACCAGCCCCGCCTCAAGTGCGTACGATTGATTGGTGTACCATTAGCCATGCAGAGAAAGAGAAGTGTGACAAAGTAAATGCTCTGGTTCCTCGAATGGCATGCAAGACGGAAAAATCTGTGGAAGACTGCATCAAAAAAATCATGGTATCGTTGGGTCAAATGGATGAGTTCATCATGAGGTTGATGTCAATCATATTTATGCGCTGTCCACCTGTAGTTTAATATTGTGTTTGATTTTCTCCTTCACTTTAAAAGCGCAAAGAAGCAGATGCCGTTGCAGTTGATGGTGGCCAGGTATATATTGCTGGAAAGTGTGGTCTAGTTCCAGTTATGGTTGAGCAGTATGATTCACGTAAGAACACTATCTCATATTTTATAAATTAGTTAATAAGACGCATTTGACACATTTGTCAGAATTGACGTAAAACCCTATGTACTGCTTCATTGCAGAAAGCTGTCCTGCTGGTGGAGGTAAGTATTACATCTGCTTTTTTGAAGCACTGGTCTGTCACTGTCTTCTATGAAAATTGTTCTGCTAATTCTGTCTTAAAGGGATAGTTCATTCAACAACAAAAAAATTCTGCCACCGTTTACTCACCGTTCACACTACACCCATAGCCATAACGACACAGAGGAAAGATATATTTGGAAAACATTTTTTTTCTGCTTATGAACTATAAAAACATTGACAGACAATCAGAATCCACCGAGCTTTGAAAAGCTTGAACATATCAAGACAATAAAACTGCAGAGCACTCTTGTAACCAGCCTTTAAAATTAACAACCGTCAAGTCGCCAAATGTGGGTAAAAATCAGCTGTAACAAGTAATATTGTATATTGCAAAAACCAAACAAAACCAACCTACAAAGTACACATAGCCTGTCACTATGTGATGAATTCTGGTTAGACCAACTAACAATAAGGGCAGTCTTTCACTACATGATTCAATCTATTAAAATGCATTAAAAAAATGCATTTATTTCTATATATTTATACAATTAAAATTAATATAAGTGCCGTTTTATTCTTAACTAATCAGCATAGTTACAAATGTGATATTGATTTTATTCAACAGTATAATTCAGTATCAAAATACTTACGTTGTCGACACCACACTGTCTGTTTTTGCTCTATTTTGCCAACAAAAACCAAGCACAGCAACAGCGCTTTTTGTGTCTCTGAGCAACATGACAGTTTTGTTCCTGAATGAATCAACTAAATTATTCGGTTCAATGGAAATGGTTCACTTATTATCAGTGAGGGGCTGCCCCCTACTGGCGATTTTAATTTCACATTTAAATCTCTTTTTATTTAGCAAATTTCAAATGTCAATATTCAACATTTAATGTTTAGAATATCCCTCTGAGCTGAATTAACAAGTGTAAATCTAAATGCCACTTCATATGCAACTTCTTCAAGGATTTATTTGTTTAGTAAAAACCTAAATATATTATAAATGCCTGATTAAATGTTAGAATTTGACTTAAAATGTAGAAAAATGGCTTTATTAAGTGCCCATGAAAGGTAAGCATCAATTCGTAAACATCAACTGTATTTTCGTTTCCTGGCTATTTTTAGTGTTGTTTTCGTTGTAATTAGCACATTCGATTACAGTATTGAAGTTAGTTTTGCCAATACCTGTCTGTAACTTAAGTGTGAAGTATCTTTCGAGCTATTTGCTTAGAGATTGGCCTTAATTCAGAAGGCGTGTCCAAAGCGACCTGATCTATTTAAACAGTTAGTAGGTGCGTTCGACTTAAAGCGGTGCCGCAAGAAATCGGCTGCCGCTTTACAACACAGTGCATTCTGGTAAGATCATTTGTCCAACTTTGATCGGCGCTGCAACCGCCTTTCAATCACATGTTCCATCAAAGTACCATAAGAGCAAAAAGAGTGCAGTTGCACAGCTCAGGCGCTGCAGTTGCTCAAAATCGGCTGCGAAAGCCTTGATGACGATACACTTTATTCTCATTGGTCAGATTATGTGATTTACAAGCAAGGTGTGTGCTGCGTGTTTTTTCATAAAAAAGTTTCTGTATGTAATCAAGCTTTATATCGAATATCTGATATTTAAACAAAACAATAAAGGCCACATTGTCTGGTGAGTGAAAAAGTTAATTTCAGTCCCTGCTTATAACAAAACTGGCGCTAATATTGTAAGTCTTTACAGTTTTTGTTCTCTGTGTAAACTGAATTTTATACTGTATAATTTCTGTGATGTCCACAGATGCCTCAAGTTACTACGTCGTGGCCGTGGTGCGTAAGGGCTCAGGTGTAACCTGGAGTAATCTGCGAGACAAAAAGTCCTGTCACACTGGCCTAAACCGCAATGCTGGCTGGAAAGTCCCAGATTCAGCCATATGTGGCAAAACAGACAAATGTACCCTATGTGAGTATTACTAAATAAGCATTCATAGTTGCTTAATGGATGTTTTTCTATGGACGATTACACAAAGCTCTTAATTGCATAAAACTTTTTTCTTAATTTCTCAGACAATTTCTTCAGTAAAGGCTGCGCTCCTGGTGCTGACCCTCAGTCAAACATGTGTGAACTGTGTAAAGGCAGTGGGAAGGCAGTGGGAGATGAGAGCAAGTGCAAAGCCTCTTCTGCTGAATTGTATTATGGCTATGATGGGGCTTTCAGGTATTAGACTGTATCCCAAACACTGTAATTGAAAGAGAAATGTGCTTTTTAGGTTTGTATGCTGATTCTTGTACGCTGATATGATCTTACTTCACTTGTAGATGTCTTGCGGAAAAAGCTGGTGATGTTGCTTTTATCAAGCACACAATTGTTGGGGATTACACTGATGGTAAATGTGCAAAATTGTGCCGTGATTGTGCAGTACACCATAGAAATTTTCATTGTGTCAAGTGTTTAAATGTTATATTTTTTCTTCTCTATATCTGTATCTGCTCAGGTAAAGGACCAGACTGGGCTAAGGATCTGAAGTCAGCAGATTTTGAACTGATCTGTCCAAAAACACCAGACATATCAGTAAAGCACAATGAGTTTGGTAGTTGTAATCTTGCCAAAGTGCCAGCTCATGCTGTGATCACCCGGGAAGATGTACGCACTGATGTGGTGAACGTTCTGAAGCAAGCTCAAGTGAGTTCATTGCAGTTCTGTGTAGATTTGGTTGTTTTTCTGCATTTGATCTCTTGCAATGTTTATAGCAAAAGTTGATCATATCTTAGTACTGATCTCTGGTCTAGTTCATCCTTTCATTAGTTACCAGACTCTTAATCTTTTCATTTCTCTATTTTGCTTTCCTTATGTTTCAGGGCCATCCGGATATCCTTTTCAAGTCAGAGAATGAAAGAAACCTCCTCTTCACTGATTCCACTAAATGCCTTCAAGAGACTACACAACCTCTGGACGAATTCCTGGGTAAAGAGTACACTGACATGATTGAAAGGACCTACTTGACTGGCCAGGGTGAACCAGGTACACAGTGTATCTATGATATGTCTCATTAATTCTAGACCAAAACAAATAGATTTTGTTCTAAATGTAAAGCTTTATAGCCATGTCTAATTGGCTTACAAGGTTGTCATTTATTCTAATGTTTTTCTTCATAGATTTGGTGAAGGCATGCAAATTATCCATATAGGATTAAAAGAACCTCAGATACTTTGATTCACTGAAAAATACAGGCATCTTCGAGACAGAGAGCAGACCGAGGATCTCTCCACTCATCTTTCTTTCTAAACAGTCTGCTCAGAGTGATTACATGTGCAAGCGAACTAACAGTCACGTCTTGTATCACTTGAAATGTCTCAGTGTGACAATGGTCTCATTTCTACAGAAGTAAACTTAAAGGTAATAAAGATCTGAATATTTTAGAGATGTTTTGTTTACTTCAATAGGTGTGCCCTCTCCCAGGGTATTCCTTGAAAATTATCACCTGTCCCAAAAGGTCAAAGTCTTAGTTTCTGTGCGCTTTCGGGGGATGACTGTCTTGGTCTGGGGTACTTAAGTAAGTGTTGCAAAACGATCAGTGTGATTCTGTAGCCAGAAAGCCTGTAGCGTAGCGTGTGTCTCTACACTTCATACTATGTATTTCAGGTCAGCGTCATGATGAGCACCCGAATGAATGAATAAATAAAAAATAAAGAGTTAACTAGAATAATAAACTAGCATAAAAATAATAATAATTACAAACATTCCAATCTAAATTCGAGGTCATAATAAAATGGAGTCAGACTAAATTATAAAATGGAATCATATTTGGGTTTAACCTAAATTTAATAACTTTCCGCGCTTGCTTCATTTGAATTCTTAAAAGTTAGAAAAAATTATTTATTGTAAATTGACCAGAACCTAGAGTTGGGTATCGTTTAGGGGTTTTTTAATACCGGTGCCAAATCAATACTTTTAAAACGGTTCCGGTGCCTGAATCGATACTTAAATAAAAATGGTAACACTTTATAATAACTGCACACTATGAATCATTAGTTAAGCATTAGTATACAGTCGGTTCATCCTTTATAAAGCATTGTTCCAACATTAATAGTCATTAGTAAGCAGTTTAAAAATACAGCTGTGAATGCCTTGCTCTTGATTTACAATCATATCTATAACAACAGAGATTTAAAGGCTCGGTTATCTTCCAAACAGAACAAATAAAAACAACACAGAGGGATACAGAACTATTTATTTTTAAGATGCAAAAAAATGTGAAACTGTTCGCTTGAATGATTTATCATGAGATTGCATGAAAGGTTTAAAAAGTCTGCTCATAAAGTATCTGAAAAAGATTTACTCTATGAACAATACATTAAATAAAGACAAAATCATTAATGAATATATAAAATAAGCTTATGAAACAATAACTAACATATGATCCAATGCCATGTCTCAAATCAAGTGAATAAATCATCTTATAACAGGCATTGCAGGATTTGGCACCTGTCCACACTGCCAAAAGCACCAAAGGTCAGTTATTTATGTGGTATTGTCAAGAGGAAAATGAGAAACAAGAGACCAAAAAATGCAGATGAGCTGAAGGCCACTGTCAAACCTCAGCAGCGCCACAAATGGATGGCCTCCATGCCGTGCCGAATTGAGGCAGTGATTAAAGCAAAAGGAGCCCCTACCAAGTACTGAGTACATATACAGTAAATGTACATACTTTCCAGAAAACCAACAATTCACTAAAAATTTTCTTTTTTTATTGGTCTTATTCTACTTTGTTGAGATTTATTTGAGAATTGGTGTGTTTTTCTTAAATGTGAGCCCAAATCATCACAATTAAAAGAACCGAAGACTTAAACTACCTCAGTCTGTGTGTACTGAACCTATTAAATACACAAGTTTCACAATTTGAGTTGAATTACTGAAATAAATGAACTTTTGCACGTCATTGAGATGCACCTGTAAATGGCACATGCTGGGCATTTATGAATAATTAAGTACTTTACAGTATAATCAGTGCTTTTAAGAAAAACACTTGCAAAGTATGCATGGATTCCTGATGATTTCTAAAGACAATCAGAAAGACATATACATCAATTATTTGTGTAAGTTTCTTTTTACGTAATTTGGCCCTTAATAATAAAATGTGTAATTCATCATTATTACTTTTAGTTCACATTTTTTAGACCTTTGTGTTGCATACACATTAATAGTGTATTACATACGAAAGAATATGCCAGTGTGTGAAAAACTATTAGAAACAAGCAGAAGCAAGTACCTGCAGAAATAAATGATCAGATGGGGGGGCTATTCTTTATTTTTCAATATAACTTGATCTAACTCCAGATTAAATCCAGAAGAGCACAGAAAACCTACCTGGAAAATTTAGGAACTTGTGTTGCTGTAAATAGAGGATGCTGTCAACAATATTATAAATAGATTTTCTTTATCAGTTATATTCTATTAACTAAATAAATAAACGTGTGACCAAGGGGACTACTTCGGTTTCTTTGCCCCTTGGACAGCATATGCACTTTAAGGATCTACTTGTCTCTCAAGCCTGTAAGTCAGACATAACACGTGTGTGTGTGTTTTATATCTGCTGTCTAATGTGGGCTCTATTAAAAGAGACTGCCAGGTTAAGTGGGGTGTAAGAGGGAATAAAAAAAACAATCATACTTTGTTTGTTTTCTAACATTTTACGCTGTCTTACATGTCATTTTCATATCTTACCTAAGTTAATAATGGCACATTGATTATTTAATTCGTCAAATGAATCGACAAAATATGTTGACCTATGGACAAACAGTCCTTGGCAAAATCAGGACGTGCGATTTATGCTCACGGTTCGTTTTATATCTATTTCTTATATCATTCCGTTTTAATTTTATAAATAAAGTTATGTGTGTATCTTTTTATTTGCACGCAAAGCTTCCTAAATTAACGTTAATAATTTTGAAGGAGACTTTTATTATTTCTACCCTTGGCGAATGACCCCGCAGCGCTCAGGTTGATTAACCCGGAAGTACCCACGCGGCTCACTGAGCACTCCGTCCGGTTCTGCGGGCTCAAGGGGAGAAGCGCTGAAGCACCATGGCTCTGTTCTAATCGCGTTTATTAAGAGAAGTGTGATCAACTAACCGGCAATCCGTCACCATCCGCGCCTTAAACATGGACCTCCAGTCAAGAGGCTTGTCCTGGGGGCATCATCTTTGTCAGTAGTAACATCTGGAAACTGTATTTATTATTTTTCCCCCATACTGTCACTTTTTCTCGCCTTTGCACGCTACATGGGATTTAAACCTAAAGTGTCAGCAGCTAGCCAACACTTCTCACTTGATTAACACAAATATCCCCGTGGAAACCAAGACGCCCTCTGTTATTACGAAAAAAACAAACTTTCAAGAAGCACGTTGACGAAGTCTTTCCCCTTAAGTTTTCCAATTTGTGTGCGCCGCCGGGTGAGTAATCCTACTTCCTATGCTAACTTTGATAGCCTCGTTTAAACCGATAATCGTAGGGGCCAGGCGGGCCTAGATTGTTCCTTATGACGGGTTTAATGTTGATGTGTGTTCCTGTGTCAAACATTTTCTTCGTGAAACGCTATTCTTTCAACGTGTCTGATTATTTTTTAATTTTCCCTCCCTGACACGCCGGTTGTGCTTTTCTGAAGCTTTATTTTCCAGCGCTTCGCTTTTTTCGGCTTCGCACATTCATATTGCTCATATTTCTGGGAGTCGTCCAATGAAATTTGGGGAACGTATGAATTCGACATAGTTGTGTCCCGTCCCGTTGAGGTTTACATGGCCTACTGACTGTGGATGGCTTGTTCCCTGGTATTTGAGGAGCATTCGTGACCGTTAAATGTCTCATGTGACGTGTAGAAGGAATGTCGGCACGCGGACGCTGGAATAAGTTAGACCGAGTTTTTTCCTCAACAAACTTTACCGATGTGTTGCATACGATATTGTGAACTAGACGGGGCGTCGATCTCACTGACCGTCGGCTTTCATCATGTCATTGATTTAGAGGGGGGACGTTAGCTAATAAGCTAGTGCGGTTAAATCGACACTTCCCTTCACATGTACGTTGGGCCCGGCTTAATTTTATAGTTCTCAAATGGTCGTAGAGGTGGTCTTTCGTCGGATGCCGTTTGGAGGACGTTAAATCTTGGTTTGGGAACATAACAATGTGTTATGGTATGGAAAGGGTAGTGCATTTGAACGTGTCAATGCCATATGGAGGCTAGCGCTGTTAGCCACACCGGCAATGCATCATGGCTGCGGTGTGACACGTCTGTAGGAACCCAGTGTGCAGAAAACTCAACATTTGGAAAATCCTAAGTTACCCTAGTGGTTTCTGTTTTCCATCTCTACCTGTGTGTTTTGCAACGAGTTAAAAGCTATTTGGATGATGGCGTTTGAGTATGTGAAGGATTTCATAATTTAATCTGCCTGTTTGCGTAATTTATCTTCTCGCGACTCGTAGAGGGGTTGCTTGCGTAAAGGTGTAGTTACACCCCAAAATGAACTTTTTTCATTCGTGTATTTACCCACTTTCTTCTCCAAAAAACGCAATTATAAGAACGTTTAAAGTACCATTTACTTTTATTGTGTGGGAAAAAATAGTAGATGTGCAATGTGTTACATTTGTGTTATGCTAAAGAAAGTCATTTATTATGGGAGCAGCATGAAAGTGAGTAAATTAGTTTCACATTTTTGAATGTGAAGTATGGCTCTGTGATGATCAGTTAAGGTAATGGTTGTTGTTGAGAGCATTAAGAGTCAGTGTGTGTGTATACAGTTATGCTTGTTTGCTTTAGTTAATACTTAAATCTTGAGAATTTTATGTATTTTTTATGATAGTTATTTAAAACGGTGCTTTTATACATGGAAATACAAAATATAATAGATATTACAATAAAAAATTTCAAAGTATAAGTGATTATTACATGACAAAATCTTTGAATGGTATAATATAATCCATTTATAATGGTACCTTATAATTAACATTCACAACTCTGGAGACTTGTCAGTATGTCATGCATATGCTGAAAGCTCTCAAGTAAACTTAAAACGGGTTATGTTCAGAGAATAAGCTGCTAATAAGTGTGTATTCCTACAATTATAGTTGAAATGATTACGAAGACATTTTTAGTGCTCATAATTTTTGTAGAGAAGTGGCACTGCCACTGGACATGGATGAAATTCACACATTTAATATTTTTTGCAGTAGTCAGTAGTTCTACAGGGTTGCAACTAGGGTTTTCAAAAATACTGAATTTGGCACTGAAATGTAAAAAATGTGGCGATAACACCGTTTCCCACAGGGAATTCATTGGGCTGTCTGCTAACACCAGTGACAGCATAGTAACAGCTTAAGATTAGTTTCAGTTCAGTCCCCTTAACCTACTTTCTGCCACCATTAAAGAAACACTCATTTTTATCTTCTCACGGTATTTACTTGAATATTCTAGTTTTTTTGGTTGGTTGTTTTAGCCTTGATCATTGTGCATGCACTCAAAAGATGTCTGTGATTGGCTAAAATGATTGTTGCTTCACTGAGCTCTTCACAGATACACACGGGAGCATTTAAACTCTGTGTCTCTGTGGTTCCATAATATATCTGCTTATAGATGAACCTGCTGATAGATGCGGCTTTCAAATGCTCCCGTGTGAGCATAATCGGTGTGAAGTGATGGTCATTGTAGCCAATCATAGACATGTCTGCATGTGGAGCAGATATGCGCACAATCAGCCAATGGCCAATCAGCAGTGTTTGAGAATACGCTCAACAGTGATCAAAATTCCTGCGGCAATGAATGAGCTGGTGTCATTACATGTGAAAAATTTTGGTACAGACTGGTACCGAAGTCTGTACTTTCTAACAACCGTAGTTACAACACTCTCCAGGGTCAGAACAACAACAAAATAGCAGAGACAGCAACAACAACAGGTGCTCACATTGACAGGCGCTTGGGATTGCCCAGCTTTGATTTAGAAGAGATAAAAAATAAAAAAAGTAATCCGCCATACCTAATTGGAAAAAATGACACTAGACATGGATGATGTTGTGTGTTGACTGTCTGCGTTTGTGCATCAAATGGAATGTAGTGTAAAAGGCTGCACATTTGACTTTATGATTGTGTGTATAAGCCTATGGCTTTTGTGTGAGTTTGTAATGGGTGTCTTCCCAGTCCCACATCATTGATCATAACTTTAAAGCTCTATTCTAGAGCCTGGTGTTCCCTCCCCCCACCACCCCTCAAACACTTCATCTGGATGTCATGGATGGCTAGGCATGGGGCTATATTGAACATGCGCGTGGCCTCCCTCCCCCATCGTGCCATAAACATCCCATGTTTAGCTTGTTCATCTCTAGGTTTTGTGTGTCCTACTTTAGTCACACCCATGACACCAATGCCTTTCTGACCTGTTGTCCCCCTTTTTTCCTCCTTCTCCTTTTTTTTTTTTTTTTTTTTTTGAGAAAGAAATTTATAAATGCGGTTTTGCCTTGGTGGTCTGTCAAAAGCTCTAATGTTCCCCCTGAAGGAAGCACATTCCCCACGTGCTTCAGTTCCCCAGCACCTCTCACCTCCCCCGTCTGCCCTCTCCAAGAAAGTCAGGTCTTTTTGAGAGGGTCTGAGGGTGTTTATTGGTTGCCATCTGTCGGGATCAAAAACACAGAGCTGGATGGTAAGTCCTGGCCTATTGTGTGAGGGTCACAGGGGGCAGACAGACACTCCCAGAATGAAGAGCCTACATCTCTATAACCCATGGTGTGAACTCTCCAGCTGCTCTCCTGCAGCTTCCCCATCCTATCCCAGCTGAGCTGAGAAATTGTGTTGAATGCCCATTCTGCCTCTGTGTGTATGAGGTCTTAAGGGTGTGGCGTTGTCTTATCTGAATTGACACTAGTAGACCCCCACCCGTTCTTTACTTGCTCTCAAAAGTCATTCATTCAAATCTTTCTGTTAGTGTAATCGGGTACACAGTGTACATTGCTGCCACATAGTTGGTGCGTCTTACAGATCCTGTGTTTGCTGCCATCGTGTTTGTCACTTGTGGAAATTTAACGTATGTTCTTTAAAGTGTTGAAAGGTTAATGCTAGTTGCGGATGGTTCCCTACCCCTGTGCGTAGTCTGTCGCTAATGTTGCTTTACTAATACTGTTCAGAAGTTTGGGGTTGGATTTGGAGTTTAATACTTCTGTACGGCATTGATGCATTAATTTGGTACATGTGTTAAAAAAGATTTCTATTTAAATTGTTTCATCAAAGAATCCTGGTAAAAATGTCATGGTAACCACAAAAATATTATGCAACAGTTTTCAGTGTTTTTATGAAATGTTTCTTTAGCACCAAATCATATTAGGATGTTTTCTGAAGGATTATGTTACACTGAGGATTTAGTTATTCAGATTTGAGCTTGATAAATACATTAAAAAAGAGAACTCTGCTTTTTACTGTGATTTTTGTTTTAAAAAAAAATCCTAGGTGACCATAAATGACATTAAAAACATCTTCAAATTATGTTTTACATGATGAAATAACATACGCTAAGGATTAAACATTGTACGTCATAAGTCTGATTGTAGCTTTATTTTTGTTGGTTGAACGAACCTGGCTATGATTACATAGTTTAGTCCCACTTTGCAAAAACAGATGGGTGTGGTTTCAGTCTGACTACAACATTTACATAACATTTTAAGGTTTTTGTTTTTTTTTAGGCAGACAAGTCAAGTTGTTGTTGTTGTTGTGGTTTTTTTTTTTTTGTTTTGTTTTTAATGAAGTTTTTGATTGCGTTTGTGTGTAGTGTACTTTTTTATGGGATGGACCATAGTGTTGCTGACTGTACCTACATTACAATATAGAACTTGACTATGAGATCTGGTTTTGGTTGTGACATGAAAGTTCCATGAACTGGTAGTTTGTTTGTTTGTTTGTTTTTCTTCTCCCCAATGCAATATTAAACTATTTGGCTCATTTCTTTCCAGGGTGAATTGCTAACACACTACACAAGGACTAACTTCGAGGGCTTTTTGATACCCCAGAGATTCATAATACTAATTTAGAGGTATGATTTTCACAAGTTATCATGTAAGAGACACGTTATTGTATACTTTACTAACATGGCTGCAAAACTGTTATTATGATTAGTTAGGCATTACAAAAGTCTGTCGGTATTAATAAATATATGGTTGGTTGAATCGGATTATGAATCTCAAAATCATATTTCCTTCTCTAGTTTGGTCGGCAAGTGTGAGGCCCCCTCATGCAGAACCACAGGAAATGAATAAACCACCTCAGCCTATAACAGGACCCCCTGCTGTTCCCCACCCCGCCCAATCACCAGGACTGACACAGGTGAAAACGTAATTGATGAAACCTACGATCATGAGAATTATTTGAGTCTCGTTTAACAATATCGGTGTTTTCATTTGTTCCACAGGCTGCCTATCCCCCAGGTCAGCAATCCTCTGTTGTGTTTTCCGGGCCATCTCCACAAATGAACACTGCACCGCAACCCCGACAGGTACACCATCTTCAAGCTATGAAACTCTCCACGACCGACAAAGCTTTCAGTGTGTTGTGTGGCTTAGCTAAATGTCCTAATTCCTGCTTGTGTTTGAGGAAAATGCACGTGTGGTAATGTCCGCCTCCTTTTTGCATCTCAACTTTGACTTTTTACTCTTTACTTTCCTCCCAGTTTGCGCCAGGGCCTCGTGCTTTACACCAACAGGTATTACCGATTTTCATAAAATGGAGCCTGCTTGATTTCCAAAGTCTTCTGTCTGTCCCCCCTCCCCCACAAAAGTAGTCTGTAATAAACTACAGCTTTTGGTATTTAGGTGCTGCTTCTGCTGGTATTTCCTGTATTCATTACTATTTTCATTAGGGTTGGGAATGCACATGTTTAAGGAATCATATTCTGAATCTTCAGAATCTGTTTTTTTTTTGTTTTTTTTTTTCTCTTCAAAAAAACAGGGCTGGGCACTGTGTGTTCTAGATCTTTATTAATTATTATCAATTTATAAATAGTGGTCAAATGCATGTTTGAGAGTTAACAGAACCTACTAAATCATTCTGAATACCTTTTTTGGTGAATTCCCAGCCCTAACTGTAAAAGACTGCATGTGTTTTAAGTCTTTTTGAGCCTTTCAACATCGCCAGCTTGTGCCCTGTGTGCCACTGACCTGTGTTGTGCTTGCACTGTATTTCTCAGGCTGTTCTTAACTGTGCATGTTGGAAGCTTGCATTCACTGCTGTTGGCTAACGTTTACTGCTGCTTTTTGTTGTCTGTTTCTCTCTCACGCCTTCTCTCCACCCTGTTTCTTCTGCTATTTTGTGTGGCTGAAGGGTGGATTCAGGTCACTGCAGGTAACTGGTCCTCTCATCTCCCTCTGTCCACATCTCACGTAAATAGACTGTCCAAAATGCTTCTCATGCATGCATGGCAAAGGAAATGGTAAAGAAAGTAAACATTTTACAGAAAAAGCTAGCTACAAATTATTCTTAAGTACAATACAATTAGAAAATTAACGAAATGGGGTGATTTTTTATTTATGTTGAGAGGGACCACAAATTAAAACATTTATTCACAATGCTTGATGTGAACTGCTGGTATGTGGTGGAAAAAAATGCAGTCTCACTAGGCTTTAGTTGTTAAAAAAATGAATGATTCTGTTTGTAATTGTAATAAGTATCAGCTATGTCAGTGTAAAATTTATTAGTCTTAAAATATGATCTACTGCAAGATCATGTGATGAAGACTGGAGTAATGGCTGCTGAAAATAGTCTTGTGTTTGCATGAAGGGGGATGTAGTAACAGAACATGTGAAGTTTGGTCTTGTGACTTTTTTGCTGAAATGTTTTTTTATTTCCTCAACAGCAGTACTACCCCAACCGGCCCAACATGCAAGGCAGTGCTCCTCGGGTCCCACCCAGCAGCACCCCCCGGTCTGTTGCACCTGCTCATGTCTACCAACCTACCTCACAGGTTATGATGATTCCCCAGCAACAGTTGCAGTTTGCCAATACTCAGGGCCATGCCATTTTCCTACATGGACAGGTAGCACGTTTGTCTTTTAAGAGTTAAGTTGTGCACTTTTTGGGAGACTGTTCATGCATCCAAGGACTTCTTTTTGTTTCTATTGTAGTACCGCGCTCCCTACATGCAGCCAACGCAGCAGTACCCTGCTGGCTTTTTCCCTGGAAGCAGTCAAGCTGAATACGGTACATATGGTAAGAGGCTCTGCTCTGGGCCTCCCCTGTTTGTTTAAACCATCCAAGCCCGTGTTCTCGGGTTTTTTTTTGTTTTTAAAGCTTAAATTCGCATTCTTAAATTATCACACGTGATAAGCTGCGCTAAACAACCATTCGCTGTCTACGTTTGTGCAGTGTGTGGACAGATATGCTCGTGCAACTCTTATTTGTGCGCCAATACACCAACGGCTGTTCGCTTCTTGGTATGTTTTCTGTGTTTGTGCACAAATTATTCGATAGCGAATGTTTACAGGAGATGCGTTTGCCTTGAAAAGGCACTGGAGCGACTGATCCATGTATGACATGATAGTACTGCGAGAGCATTTGAAAACTGATGGTTCCATATGCTCTTTATATTCGCTCTCGCTGTACTTTGATGTCATACATCGATTGGTCATTGTAGGGCCACTTCAAGTCAAATAGTGCATGTAGTGCGTGCACTGACACTTCTGGGAAAAATTGCCCTGAAAAAAGACAATGCACAGTCGGTTGTAAGTAAAAAAAAAAATTGTTAACCTTTTGTTATCGTTTTGATAGTGCCATCTCTAGCTGCAATAACTTATGTTTTTAATGTTCAGGACACTTTTTTTTTTGTTTAACTGTTGCTAGTGGTGTCAAAATTGCATTTAATACAAATGACATAACTCAAAAGTGCCTTTTTCATAATTTTCAAACCAGTATTTATACATTTTTTCCAGTAAATATTAAGAATATAATGTGCGTAATGTGTAAATGCATAATATATTAAAATAATATTGTTCGTTGGTCAATAGTATGTGAATGCAGTCTTTACAAAGACGTTTCAAACTGTTTGAACTTGATCGTATTGTGAATTCTATTCCAGATCCCACTAATTTCCCCAGAAATTATTGCATTATAAAAATTTGCTGAACAGCAGTTACTGTGTGTGTGTGTGTGTGTGATTTCTCTCCACTCCCCCCCACCCCACCCCGAAAATAATTCATCTGTGTGTGACCAGACGTGAATGAAGCATTAAGCGCGAGTGATTTACCTGTTAAGTCAATGCAAAGACACGGTTTAGACATCCTGCGGCGCGATTCGCGTGAAACGCTGAAGTTGAAAAATCTGAACTTTGGCGCAAATTCACCCTGCGTTAACCAATCAGGAGCTTGCTCTAGTAGTGACGTGATTACTAGCAAGCGGAGGCAAAATTCCGAAACTATGAAAGACAAAATCATCTATGTATGATGCATGTTCATTTTCATAGAAACAGGAATAAAAAGGAAATGCATAATATATTTATTAAACCAGAGTTTGCCTATGAGATATACTCAAAACAAATTTTACCTCCTGTTTAACCACTACAGAGACTTCAGGAGGCAGCGGCAAGGGTCAAAATTACTAGCCGCGGTGAGACTGCCCTCAGCGGATACATGAGCACTGAGCACCTGGTGTTTGCATGGAGGTCACTGCTCCGAAATCGGCGACGCAAGCTTTTAAATAGGCGCTTTTTTAATAAACCCACAGATTTGTGTTTTAAACAACTACATTCTCGCCTGACATACTCATAAAACTGCATTTCAAGGCACAATAACAGCCATATTTAGAAATGTTAGCGGTTTTCCCCTCCACCAATGCGGAGACTGGAGCTGACTGGCAGAAGCCACTCGCGAATGAAGCAAATTTCACGCCCAAATGAAGCGAGTGAACAAAATGTTCACGCGTCTTACTACGCGCGAGTAGCGCGATTTATTAGTGTAAGTCGCGTCGTTGTGAACGTACCATTAGACTTATGTTAGACGCATGCATTTAATATCTCTGTCATAACTAACCTCTAAACCCCTAGTTCTACTGTTCATGTCTGCTCATATTGTTGCCTCACTAACCATGTTCAGCACTTATATCTGCTGCTTGTTGTTTCCTCTTACTCACTCTTGACCTTTGTCTCTTTCTTGGTTTCTTTTTGCTTTCCTCTCTCCCCTTCTCCTTTGGCTGAGTTCAGATCCCTCCCTGGCAGGAAGGGAGAGGCAGGGGGGTGGGGGGAGAGGTGCAGGTAGAGAGAACGGACGTCTCTCGCTGCACGGAGCTCCTCTCACCTCCCAGCGCTATCCAGGTAAGTCTGAAGTGCAGGGCTGTTTGTTACACTTCTTGTCTTTGTCGTAGCCTGGCTGCTTGTTTTAACAAGGCAGGAAGCATGTAGCCTTTGATGTAATTCTACTTCAACGACTCTGTGTTATAGACAAAAAACCAACCACAAACATTCTGGATTCGATCTTTGATTATCACAAGGATGATATGGAGTGTTGCTCTTCCCAGCTCACCAGAAAGTGTTTTTGCAAAGGGGGAACTTTGCATGTGTATTCTCCTCCCATTAAAGCTAACGGTCTCATTTTAGGATCTAATCTTATTTTTTTTTTTTTTGTTATTTAGCGGCTGCCTATTATCCTGCAACGCAACAGTTCCCGGCGCCAGTGTCTGCAACATCTGTCATCATGAGCCCCGCTCAGCAGCAACCAACTCCACCTCCACAGCAAGCTCCACCTCAGCAGACAGGACCAGTCAAACCTAGAGAACGCAAACAGGTGTGGGGGGGGCAACATTTGGTGTTAATTTTAATCCATTTATCTGTGACTTATCAGTTGTTTCCTCACAGATCAGAATACGTGACCCCAACCAGGGTGGACGTGACATCACAGAAGAGATCATGTCTGGTGGAAGAACTACCTCCACACCCACTCCTCCACAGGTTTGTTATTGCCTTCCTGTGTTTTGTAATGATATAAACATGTTGCTTTCAACGGTTTGCTATTCTTGTGCAGACTGCTGGTCCAGAGGGTGGAGGTCCTGTCCAGACCAATGGTGAAAGTGTTCCGCCTGTTGCTGCAGTGATCAGAGCTGGTGAGTGATCTTTTTTAAAATGTAAAAGTGATCTACATGGATTAAAAGGTCAATGGAATAAAATTGCTTGTGTTAGCAAAAAATATATTTTATTTAAAACTTAATTTTTATACACTTGGAAATTTTTCTCAAGGTGAAAATGCCAGGCTTTGGTGTTATCTGATTTTTATGACACTGAAGAATCTAAAACATCTTAAAGGCCATATTTTGTTATTCCTTTTTATTTATAGTATCTTGACTGTAATTTAGCACTTAGTAGCTTCATTTTTAAAATGTTGTGTTAAATGCGTTTCCTGTCTTTTAATCCTCAGATGATCAAATGAAATCTATGGCTCCTCCTCCACCTGTTTCCACCCCCCCTCCATCAAAGACACCAGAGCAACCCCACGTTGCACCTTCAGCAGCTGATTCTAAACCTGGGCCAGAGATCAGACCTGCTTCACCCGTAAGCAAGGTTCCCACTCCTCCAGGAGAAGACCCAGTGATATCCCCAGCACTCACGCCTTCTCCTCCTCCAACAAGCAGTCCCCAACTTTCAAAGCCTCAAACTGGTGACACTGTGGATGCTCCAGCACTCCCTGATGTCCCAGTTCAAAAGGAGGAGCCTGAGGACGCCCCTCCAGTGGAGCCAACTTCTACTGATGTTGAAAAAGAGGAGTCTGAGGTAGCCAAAGAGCCTGAACCTTTGGCCGAAACAGAGGCCGCATCTGATGAATCTATTCCGGCTGCTATCGTCTCCACTCCTGTGGAGCCTCCTCCTGCTGTAGCTAATGATGATGAGGTTGCTTCCAAGGACACCACCCCTCTATTCACGGAGACCCCTGTTATAGAACCAGTTGTTGATGAGCCAAAGGAACAGCCTTTGGTTAACGGTTTGCCTGAGGACTCTGTAGAGGCTCCTGTAGAGAAGCCAGAGAGCTCCACTGATCCAGTTGCTGAACAAGCGGTTCCTCAGGTCCAACAGAGCTGCCTTATGGCTGTGGAAGCACCTGTAGAGGAAGCAGAGAAGGTGGAGGAGACGCCTGCCCCTGTAACAGTCTGCCCTGTTGAGGAAACGACTATGCAAGGTTTGGGAAATAAGTTCTTGTGGAACAATTGGCATATTGTTGTTTCCTCCTCCTTCAGCATGAAGTTTGACTATGGTTTCTCTCTTCCTAGTTGCCGTGACAACAGTGCCAAAGAAGAAAAAGAAAATGAAGGATCTAAATAAAAAAGATGTTGGAGATGTGCTAGATGCCTTCAAAGAGGTTTGTATATTGTATTTTATATGTTGCATTGTGGCCTTTTTACAGTAGGACGTCTGTTGTAAAGAGTAAAGTTGTGCATTTTATAAATCTTCTGTATCCGTTTCAGCCTGAGGAAAAGCCTGCTCCTGAGCCTGAAGTTGCTCAGAAAGAGCCCTCCCCTGCTCCAACCCCTGCCCCACCAGCTGAAGAGTCAGACGAAACATGGGAAGACAAAGAGGACAAGCTTGACACAGAAAATATTGAACCTGAGGTGTCTAAACCTATGGAACAGAAGTATCAATATAAAGAAGGTTAGAAGTCAGATTATTTGGGTCTCCTTTGATAATGTTCATCGTGTTTTATATTTTTAAGTTGATATAATTTGATGGGTATGCCAAAAACAAATGAACTTGGAAAGCTGGTATCATAATGTATTAAGACTTTAAAATTTATCTTGTTGTAAGTGATTGTGGGCCTGTTTTGCAACTTTTTTTTTTTTATTATTTTTTATTTTTTATAAATCATTGCAGAGCAATGGAAGCCTATCAATCCAGAGGAGAAGAAACGATATGACCGAGAATTCCTACTTGGCTTCCAGTTTATTGGTGCAAGCATGCATAAGCCAGAGGGCTTGCCCCACATCAGTGATGTTGTCTTGGACAAGGTGAGGCTTCTATCTGGACCCAACCAGTTTAAGCAGTGCTGTCTCTTGCTAAAAATGATAACCCACTTGCTCTTTGCTGTTTTGACGACAGGCAAATAAAACCCCCTTGCGGCCCTTGGATCCCAGGAGTCTTATGAACTGTGGACCTGATTTCACACCTTCATACGCTAACTTGGGTAGACAGTCATCTGGTGGAGGAGGGCGTGGACCGGTAAGTTGATATTCTTTACACTTGCGTTTCAAAATTGAGTTAAAAACAATTTGACTGTATGTTGAGATCGATCATTTATTTTTAAAAGTTGCACTCCTCTCAGTCTGCAAGGCGCCCTCAGCCAGGTCGAGGCAAAGACCAAATGAATCGCAACCCCAAAATCATCACTAGCCTGTCTCTTAAAGACAATGTGGAACTCAACCAGGCTGAGAATGCTTGGACGCCTACAGTGAAGAAGCAAGTTCGAAGCCGTGGAGGAGAGGAAGATGAGGAAGACTCAGAAGCTGTGAAAACGAAGGAGCTGTTCCGCCGTGTACGCAGCGTCCTTAACAAGCTCACACCACAGATGTTCCAGCAGCTGATGAAGCAGGTGACAGAGCTCACCATAGACACAGAAGAGAGGCTCAAGGGTGTCATTGACCTTATCTTTGAGAAAGCAATCTCCGAGCCCAACTTCTCTGTAGCTTATGCCAACATGTGCCGCTGCCTTATGGGGGTGAGTAACAATAGTTTGTGTTGTTGCCAATAATAATCACATTCATTTAACGGCACTAGTGTAAACAACCAAATATGTACATTTGTGCTTTTTTGTTTCCTACATTTAAAGTAGTTGATGACAAAATATCATATTTTAAGAAATGTAAATGGAATTTATTTATTTTTTCTGATTTGCTTTTCTAGCTTAAAGTCCCCACTTCAGACAAACCGGGAGTCACTGTGAATTTCCGTAAACTACTACTCAATCGTTGTCAGAAGGAGTTTGAAAAGGACAAGGATGATGACGAGATCTTTGAGCAGAAACAGAAAGAGCTGGATGCTGCCAAGGAGGTGATGTCTTGCCACATTTGTAAACAATCAAAGTGGTACAAGGCGTATGAAATAGTTCAACTGTTCAATTGTTCAATAGTTCAATTCAACTGTTTTCAATCGCACCTCAGGATGAGGAGCGCCAGCGCCTAAAGGAGGAGCTGGAGGATGCCAAGGACAAGGCACGTAGACGGTCGCTTGGAAACATCAAGTTCATCGGAGAGCTGTTCAAGCTGAAAATGCTGACAGAACCCATCATGCATGACTGCATTGTCAAGCTTTTGAAGAACCATGATGAGGAGAGCTTGGAGTGCCTCTGCCGTCTGCTCTCCACTATTGGAAAAGATCTAGACTTTGAGAAGGCCAAGGTATAGCGCTGTTTGTATTTATGACCAGTCAAATACCCATTATGAGCCTCACAATTATATTAGGTCTACATTCCTTTTGCGTTTAGTGTATTTCTCTGTTGTATAGCAATTTATACCGTTACAGTCAGATTTATGCTGCTCTATTGTATGCAGCCTCGAATGGATCAGTACTTCCACCAAATGGAGAAGATCATTAAAGAAAGGAAGACGTCTTCTAGAATCCGCTTCATGCTTCAAGATGTTTTAGATCTCCGAAAGGTAACCACATGCTTGATTTTGTACATTTTCTTTGTAACGGTGGCCTTCGCACAAGTGTTTGGCAGAAACCTTAATTACTTTTGTCAAAACGCATGTGGTGTTTCAGTACATTTAACTATTTATATCTTTTAAACTGTGTATATTCTGTCACACAGAACAACTGGGTGCCCAGAAGAGGAGATCAGGGTCCCAAAACCATTGATCAGATCCATAAAGAGGCAGAGATGGAAGAACATAGAGAGCAAATCAAAGTACAGCAACAACTGCTGTCTAAGAAAGACTCCAGTCAGGGTCGAGGGGGCCGTGGTGGGCCGCATTCCTCTGGGGGCCGTGGTAGTCAGACCCAAGATGAAGGCTGGAACATAGTGCCTATTACCACTAAGAACAGACCAATTGACACAAGCCGCCTTAGTAAAATTACTAAGGTAATGTTTTGTGACTTTTAGTTGATGATAAAATACATGTTTTCATAGCATAATGATTTCCGTTTTTAGATATGCTTAGCCATATTTCTCCTGTCTTTTTTTTTTTTTTTTTTTTTCTTCAGCCTGGTGATTTCAACAACCAGCTGCTGGCCCCAGGAGGAAAGGGCTCATGGGGTAGCTGGGGCAAAGGGAGCAGTGGAGGCACAGGAGCCAAGTCCACTGGAGATCAAGGTGAGCAATCACCCAGTCTTATTGAATGAGAAGTGAAGTGACCTTTGGCCAGCTATGGTGACCCATACTTGGAATTTGTGCTCTGCATTTAACCCATCCAACGTGCACACACATACACACACCTGGAGTTGTGTGCAGCCATTGCTGCGGTGCCCGTGGAGCAGTTGGGGGAACAGTGCCTTGCTCAAGAGTCTCACCTCAGTCTTGGTATTGAAGGTGGAGAGAGCGCTAGTTATTCACTCCCATCCACCCAAAATTCCTGCCGGACCTGGGATGCAAACCCACAACCTTTTACAAGTCCAACTCCCTATCCATTAGACCAAGAGCTGCTATATAGTACCTCTGAGGTGCAAATAATTTATCATAATTCATCACAAATTTAATCAGTGGCTTCTTCTAATTTTTTTTGTTAGAAATATTTAGTGTCAGTTTACAAGAAAGGGACTATTTTGTTCTCTTTTGTGACTCATTGGATAGAAACGGCCCTTTATTCACAATTGTGTTATACAATATTCCAGTTTGTGCACAAGTCTAATTCAGCCTCTATCTTTGGATGGAAACATAGCTATTGACTAAGGGACCTTAGCTATTGTTAACCACAGAGAACATTTGTAGAAACTACTCTTAACACCACAGGGCTTTAACACATTTTTAACCGTTTGTCTAGATGATTCAACTCCTCCAATTAAAAACTGCATTTTACTAATGCAGAAAAATTTGACACGTCTATAGGTAGGATGAATTGAGGAAGCCCAAACTACACTCATTGGCCAGGTGATGCGAATGGTCCATGATACTGGTGCAGATTCTGTGTAATTCTTTGTGACTATACTTCAAGTTGGAAAATATGTTTAGTTCCCACTTTTCGTTCCCATGTCATTTACAAGATGGATTAAAATGCTGATAAAGTGAAGAAAAGATAAGACATAAACGCATTACAGTAAGATTAAATGGTAAAAAAAAGAATGTTTATTCTGTGGCACCTTAAAATGTCTGGAATGTATGTTGTTGTTTTTTTTTGTCTGGAGCCCTACATCACCCTTAAAATGTAGCTCGCTTTTTCAAGAATCCCCAATTTTCTTCTGAAAATGTAGATATGTCAGTGTTTTTTATGGTAAAAGCAAGTCTAATGTTGTCCTTTTTATCTGATGCAGACCAGGGGAGACCTAGCACGATCAACCGCTTCTCTGCATTGCAGCAGTCTGGACCCCCTTCTTCATCCTCTTCCTCACTTGATTCTGATCGTAGAGTGCCTCAAAGGTAATTTCGTAGTTTTAGTTTTGTAGGGTAAATGAGTACTGATATCAATGCTTGCAGAAACTGAATTACACAAGTTTGAATTTCTCCTCTGCTGTGCAGGAACAGCTCCAGTAGGGACCGTAGCGATAGAGATCGTGGTGACAGAGATCGCTTTGACCGATTCGATAGTAGGCGGGATGACCGGGACCGAGGCCTCGACAGACCCCGTCAGGCCATCACCAAACGTAGTTTCAGCCGTGAAAACGAGGAGCGCCGAGGCGACAGCCGTGGGCCACCGGATTCTGTACGCCGTGTGTCCAGCATGACAGAGAACCGCGACCGTGGCAGTCGGGAGCGTGATAGAAGCAAGGAGACAGGTAATAGTCGATAGTTTTAAAGAACACTGCTGTACAGCTAATTATTCATTGAATAATCAACACATTTCCCTGCTTTGGTTTCTCAGTGAAACCGATGTCAGCTCCTGCTCCTCCACCACCTGTTCAAGCCAAACCCGCCCTGAGCGAGGAAGAACTGGACAAAAAATCCAAATCCATCATTGAAGAGTATCTTCACATTAACGACATGAAGGTATGTACATCAATGTTTATACATTTTATTGACCCAGGAAAGATTTTGAAAATAACATGAAAATTCTCCCTGGCATCTTGCTCTTACATTATTCTTGTTACTCTTTGGTAGGAGGCATTGCAGTGTGTGCAAGAGCTGAACAGCACCTCTCTGCTCTTCGTGTTTGTACGGAACGGTGTAGAGTCCACACTGGAGCGCAGCACCATCGCTAGAGAGCATGTGGGGCTGCTGTTTCAGAAGCTTGTTAGTGCTAGAATATTAGCTCCTGAGCAGTACTACAAGGGGTGAGTTCAAAGACCGCTGCAGTGTATTATTGTGCAATAGAATGGCATTTGAACATTGTAGCCAGTTTTTCCTCCCATGATCTCTATGCCTTGAGTCTTGGTCAGGAATAAATCTCACAAGGCCTTCATGCAAATCATTTTTAATGGATGGGGTATTTTATTTTTTTATTTTATTCCAAACCTTGGTATTATGTTTTGATCTTTTTGCCATCTTTAATTAAAATGTAGTGGATTCCTTTAATGTCACTGCCAATATTCTTTACCTATTTTTTATCTACTATACTGTATTAAAACAGACAAGTACTTAAAATGACAAAATGTAGTCAACATTTGAAGTGGATCAAAATTGTTGAAACAATTCCTTTTATTGTTTTCGAGACAATTATTTTTTTTTCATCCACTTCAAATGTTAAAGTACTATATATTTAGGTTTTAGTTTTTAAATAAAATATGAAGTACTAAAATAATTTCACTTGGCTTGAAGCATTATACTTTCTACACAATATAAAGGGTTTCTTTGCAGCCATGCACTTATTTTATTGTTTAATTTCGCCCACTCTAGACTGCAGGAGATTCTGGAGATAGCAGATGACATGGCCATTGACATTCCTCATATTTGGCTCTACTTGGCCGAGATCATCACACCAATGTTGCAAGAGGGAGGCATCCCCATGGGCCAGCTCTTCAGGTTAGACACTGAACCTTGGTTTTCAGTTACCTGCATGCAAAGATTATAAACATAAAAAAAAAAACATCTGATCATTTTAAATCATCCACAGGGAAGTGTCCAAACCTCTTCTTCCTATGGGCAAAGCAGCAATCTTGCTTGTTGAAATACTTAACCTTCTCTGCAAAGGACTGGTAAGTATCATGTTGTGGCAAATGCTTATGAAAGATTTGCATATTGCAGCTTTTAGAGTATGTTTTTTTTTTTCTCTCTCTCTATAATGTTCTCAGAGCCACAAAAAAGCTGGAGTGTTGTGGTTGGATGCGGGGCTCAGTTGGAAAGACTTTCTGCCTGAAGATGAGGATGTTAACAAGTTTGTTACAGAGCAGGTACTAAAAACTCTTCACTGGCTCAACATAATTTCTAAAATATTTCTACAGTATTTTTTTTTTTACTCATGAACATTGTTCAAATGTTTTTAATTTAATGCTTTTGGTTTCGGTGCTGACAGTGAAGTACTAATCATAAATCTTATGATGATCGTTTGCAAAAGAGAGTTTTTTCTGTATTTGGATGAAATGTCATGGAAGATCTTTTTCCTTTGCAGTAATATTTGAATGTTTTACATGCATTTGTATTTATGCACTTAAGCACAAAATGTATGCAAAATCGTGCATGTCTTTGTAAGCCTGAAGGTCATTAAGATGTTATATTTACAGAAAATGGAGTTCACTCTTGGTGAGGAGTCTGAGAAGCCCAGTAAGAAGGAACTGACTGCGGAGGAGCTGAGTAAACATTTGGACAGGTTGTTGGAGGAAAAAGCCAACAACCAAAGGATCTATGACTGGGTAGAGGTGAGCTTGTGCGCTTGGGCTGTGATTCAAGGCTGCATAATCAAACACTAAGGTGTTGCAGCGATCTGCATTATGGGTATAACATGCACATGGGAACGTGTACTGACTGGCATTTCTTTCCTTTTAAAGGCCAACCTAGATGAGCAGAAGATGAGCTCCAGTCAGTTTGTGCGGGCCCTGATGATGTCTGTCTGTCAATCTGCCATTATATGTAAGTGACTCTATTAGACGCAGTCCACTTCCTTCACTTTAGTTTGACTTCAGACCTGAACTTGCACTGGCTCGTGCTTGATATTAATTGTATGCATTAATGAACCATTATAGGTGAGAACCCTTACAAGGTGGATGTGGAGCAGATTACCCAAAGGGCCAAGCTGCTGCAGAAGTACCTCTCTGATGAAACGAAGGAGCTGCAGGCACTCTATGCTCTTCAGACTCTCATGGTACAGATGGAGCAGCCTGCCAGTGAGTTTTAAACACCACCTCCTTTTCAGTCACATGTACCGATGGCATTGTGTTCTTAAAGGATTGTTGTTGGGTTTGTTTTACAGTAGTTTCTCAGCATTAATAATGGTATTTAAAGTTGTATTGTTAAAGGAATAGTTCACCCAAAAATGAAAATTACCCCATATTTTACTCACCCCCAAGCCGTCCTAGGTGTATATGGTTTTCTTCTTTCAGATGAACACAGTCAAGAGTTGTTGTTTTTTTAAATGATCCTTGCTCTTCAAATTTAATGTAATGCTGGTGGATAGTGACCATTATTTTGAAGCTTGATAAATCATATCTATCGTCATAAAACTAACCTATTCACCTCCAGGGGGTTAACGCGTCTTCTGAAGCAGATTGATGGGTTTTTGCAACAAAAATATTTCTATTTCAATTCTAATTCAAATCGCTGATCTCTGGCAAATGCTGTATGTGCGTTCACAAGAGAGTCTGACTCGATGCCTCCCCGGAGGCGTACAAATTCTGTAAATAATAAGAATTATAAATTTAGACTTCTCATTTTGATTAGATGTGATTTTAGTCTTGTGATAGAAAAGCAGCCTTTCTTATCAGATGTTTCTCGTCAATATTGGGAACAGCTTTTTAGTCATTTTTAATTTTTATTGTTTTCCAACAAACAAAAAAAAAACACTGTAGTTGTAGGTGAATAAGTGTTGTCTTTGTTTTTACTCAGATTTACTGCGCATGTTTTTTGACGCATTGTACGACGAGGACGTGATCAAAGAGGAAGCCTTCTACAAATGGGAGTCCAGCAAAGACCCAGCGGAGCAGCTGGGGAAGGGTGTGGCCCTGAAGTCAGTCACTGCCTTCTTCACTTGGTTACGGGAGGCAGAGTCTGAATCGGACAACAGCTAATCCTGAACTTTGCTAGCCCAGGTAGCACCGGAGACTATCTGCTGCCAGGGACTAATGAGAGGAGGATGTCTGACAACCAAGTTGAACTTGATCCTCGTAAAGCCAATCGTATCTGTTCAAGGTGGCTCTTGACAGATATAAACTACAATCATTTCTCAGTCATTTCTTTTGCTCTCTATATCTATTGTGGCTAATTGTCCACCAAAAACAATAAAATGAAGAGAAAAAAAAACAAAAACTGCAGGACTGCTTAAACGTGTTACCAATTCATCGTCATTTATTTTTAATGAGAAATTCTTGGGGACAAAAGTACAAACCAACGCTGCTCTTACATGTTAATATAGATTTATATGCAATGTGGTATATGATGGCACAGACATGGCGTCATATATATTGAGTAGAGGGCCTGATTGCGATCATGTCTTTTTAGGTTTGTCGGATCAAACGCTGAGCTCTGAGTGCGTGCGAGAGGAAGTCGTTTTTAAATCCAGAGACTGATACACGAGCGTAGTGTTTGATGAATTCTCTAAGTGACGAATGAAATTTGAGTAGCGTTTGTATTTAGCTCTTTTTGCTTCCTGTATCCTTTAGAAAGGGGTGGACCTGTTTAACTTCAGGATGATGGGCTGGGATGGACTTTGACCTTAGTGCTGCTGGATGAGGTGGGGGTCCAACATGCTTCCTACTAAGCCATCCTTGTCCTGCTTCCTAGCCCACACTTTTGTGTCTTGCCTCTCTTGACGAACTGATGGGGACTTTGAGGAAGCCCCACTTGAGCAAGCCTGTGGTGGAATTTTAAGAAAAATCATTAAAACTTGAAGCATATAGAAAAATCAACTTGATGAAACGACAGTAATGATCCTAAAGCCTTTTCTGCTTGCAAAGTGGAAACACATTTCAGGAGCGTTCTGTACATACATATGGATTTCCTTCCATTTTTTTTTCTTTTGCTTTTGTTTTTTTGTTTTGTTTTCGTAAATTAAAAGTAAGAAAACCTGATGTAATGCCATTTATTTTTTTCCAACAGAAATGGCAGTTTCCCTGTATTTAAGATTTGTTTTCTTCCAGATGGTAAGAGGTGCTTACAATGATCCTTTGATTAGTTTTATTGAAAAAAATGTGTAAATATTTTTTTTGCTCTCTTTATTTAAGGAATTAAATGCTTTCGCATCAAACTGGAAAAACGTTGGAAAGATGAAACATTGCAAATAATAAAAGATTATCAAGTTGCTAAGCAGTGTTTGAGGGATGTGGGGGCAATTTGCTTTTTATTTTTTTTTTTGTACATCCACATTGTGATATTTTCATAATGGAAAATGTACAGAAGGTTTTCTCTGGAGAAATTCAACTTTGGTGCGTTAATACTGTAATGAGCCTTCCTCCCAGCAGAGGGCCTGCTGAACAGATTGTTAAAATTGAAGTGGAATTTGCTCATGCAGTTTCTTTTTTTTTTTTTCTTAACTGAAGGAAAGTGCCGATGGCAGGGGATTCAGACTCAAAGTTTAGTTTTTCTATGTCCTTTTAAAGATGAGCATTTTCTGGGCTGGGAGCAAAAGTTAGCATGTGTGCACGCAGAGCAAAGTGATGAAGTTTATACTGATTTATGTTCTGCGATACACTAGATGTGTGCTGCTAATATTTATGGGTCAAGTGAGTGCCTTTTTAAAAAGGTGCTTTTAAATTAAGAATTGAAGAATTGTATCAGACATTGAAAGTGTTAATTGTGTTGGGAACCTGGGACTGAATTTTAATATTTCAGCATAGATATGCTTAAGACCTTTTGCTGAAGGTCATGACAGTAAGGTTTTTATTAGAGATTTTAATGTTGGTAATTTAACATGCTGTAGAAAATTTGTGGCACCAAATTTTTCCCTGTTGGAAACTTGTATTGATATGTAAAAAGCACAAACCTATTACTGATTGTGGACACTTTTTCTCCCTAATCAAAATGTGCATATTTTAATCACATAAACGTGCTTAAGGACAAATTGTCAGTATAGAGACAACCTAGTCACAGAAGGTAGACATCCTCTAACAAGTTATTTTAAACCACAGCCCACCCTTGAGACGCTATTACACTTTTTCCATTTATCACACGCACGACAGCAGTTATGGTTTCTGACTGCTGCTGAATTAAATATTATTTCTTTTCCTTTGAATGTGCTGAATA
The DNA here is from genome assembly GCA_034779775.1 of Enteromius afrohamiltoni. Lineage (NCBI taxonomy): Eukaryota > Metazoa > Chordata > Actinopteri > Cypriniformes > Cyprinidae > Enteromius > Enteromius afrohamiltoni. Next base: position 5,831,726 of record JAUYWG010000032.1, read on the forward strand.
AAAGCAACAGTGTCGTAGCTTCTTGACCTTGAAATGTAGAGGTTTTCATGTCGTTACAGCACAGGGTAAATTGATGCGTCATTGGCTTTGACATCAAAACCTATGATCCTTCTAGGCATGAAAATACGCTAGATATAAAAGCAACCATTTATTCAATCCTCATAGGCTTAAGCAGCAGTGTCCATGGCACGAGCAACATGTTTTCCATTGTATTATCTCAGGTGCTACTGACTGCATTGGATGCGAGCAAATGACACGTTCTTAACCCAGGGAATGAAATTGTATTGAGGAAACAGCCACACGCTGTGAAGTATGGCAAGCCGGTTAAACATTTATTCTTTCAAATAATTTTACGAGTAGGTAAACGAATGGTGACTAGTGCTTTTTTGAGCGTAACTTCTAATTTTGATATATGTAATCAATTTTGTTTGATAGTCTGGCAGTGACTGCATTACTGGAATGTTAATGTAAACTTAAAACTTAACCTTGATAATTGCACGAATATAACTTATTCAATTCATAAGTCAAGAATGTGTAATAGTCCATAGCATTAAAAAAAGTGTATTTCTATTTGACAATTCATTATTTAGTATTGCAGCTCAGTATGTACTTCAGTTTTTCATCTTTCTATTAGTATTTCACACATTTTTTTTTTTTATTAGGTGAAGGTATTATTTAGTCATACGCTGGGTCTCTGTAAAGGGGGAATGTTAGGACGATTCTGAGGGGGGAAAATGTTATTTCTACCGTGGGGGAGCCACCGGAATGCGATTTGTATGACCACGGACCATGCTTTCTACTGGGGGTTGGGCATCAAAAGCCATCAACACAAGGGGGGCCCGAGTGGACTTGCTATTTGCGGTGCCCCTGGCTGTATTCAAATACTGTAGAAAGAATTCCAGTTCAGGAATGATACATATCATTGCAAAGCAGCTTTACACCAAAGTAATGTTTTACAGTATATGTAGTAGTAGCTTGTACATGT
>JAUYWG010000032.1:5833978-5880939 GCA_034779775.1 Enteromius afrohamiltoni
CAACCACATAGTAGTGCATTACAATAGTCCAGTCTAGAGGTCATGAATGCATGAACTAGCTTTTCTGCATCAGAGACTGGTAATATGTTTCGTAGCTTCGCAATGTTTCTAAGATGGAAGAATGCTGTTTTTGTTACATGAGAAATATGACTTTCAAAAGACAAGTTGCTGTCTAATATAACACCCAGAATTTTGACTGTAGTGGAAGTAACGGGACACCCGTCTAGATCTAAAAAATCTAGCAGAAAATTATTAGTCATCCAATCTTATACATTTTTAACACATTCTGTTAACTTCATCTGGTCTTGTTGAGATATATAGTTGAGTATCATTAGCATAACAATGAAAATTGATTTCGTGTTTTCTGATAATATTACCAAGGGACCTAGGACTGATCCTTGTGGCACTCCGTATTTTACTGGTGATAACTGTGATGACTCTCCATTTAAACAAACAAAGTGGTAGCGATCAGACAAGTATGATCTAAACCATCTTAAAGCCTGCCCTTAGATATCTGCATAATTTTGTAGTTGATCTATTAGTTTGTCATGATCTATAGTGCCGAACGCAGCACTAGGATCAAGTAAAACTAGCAATGAGATGCAGCCTTGGTCTGACGCGAGAAGCAAGTCATTGGTGATTTTAACAAGCGCAGTTTCTGTGCTGTGATGGGGCCTAAAACCTGACTGAAATTCTTCATAGATACTGTTTTTTTGCAAGAATGAGCACAGTTGAGCAGATACAACCTTCTCTAAAAGTTTAGACATAAATGGAAGATTAGAAATGGGTTTGTAATTTGCCAGTTCACTAGGGTCTAGTTGAGGTTTATAAGAGGCTTAATAACCGCCAGTTTGAAAGGTTTAGGGATAAGCGGTAAATCTCCATCAGCTGTTTTTAAATGGACCGCCAGTTAATACACAGAGCCATAGATCAGTGACAAGCTTCGCAATATCACATTCAGTTTCACGGGTGATTCATTGGCGTAGCTTGTCAGTGATCTACAGCTCTGTGAACGAACTGGCGGTCCGTTTGAAAACGGCTGTTTTACTGCTAATCAAAGATCTGCTTTACTGACAAGATGTGCATGAATATATCAAACGATATATATTGCATAGCCCTAGCAGATATGTGGCAGCTCAACTATACATAAAGTGACTGGAGATGCTGCTCCCTTGCCTGACCTCAGTTAAATGATGATAAAACCTGAAAGAAAATCCTGCGTCAAAGAAGGTGGAGTTTCAGAACACGCCCACAAATTGCATAGCCACCTCGGACCAATGGTAGCTCAAAACGAACTCCCCAAAAAGTTTGCTTTGTTCAGCCGATTCGAACTGCCAAAACAAACCGAAAATGAACATCGTTTTGGTCCGATTTTGTTGTATATCGGGGCTTGACTGACTGAATCTCATCTCCATCATTGTAATGGCGCTTTTCCACTGCGTGGTACGACTCTGCACGGCACGACTCAGTTTGGCTTGGTTTGCACTTCCACTGCAGTTTAGTACCGCTTTAGAGTGGGCGGGATTATTCACGTGTCATTATAGTTGCGCCGCCTCTACTGGCGTGACATTCTTTTAAATGCGCCACAAACAAACACACAACAATGGAGTATTTTTCATTCCGTGTCGCCCCATCAAGCACTCACTGGATCCGCTCCTCGGCTATCAACGAGAGGAATGTCTGTACTTCCTCAATAGACCACGAAACAATTTTTGGTTGATACAGAAAGGTCTCGTGTGGCAAGTTCAGTGACGCAGTAATGACGATTTTAAACGGCAAATCATTGACCAGCAGGGTTTACACGTCACGTTTTGGTAACGGTACTGCTCGCTTGGAACCAACCTAAAAAAGGACCAGGTACCAGGTACTGTTCCCAGTGGAAAACCCCCCAAAAGTGAGCTGTACTGAACCGTACCGTACTATGCAGTGGAAAAGCGCCATAAGTTAGATGTGCTTGTGCAGAGCAGAGTGGTTCACTCGCATTGTGAGAGGTGACAGACAACTAAGTGTTCTGTACAAACAGCACAGGTTTTTTGGAGAACATTTATGAAAGCGAGTTTGGTTAGTGTTCTCCAATATTTTGTTTTGCCATGCACAGTTATGATGTGTAAAAATATATGTGTAAAAACCTCACGGCCCTGTTGCTGCCTCTAGGTATGGTACTTGGTATTTTGGCTTTGTACTTGATTAGACACTTTACTATCCTCACAGTGTGTCAGTTATATGGTGATGCGCTTTGAAATGAATACTGAGCTAATTATAATATTTATAATATTATAAATTTATAATATATTTAATTTAATAATGAAAGTAACATAATAATGTAACAGGCTTACATTATTGGGAAATTCCAAATTTACTCTAAATAATGCCAGTATTTAAGGTTATGTATGTCTAGCTATCATCCATACATGATTTTCCTTTTTCAACAAACCTCATCTTATTAATGTTAAACCGGCTTGCCACATTAAGTTGCACTCATCGCTCAGGCTCTGTACGCGTGAAAGAGACTCGTGTGTCTTTAAGAGAGCCGCATTACAGGTGGGATGACGCTGTATGAGAGAGTGTGGTGGGGACGATGCGTTTCGTGGGTTAACGGCACTCATTTCTGCCCCTGTCTCTGATGCTCAAGAAAAGGTGGTGTCTATTATTCACTGCCGTAGACGGCTCCGCGATTCTTCTCTTTAGACTCAACGCTAATGCTGTATCCATGTGCAATGCTTTTGACAGCTTTACCCCAGCTAAATCTAAAGGTACGTGTATATTAAGTGTCAATGACCCAATGCTCATCGTTTTTCGCTCGCAGCGTCAATGTTGTTGGACTGTAATGCATGCGTTATTGCGCTGGTATTGTTGAGATGGCAATAGGCCGTCACGTACTACGCGTGAATAATATCAGTGCTCGCCTGTTGCCAGGAAACAAACGCGCTGAGTGCTGTCGCTGTTACACTGTTGTTTATAAAAATGATCCGCTCGTCCATCAATCAGTCAGTTTGGGGCAGCTGATGGACTTCTCGTGTCCTGTCGTGTCATCCTCACTTCTGTGATGGGATTCATTTATTAGGGCCTGATCCATTACCCAAAGCGCAAAATGCATCTGTAACTAACCGGTTATTTGTGGCATCATTGTCGTACACGGACTGCGTAGAAACAGACGGGCATTTCAGATCATGCCATAATGATGCCAGTTATTCAATTTATTTAGGAATAGAAACAAATACAGATTGAGCAAACCAATCTGATCAAACCAATCCAGTACGTTTCACAAAGCTGTGCCTGCGTGTTGTGCATGGTCAATGGGAATTAATGATGCTCAGGGACAGATGGTTCACGGGTTACCTGTTGCTATAACGACCGGCCCTTATATTGCGTTAACTGCATTGTGTCGCTTTCCATGAGTTGAGCTCAGGTGGCCCATTTTAGATGCGTTTTCCATCACTGCTACTACATTTTCTGTCGCGATTGCTGTAATATATTTGACCTTACACGGCTAATTGTGTTGATGTGTTTATTTCACACAGACACGCTGCAGCTCGTTTCACTAAAGATGAAACAAATCTCTATGCGTGACCTCTTTCTCTCCATTTCATTTTTCTTGTTTATAGGAAATATGTCATATATACCATGCAGATTAATAGTATCATTATTTTTCGTTGTCGTTGTAATTATTAGTATGTATACCTTACAAAAAATACCATGGTTTTTCATTTACCATGGTAATAATGTTTCTAGAAATAGTGCCATGGTAATACCATGCTTGTTTGTATTGGACAAAGCATCATGAGTTTTGGGTTTAAGGAAAAAATTATTTTTTTTTTCTCCAAACGTTTTTAAATTCGCTACCGATTTTTGTAGGACATAAAGTGATACAGTTTTTATGCTTGTTTAGGACATTTATTTGTATTATTATTATTATTATTATTAATAAAGTATTACCATTTGCATATTTTTAAGGACATGTAATATTGTAATATTATACTATAAACTATATTTTGTGCTTGTACCATATGTTTTAGTCTATATTTCTGGACATGGTGCCATGGACATATATCATGGTGTTCTATGTTGCTTTTTTGGTTGTAGCACCATGGTAATACCGTGTTATTTTTTAGGCCATGTACTATTTTGATGCCATTGTGTATGTACCATGTGAATGCTATTTTTGTAGAATACCACTTTTTTTTTTAATTAATTATTTTTTAATTAATTTTTTACAAAGTACTGCGGAATAGCATGTTTTTTTTATAGTACCTTTTTTAAACAGTGATATTTTGCACATAGTACCATTATAATGCTCTGATTTATTTTTGGAAGCATTCTGCATTTATGTCTGCAAATGTTACTTCTAATTGGTTCTGCAGCTCTCCTTGGAAGTCATGCGCTGAATGGTGTGATTAGCAGGTACCATGGTACCGAATCATTACCATATCAAAATACCGTTGTATTAGCATATAATACCTGAGTAATGAAGTGAATGATGGCCCACATCTACTGGTTTAGGTTTAATTGACCTCATTGCAAACACCGTGGCCCATGTCTGTCTCTCTCTGCTGTCACGGCTAACCCCAAATCACGCAGAAATATTTGACCCACATACGGCACTGAAACATGGCCGCAATCTTCTTCAGGAGCAGCTTTTTCTTATGGGCTTTAGAGGGCAATCTGATTTAAACATATCTGCCTGCGTCCTAGACTTCAACGTCAGGCACGTGTCTGTCTGAACCACCTGTGTGATTCGGTTTCGGAAGGTGTATAGCTTAAATGCTACATGTTACGTATGACACAGTGGCCTGCTTTTGTTTTGGTGGTTTACGAACACTTCGCCTCACCTCATTATTTGAAAAGAGAAGCTGGGTCCATGTTTCTGAAAGCTTTGCAGTACGAGGACTACAAATAGTCACCTCATCACACATTGGACACGTCAATTCTCTTTTTAAACTGATTGGTGTCACTCGTCAATTCTGATTTCCGTCATGTAACCCATTAATGTCAAATGCCAGAGGTCATTAGCCCCCAGCTGTAGCCAGACTTTTTATTATCGTCTTGAGGGCTGCAGGCTAATATTATCCGACATGGCAGTGAAGGCTGTTTGCAAATTAACAAGCCACAGGAAGAGGCTTGATTGGCCAAATATGTCTGAGCCATAAGCTGCTTTGATTATTAATGCCACAGTGTGGCTGATCTCTCACAGATCCATTTGAGCAGCCTGTGCAACGAACATATGCTTCAACTTGGATGAGTGCAAGTGAATTGTCGAAGGGTTAATTGTGGATTTGGCATCTGTTTCTGAGGTGGAGCTCAAGTCAGCACTGACTTTAGAGCGTTTACTTTCATGTGGCGCTCTTGTAGTTCAGTGCTTGTGTGCTGACTGTCCATTCATACAGCAAGAATAGCGTATCAGGGGATGTCATAAGGTAAGAGAGATGATTGGCCGTTAATTCCTTGGTTGTCTTAGCCATTCTGTCAAGTGTTCCCAACCAGGAGCGCATATGCCACAGTGGATATTTAAGTTAAAAACAGGTTATAGGGAACACTTAGAAAGTAAATGTGTGGTTAACATGCATAGATGTATCTATTTGATATGTAGTGCATTATATCACCCACTGGAAATATTAATACACACACACACACACACACACACATTTTTAAATGCTCATTACAGTTAGTATATGGTTCAAAATTATTCACACAATGGCAAATTATTACAAATAAAAAAAATCCGTTATATCATATAATTTAGCTTTTGAATATTCACAATATAAATTGGTATTGATGACTCTGATTTTGGGAACTAGTCAGTTAAAGCATGAAAATGTGAAAGGTTAAAGATTGCAGGTTACTCTATTTAAAACATAAGTAGTGTAACTGTTTCAGTTATTTTATTGAATCAATGCAACTGATTAAATTTAGATTATACTTTTTGATTACTTTTCTAAAATTCCTATGAATAAACTTTTAATCATTTTTAAACATTTCGAGCAGGCAGGGTTAACCTTGCAGGAGTACTCAACAGTAATTACTGGCAGACTTTCAAAATCCTTCGTCGCTTGAATTAAGATTATAATGAAGTCATTTTAAAGCATAGCCACCATAAAATCAAACTTTAGCACCTCTTTTTACTTTGAGATCATTCTGAGGTTAATACAGATTTAAAATCATGACAAGATGTAGTCTAATAGCTGTGAAACTTTGTTGAGATCAAATCTTCAATTAATGTAGAAAATAAAGCTTAAACCTAAACCCAAACAGGAAATAAAGCAGTTATTAAATAAGCGTGTGTCCTATTCTGTGAAGTCAAGAAACACTGGTGTCTCATATTTCAAAGCAAAGAAATCAATTAAACCTGTGTGTGTGTGTGTGTGTGAGTAACTCCACTTTTCATTACACATTTTTTCTCAGTAACTGAAACCGATTAGTTCAAATTTATTTAGTGATTTAATTATAATTCTGCTACATGTAACATCATTCCCCAACACTCTTGGTTACTAACGACTGAATCATTTTAAACTGTTATGAAGTTATATTATAATATTTACACAGTAATAAAAGAGACCATTTTGTCTTGCTTCTCCAGGTTGATGACCCTATTGATATGCTCCCCAAGTCAAGAAAAGCCCTTAGCATCCAGGAAATTGCAGCTCTGGCCAGATCATCATTTAATGGTAAGGGTTTCAACAGCATGAACTTTAATGTGTGTTAGCAACACGCTGAGTTAATCAGTCTCCTGTGTTTTCTCCACAAGGAATCTCACAGGTGGTGAAGGATCACGTCACCAAACCCACAGCCATGGCTCAGGGTCGGGTGGCTCATCTGATCGAGTGGAAGGGCTGGTCTAAGCCCTTAGACCCTCCATCTGCTACACTGCAGTCCCATTTTAACTCGTATTCCCATCTCAGCGAGGGTGAGCAGGAGGCCCGGTTTGCAGCAGGTGGGTGTCTCCTTCCACCCTGTTAGTACCGCTGAAAATCTCTCATTGCTAAAGAGGTGTTAAGGAGATAACTGTTGATGTACAAAGATATTGATGCCTGGGACTTTATATGTGGCCTGTTTTCAAATAATGAAATGACATGAAATTCATTTTAAACTCTGCATGAATGTCTAAGATAATCTGTATATTTTAGTTTAGATTTTTATTTTAAGTTTATTTTTTCATTTATTTTTAGCAGTTTAATTAAGTTTTTATCATTGCTAATAGTAATAATCAAATAATGTGAGTAGTATAATGAATAATAAAACAATTAAAATATAATAAAATTATAGACACACACACACACACACATATATATATATATATATATATATATATATATAAGTGCTGTCAAACGATTAATCATGATAATCAAATTCAAAATAAATGTTTTTTGTTTACATATGTGTGTAATGTTTATATTAATTATGTACATATAAATACACGCACAGTATATATATATATATATATATATACCTACAGTATATAGTATTTGATATTAACATGCATATACATTTTAGTATTTATATTCTTATATTTTATATCATATAATATATAAATAACATATTTTTCTTAAATATATGCATGCGTTTGTATTTATATATACATAATAAATATACACAGTACGCACACGTTATGCAACCAAAAACTTTTATTTTGGATGTGATTAATCGTGATTAATCGTTTAACAACGCTAATTTATCTATCTATCTATGATGTTCATCTGTCTGTCCTATATTCTGCATATACTTCGTTTAGTATATAATAATGTGAATAAAGTTTACAAATGTAAAAATAGTTTCCATGTTCCATTTGTCTATTATTTTAGCATTAATGGTATTCTGAATATAATCAGCATTAATATATAATGTAACAAGAAGGAGCTTTATCAAGTGTCAGTCAACTTTAGCCCGTGCGTGATGTGCCAGCTGAAGGCTTTTAGACTCAGCAGATGGTGTTAAATTAGATTACACAGTCACACAGCTACATCTGCTGATCCTGCACGTCAGTTTCCTTCATTCCTGTCTTCTGGCTCTCCTCCTTTGACTTTACTTTTCCCAGCAGCTTTTATACTCCGCTACATGTTTGGCTGTCATCAGTTTCTTGACTGCAGTAAATGTGGCTGCTGAGTTAGGCTGGCATTTAAGCCAACCCCGAGTCTCTCAGAAGCTTTTTCAATCAGACGAGTAAACTTCTACGTCATCACTCTGTCAAAAGAGATTTTGTTGCCGTCTGTTTAATTAGCGTCACTATGCGTCATTCGATACGATTTTTTTTTTTTTTTAGGTGTGGCTGAACAGTTTGCCATTGCAGAGGCGAAGCTTCGTGCCTGGACCTCTGTAGATGAGGAGGAGATGGACGAAGAGTCCTATGAAGAGGATCCTCCTCTTAATGACGAGCCAATCACAACAACTCTTAGCTCAGGTGAGGGCGAGTGAACACACCTCAATATACAGTATTTGAGGCTTAAGCCACAAATACAAACGAGTAGCATACTTTAATGTTCAAAAACCTTTTTTGAAAGAAAGTAACCGAGCATGGATGCGTTCAATTTATCTAAAGTGGCAGTCAGTACACTTATAGTGTTGCAGAACATTTGAATTAAGTACCGCTCTTTTTAACTTTAGATTCATCAAATAATTCTGAAAGAAAAAATACAAAAATATTAGGTAACACTACATAATAGTAGCATACCATAATAATAATAAGAAATGTTTCTGGAGCACTAAATCAGCTTAATAGAAGGGTCATGTGACAAATTGAAAATAACATTAATATAAAGAGTTCATTTACAAAAAAAAAAACAATTTAATCTTGTTTTTTCTTATGCTATCATGTTTTTATTGTTTTAGTTTTACTGTGTTTTAGTTTTTTTTAACCTTTTCAAATAATCTAACTGCAGTTTGAGAGTTGTCTTTTGCAAATGAACTCATTATATGTTCAAATAAATGACGTTTTATAAAACCAATTTCAGGAGGAATACGCACAAATGGTTGGCCAGCTGCCACCAATCAGCCACTCGCTCCCCCACTATTTATACAGCCCCTTTTTTCTCTCACCAGCATCTTCGTTTTTGCATTCAAATCCCACCGCCTTCCTTTCAAATTCAAATAAATTTTTAATCTGTAATAACAAAAAAATACAGCCTTGGTAAGCATAAGCATAAAACTCCTTATAATTGAAAGATATAACACACACACACACACATACATTTTCAATGTCATGCTTGAACTAAACTGAAATAACGATCTCAAAACCAGTTTGTTTAAAAATGCTAGAAAAAGAGGTCTGAAAAGTGGCATCATTTCTTGTGTCATGTTTTCAGATGCCTCTTGGTTTGATATTTTGTATGTGGCGTAGTGACATTGTTTTTTTGTCACAGTGCTTTTTTTTGTGGAACATCAGCAATTTTGTTTTGCCATTTATCTTTTCTGCTCTTTACCATCTTGTGTTTTCCGCTTGTCTTCATCATTCTTTTCGTGCCATTTGTGCTACATGCCATCTTTCTGTCCGTGTCCATCTTCTTTTCCACTTCTGCCCTCTCTGACCAGCATCTATAGATGTTCTTACACTTTGCTCCTCCCTCAGACGCTGTATTATCCAATCAAAGCTGCCCAGTGCCAAGTCAGGCTGAGACGGACACCGCTGAAATCCCATGCTCTGACGGCACGCTCAGTCAATCCGACCCCGACGAGCCGCTCATCTCTGAAGAAGTGCCACTACACGCCCAAGAACTCCAGCTGTCAGACGGCCTTCACAAACCAGACCGCAGGCCTCTGTGGAGCAAGGGAGACTCCTGTTACTACTCCACCTCCTACTCCGAGTCTGGCCTTTCACCTGAGGACGAAGAGGAGGAGGATGGAAGAGAGGTGGAGGAAGGAGAGGACAACGTCTTTCAGGAAGTCATCCGCTGGTACAGACACTGCCGAAGCATCTCTGATACCTCTGGAGCTGTGTCTTTTGATGAAGAGGACGAGGAGGAGGATGAACAGGAAGAAGGTTCCAAGCAGTGACGCTGTGTTCTCGCTCACCCTTTTGTCTCGGTCCCTTTGTAGTAACCCTTCTGTGAAGTGTTTGTCCAGTCCGTTATGCATTCAGAGACAATGATGTTTTTCTTCTCCATACGTTTAAAGGGATAGTTCATCTAAAAATGAAAATCCTGTCATTATTTTTTGCTCCCTCTCGTCTATCAATCTTTTTTTCTTCTGTAGAAGGCAGAATTAGGTGAATCAGGGTTTAGTTAACTAAAACTGAAGCTAAAGTCAAAGCCGTTTATTTTAACTAGAAATAAAAGAAGTTATGTATTCAATAATCAGTTGTAACATTTCTTATTTAATTTGGCTTACCTTTATGTTCTAAAACCATAAAATTCAAATAAAATCAAATTAAAATAAACAATCATAAAAAATAAAAAAATGAAAGTGAAGGTAATGGATTATATTATATTAAATCTAATAGTTTTAAAATGTTATCAGTATAATAGTATGTCTTTGATACAAAAATGTGCAAGCAAGTGTTATTTTAGGATCATTGATATACTGTTATAGTTTTGTTAACATTGTAGGTTTTTACATTTAGTAAGTTTTATTAATTTAGCTGATTGTCTTTTTTTTTAGTTTTTTTAATATGTACGTATAGTTTTTAAATTTTAGTTTATTTTACTATTTTACTCTCAGTTTTATCCAAGTTTTTTTGAAAATGAGGAATTTTAGCTGAAACTAAATTTAGTTTCGGTTCATGTTTATTTCACGTAATGGATTTAATTTTATTTAACGATAGTAACCCTGATTCAAATGGTTCTTTTCCAAACAGTGAAAATATATATGAAAGAAATAACAACATACATTTTTGCCACACAAATGATAGTACGGCTTCAGATCACTAAAAATACAGCGCACAAGTCCTGTGGACCTCTTGTGATACTTTAATGGTGCTTATTTAAGGTTTCCAGTTTAAAATTCCATTGTATAGAAAATAGGAGCATTAACAACTTCCATTTGTATAACTGAAAGGGTTCGTTTTCCAAAAAATGAAAACTCTGTCCTTAATCACTCACCCTCACGTAGTTCCAAACCTGCAAGGACTCTGTACATCTTCAGAAAACAAATGAAGATATTGAAGGGGTTCAACAGGGTACAGCGCTTTATTTCAACAGAATGTAAACGATGCTGATTACATTCATGCGGTACTCTCCAAAATGGTGGAAGATGGTTTCTCAGGCAGAAGAATCGGTATTACTGTTTCTTTGCGCACATAAAATATCCTTGCTACGTTTCTGAGCCTTGATCGTGTTATCTTGAATCGTGTTATGAAGATAGTTTGGAACGACATGAGGGTGAGTGATTAATAACAGAACTTTCATTTTTGGGTGATCTCTTGAAGACAGGATTTCCATTTTTTGAGTCAACTCTTCCTCTCTATCCCTGCTTCCTCTTGATCTACATGTTCTTCATTTGAAATGAGCGGTCAAGAAAACCACCGTACCGTTTCCTCATTCAAGCGGCGAGTTGGATGATAGTGACATTTTGATGCTCGGTGTACTCAGCAGCCTCGCCGCTTGACAATGCATCAAGAGACTGGAAAATCTCTGTGAGGAACATGGTTTTCCTTTTGTGACTGTTCAAAAGTGACGTAATGCTCATAGTAAAATGTTGTTAATATTTCAGGATCGGGGGTTTCCTGAGGGACAGAAACACCCCGGTTGTTTATTTTGTATGGGTTTAGATGTCACGCTGCAAGTGCTTGTGTGTCTCGGCTTGAGGTGCAGGAGGGTTCTGCTTTGATGGAGCGTTGTAACTATGAATAGAATGTGCCTGTTATTATGATCACTGTGTGATGTATATTACCAAACTATGGAAGCCCATTTCAGATGCATGATGTAATCAGGCTTTGGTAAATCATCATGACAAAAAATCTCATAATCATGAGTCATAATTATGACAGTTGGAGTCATAAAATGAAAGGTTTATATTATGACAGTCATACCTATGAAATAGAAAAAAAAGTTATTTATTAGACAAAGTCAGAATTAAGAGAAAAAGTCATGAGAGCAAAGTTGTATTTTTAAGGTGAAAAGCCAAAATGATGTAAAATAGGAGTCATATCCGTGATGACGTTGTATTTGACAAGTCAAAAATATGACCAAAAAATTTGAAATTGCTAAATTAAAATGGATAGTCTATATTATAAAGTCCTAATTATGACATGTATGAGAAGTATAAAAAGTACATTTATTTGTCATTTGACTTCTGTTGACATTTTGTCTCATAATTTCATAATTATGTGTCAGAATTTGGAATCTTATAATTATGACTTTTTACCTCATAATTTCAACTTTTGATTTTATATAAATATCTATTTGATCATTTCGACTTTTTATCTCATAACTCCATCTTGCACCGTAATTACTTTTTATTTCATGATTGCCAAAGAATGATTTTATTTTTCTTTTGTGGCAGAAATAGGCTTCCATACCAAACTGAGTGAGAATCCTCTACCATGTTTCTTTCTCCCTATCTGCACTTCAATAGGTGTTTGATTTGTGATTGGCTGCTGAATGAACAGGTTTTTTTTTTAAGCTAGTTTATACAACCTTGACATGCAGCTCCAGTATAACAATAGACAGAACGTATATATGTTGCCTTTCCAGACTGCATTCGTTCATTGCAGAAGCATGGGGAAGGGCAGAGCAAATTCATAACCAATCACGTTCGTCATCATTATCATCAATACGAACCGGTAATGTCATGATGTTCATTGATGTGAATGTGTGAACCCCCTACGAAAAAGTTTTTTTTATTGTTTGTACAGAAAATGTCTGAGGTCAAATGTGACAATTATGACTTCATTAAAGTTATGTGTATATTCATACGTTTCACTGTGTCTTATGCGAACCTTACATTGCAAGAATATTTGTATCTTTTTTATTTTTTGTATAAAATTAAACGACGACAACAAAAAACATTTCCAGTATTTCCCACAAAAAATGAGTTGCATGAAACGGAAAGCTTTAAAGTTGAAATTTAATATTTACTGATGTACAAAACAATTTCATGTTTCCTGAAAAATAATGGTAACAGCTGATTCAATATGCTTATCTCTATATGTACAGGGTATGTGAGTAGAGTTCATATACATACCGCTTTACCCTGTATTCTGTACAAGCAAATGATTTATAAAAACCATTTACAGATATGGGAGCAGACTTATTGCTTAACTCTACACTGAATGTGCGGCTTAATAGCAGACACTTTACACACCGTGGGCTTGACTTAAACTGCACAAGCGGCAAACAGAGACAAAACGTGACACAACATATCTAAAGATCATTATTAGCTTAAGTTACTCCTGCCCCACATCAGGATAACAAACGGTAATAGAACAGCTGATTAGTGCAGCCTGGATGAATGGCGATGAAACGTCTGGCTCGCAGAACCCACAGCAGGCGTTTCTGAGAGAATGAGAAAAGGCTGTGTCAGGAAGTCAGTGTCATGGTTATGGTTTTGGTCCACTTGCCTTGATCCGTTTAAATCAAACCCGTAGCCTCCAATTTCTGCAGTGCACAAGAAAAAGAAACCTAACTCAATCTCCGTCCGTTTAGCTCTGCTTAGGCTGTGTCTGGGGTAGTTGTGCTGTTCTTGACCATACTGCATAGCGTCGTTCAGCCACAGTTTGGATGCAAACAGAACGTTATGCATCATTCCCAGGCTGGTGCTTAGTGAAAACTCCACCGCCGAGGTCCAGTAAACACTTTACAAGTAGTGAAAACTAAATCTGAATGCATTTACCTGCGTTTCAATACATGTCCTATTCAAGATGTGCATTATTGCAAACAGTTCCAAAACAATATGCACTGTAGAAACAGAGCCAGCGTTCAGTAAAATAACCCTATTTGGCAAGCAGTAATTCTAATACGACATTATTGCACAGTTGGCAGCTCAAAAATCGAACGGAAAAAGCTTGGCGTGTACACAGAATATTCATCGTTGTAATGAATTTCGCTTTAATACCTCCACGACCGCTGGATAACATCTGCGCAGTGACCACACGAACTCCCTGCAATGGTATTTATACAAAGGCCGGGTTCAAACACGGGCGAACCGTCCCTCAATCTGTCGCGTATCGTGAGCGTGTGCGAAAAAGCAAATCTGGCCTTGAAGAAAAAAAGCAAAAGGGCGTGTGAGCAAACCTGGTGAAGTAACGTGAAACAGGCCTATGCAGTCAATTTAAGCTGGCTGGAAGGAAAGTCATATGATGCGTATTGTTTATGCGCGTGAGCATGCAAACGATTGCATCGGGGGTTCATGCAGATAATTAAGAATTTACGAGGCTCCGTTTCTCCACTTTCGGAGTCTGAGTATTTCGAGCTTATAGGAAGATGCTTTAATACGTTTTATGTGGCCAGGCATCTATGCTACAAACTGGTCCTGATACAGATCTGCGCATGCTTAACGTGCCTACATATTGTGGGATATCATTACTCGTAATTACAGGCAACACTATCCAAACCGTGTGCTCGATGCTGTGTTAAAAGGAGTGGTTTTTTCTGATGCTGTCAGTATGGAAAACGCCTGTGCATTGCTGTGTTTTGCTTGAATGGTAATTACAATGTGCTTTAAAACTGACCTGGTTGGAAACTCCTCTGTATTAGTACCTGTTGGTTTTGCAGGGGAGAGTGGGGGAAGATATGCCATCCCTGTGATTTTTGTCTAAATGACCACGTCTGTTGTATTCAGCTGCCTGCGATTCACATTGTCTATTTAGTTTGTGTTAAAAAACACGGATGCCGAAGTACATTTTCCGCATGGCAGGTAAATGAGTTTGATGTCAAAAAAAAAATTTATCCATGTCTTAAAATATTACACATTTTGATGAATTGCCGGTGTGGAAAACAAAAGATGCTATGAATTGTCACATCATGAATAAATAAATACATTTAGCAAGGAATTAGAAATTGATATTTCCCTTTCCCCAAAAAATAATATAAATAGTCATATGATACTGTTACAGACACTGGAAATCAAATTCTAAATATAAGATAAATGTTCATATTTTACCTGAAATAGGTCAAATATTCCCCAAATTATTCAAGATCCACCTAATGTGGGATAAGGTTAATGCCTTTATCTGTTTTAAAATATAATCACTTCCCCCATGACTTATTTCTTAGTTCCTGGTTGACAATCTAAAAAAAAGCGGCACAATTTACCCCACTATCCCAATCATTTTCCTGTGTCCTTCCTGTCTTTCTCTCATTTTGCATCATGTCCTTGTTCTCTCCATGTCTTCTTTTGCCCACCCGTTCCCTTTCTTTTCCCCGCTCTCTCCCTCCATGTTTCCTTGCAGTGTGGGTTATTAAGGGCTATATTTAGAGCAAAATTGTAGTTTGGCTCTCAGAGACAATTTTATTTGGATTTAAAGTGTCGGCACCAGATGGGTGCGTTGGCTAGGTGCAGCTGAGTCACTCTCGCATACACACACTCGGCTTTTCTTACGCACACTCTGTCGCTTGCGCAAAGACGAAGAAGCACACATAGGCGCTCGCACACAAGCGTGGCGAAAATCAACAAACAAACAGGTTTATGAGGAAAACCCGCCGCGACATCATTGAACGGAAACTTCTTTAAATGAATCTCGTCGACGTAAATTAACAGCGAAACGCACTACGAAGCCACAAATCAACAGACATCCAAATTGATGAGGAACACACAGACGATCGCTCACGAGCCCACTCACACTGCAGCGCGTATCTATGACATCCCACACACGGCGTGTTTCATGTGAAGGCAGGACCAGAGATTAGGGTTGGTTTGATTAGTACGGAGCAGAGAGTGTGCTTCACTGCTTATAAAGACTTCCTCCAGGTTCTCCTCGACCTGACTTCACAATTCCGTTTATGGTGTAAGTGGAGTGTGTGTTACCGACCGCAAGCGGTTGTCATTCCAGCTGCCCCTCCGAGGGCGAGGGGCTTCCCTCGCTCCTCACCGATTCCTCCACCGGAGCTGGGCTCTGCTCGCCGACGGCCTCCGAGCCTCCGTCCTCCAGAGGGTGGGTACAGTCACAAGGGAGCTCTGCGAGGTTCTCCTCTTGGGGCGTGGCGTCGACGTAGGGCAGCTCTGATTGCTCATCTGTGTGTAACGGGCTGTTCTGACTGGACAGCTCTGTGCACTCGGTCTCGTTTACCAGGCTGCCTTCAGATGGCTGCTCCATTTGGTCGTCCAGGTCGGGGAGGTTAGGTTCCCGTGGGAGAGACAGGCTCTTGTGACGACTCCAGAGCTTGTGAAGCTCGGTGACCTCTGAGACGCTGCTGCTGTTGCCGCTGTCCCGGAAGCTGGCCAGCGGGGGACGGACTTTCACGCCGGTCACTGTGACAGAGCCCTCGATGGCCTTGCGCAGCTATAAACAGACATGTTTTTTAAGTGTTTTTTTCTGCTGTAAAAGAAGAGCTAGTGAAAGAATACAATCACACACCTCTTTTAGAGAGACCACTCCTACTAGACGTCCGGTGCTGGTGACATAGGCATGATCCAGGCCAAGTAGTGAGAAAATGGTGTGTGTCTGAACAAAAGGGACGGAGATAATGACTGACATTCATGTTTCATTAAAGTGCAGCTGTGATAATAAAATGCCAGTTTGTCTCTAGTTTGGAGACCAGTTCTCACTGTTTTTTAATTATTAACTATAACTTTTATCACAATGAACTCCTAATTTGCTGCTTATTAATATAGTAAGGTAGTTATTAAGTTTACGGTGCTGGTATAATTATTATAGTTGATATTCTGATCGCATATTTCTTTCCAGGCACATTTTAACAAACCACACCACATCCATCTTCAAACTCTTAGCAATTTTGTATTAAATGATTTAATTGGCCATGAAGCCTGAAAGTGAGAAACTCATATTCAGGTGTTTATAATTAGTAGGCAGGTTTTTTTAACAGATAAAAAGAGTCAAAATTATTACAAAATTAAGGATGTAATGCTAGAATTTTCAAAGTTAAGGCATGACCATTGGACGGTGAAATGCTAATTGGGTCAGCTCAGTCAGAACAGCACGTCAACAGCAAAAGAATTAAGATGAAGAATTAAGTGTGAAACCATCAGGAACCATTTAGTCTCTAGTGCCACCATTTCCCAAAGCTGAAACCTGAGTTTTAGGTTCCCAGAGAATTTGCTTGGGTGAAAAATCCTAAAACATAACCCTCACTTAATAAGAATCACAAGCTAAAGTGTTGTGAAATACATGAAGACTGGTTTTTATAGGCTTTATAGACAGATGTGTTGAGAGTGACCCTCAAAGGACCAGCACCACATTCTCTTGTATCACCAAAGGTGGAGCGTGTGTGAGGCTTGGGTAGGCTTAGCCTTCCCCTGGCCAAGAGGACTTTTAGTGGAAAAATTCCACTAAATTGGACAAAAATGTCTCTACTCAAACAAATTAAATCTATTAAGTCTGTTGTCAACAAAGTGAAAACAAATAGTCAGTGTCGATTATGACATTAAGATTGCTCACGTTGCACCGTATATTTAATATTTGCAGTTTTTTCAGTATTGCGCATAGGGATGCAGGGTATGCAATTTCTGGAAGCCACTGTTGATATTTGAAATCATCAAAACAATCACACACACACGTGCTACATTAATTGATTAGGCTACTCGTCTATGTAGGCTACTTGAGTTCCAGTATTCCAGGGACACCTGCATGATTTCTTCCGAGGATATGCACCTTTTTTTTTTTTTTTGCGGCCAGCGGCAGCGAGTTCATAATTACTGTCAGAATAACTTAACCTTCTCAAATCACCATGACTTGCCTAACAATATCTATAGATATAAAACAGTTATATCACAACGTTAGTTTAAATGTTCAAGCTACATAAATGTGAGGACACAGAGGCGCCAACGTCATCACTTACTATTTTTTTAATTGAATTGTAATCACGTTCAATACAAATTTTGTCCCATTAAATGTTTTTTCATTAGCCTACATGACACCTATATATGGTTCTTGCCTAAAAAGCTTTACCCTGGAGTTGGTTCACGCTCCGCCTATGTGTATCACTATTTAAAAAATGTATCTTCCAGAATCTGCCGGGCAGGTTTTGGGAGTTAATTTTAATCTCTACAAGACAAGCTTTTCAGGATAGGAGATGGAGATGCAGTTAACCTGTTTTTCCTTCTCCAGCTGTTTTTCTGACTCTGCTGACCCAGTGAGAATTTTGCTATCTAGTGGTCATGCCTTAACTTTGAAAATTCTTACAGTATTACATCCTTTTCATGGGCATTTAATATATTTTGTTAAATTAATTAATATTTTGTTTTGTTAAATTTGTTAAGTTAAATCTCTTTTTTTGGCTTATTTTATCTGTAAAAGAAACCCTAATAATTATGCACACCAAAATATAATGCTTACAGCCTTCATGGACAGTTATATATCACTTAAAATACAATGATTAAATACAAAATCAATAGTTGTTATAGCGATTGATGTGATTTTGAATTGGTGAAATGTGCTTAAAAAAAGTAATCAGGTTATGTAATATAATATAAGGTAATATGCATGCTAAGCAACTAGTTAATAGTAAGTAATTGTCCCTAAACTGAAGTGTTACCTTTGCATCTCCATATGACTTGATATGGTTTACAATACAATCTGTTCCTAACAAAATCTCCCTTGTGGCTTTAGAATATACCATACAAATGATCAGCTTTACTTTTATTAAAATCTTTTGTCATTTTCCATGGCTGAATAAGAGGTGCTGTAGGAATGACATCGTTTTTTAGGCCTAAGCCCAGGAACAAGCATTTTTACACTTCTGTTTCCTTCGCTTTATCTTCTGTAAGTCACTTTTTAAAATGACTGAAATAATATCTGTGGTTAGCACAAGTTCAAGACTTTTCATGTTTTATTCTATGACATAAAATACATCATCAATGCTTGTGATTTTTTAAAGCTTTTACTTGTCTTGAAGAAGGCAGTTGCTAACAAGTGGCCTAATGGCACTACAGAGATTGACAGGGACATTAAAAGTCATCCTGCCGAACAGGTAAACTCATCACTATTCTCTTTCTACAGCCTCATTGTGTTAAATAAATGGACTCTTGCCCTAACCAGTAGTTATATTCACCATTTACAGGGAATAGTCTGTGTTTCTCACTTGCTTAAAAATTCTAAGCCGAATTACCTACTGTTTTTTGACAAACAAGTTGTCAACCGAATACACATATTTGTGTTTATGGAACAAAATTGTTTGAAAATTCTATGTTTAAATTCTTTTTGACCACTGCTGTACACAATACAGTAACTGATATACTTTGCTGTAATTTGAAATACAGTATATTTAGCTTTTCACTTTTAGGGACTGTATTTAGGCTTCAAAATTGATAAAATTGTGTTCATATGTTATGATTAATTGGTTACAAAGCTTATTTTCTGTAATAACTCAAAAGTCGATGGAAAAATACTACTCATCACTGCAGAGTACTCTGCTTGGCAGATACAGCAGATCTTCACCTTATGCAAAGATGTCCGTTCCACCAGCTGAAAGGGGGCGGGGTCTATTTTACAGTTGTTGAAATTAACAGCCTCATCCAACTGTTGCTCCTCCCACTCTGCTATCTGAAAAAGACATAAAAAAGTTAAACTATTAAATGTAAAAAAACTAAACAATTTAATTTAAACTGACAAGGGCAGTTATCCTAGGTCTTATACTATCTATGCAAAAGTCATTATTTGAGTTTTAATACTCCCGAATCAAACTCCTAGTATAAACTTCAGAATGTGGGACTCACAACAATAATCATGATAGAGCTACAACATAACTAAGGGGTAAGTGTCATATTTCACTGATATACCTCTGCTGTTGACATGTCATCTTCAACATCAGGTGTATCCTGAAAACATCAAGTCGAGAATTAGAGGCATAGAAAGGCATAGATATCTCTTTCATACCTTCTTGCCCTCACAAACGGTCATGCAATTCACTCAGTTCACAAGACAAGCTACACATATTAATGTAATCTACCGAAGCGGCTCAAGCTTTACTAAACCTTAGCAAGCTTAAGCAATACATTAAACGCAGCCCAGGGGAGGGTGAGGTAGATTGGATGCCATTACGAAGGTAATAAAGAACTAAGACAGGGAATAGCTTTTCGAAAGGTTTTTAATTTAATTGGAGAGTTTAAGGCTCCAGCTGAAAATTGGACTTGAATCAAAAACTTTGTAAAGCTTTGTTCAAAAGAAACGGGCCCAACTGCAATGTCCCCCGATGTCCGCCTGCAGGTTTACAAACATTTGGGGCCTGTTCTGATTCTTGTCAACCACAAAACCAAACCATGCGTCACACACGCGCTCAGCCCATGAGAGATAAATATACACTTCATAACATGGCATGAATCATCTCATGAGTCAGCTTGTTCCCTGTTCCCTAGAGGGGAAGTGCTAAGCTGGAGGAGAGTATCAATACAGCACACAGGCAGAACGCAATAAGGCCTCTGAGTAAAGGCCCTATTGGCTGTGCCACTGCCACCCCCGATGATGCGTGTTTGTGGGCGAGCGGAACGAGTCCCTGCGGCTGCGTTCTTACCGCCATGGGTATCTTCACACGCTTGGGCCTCCTGCTCCTCTTAGGAGCCATGGGGCCAGCATTGCTCTTCCAGACAGAACAGATATAAAAAAGGGAGGAGCATAAAGCATTAATGTAACTCTAACGCAACGCTAGCTCTTAACAGCTGCACCTTCAACATTGACTATTATCAAGGGACACTGTTAGAGCCGTCGTTCCTCCAAAGAGAAAGGCAGAAAGGGGTGTGTCACAAATAAATACAGCAGTCGAAATCCAATGTCAGGCCGACAGAACGCTCACTTTACGCTGGTCAACAGATGTCGCTTGATAAGAGAAGTCCAGTGGGAGTCTACTTAAATGTGAGGTGAAACTCCAAAGAAACAGGCTTTGGCTTTGTCCACAATGCACTTAAATCCTATTCCTTTTTATTTCAAATCTGGGGTTGGATTCAAGAAACATACTGCTTGATTTTTCTAAGAATATTTAGTTTTCCCAAAAACATTTCTAAAGAATGTTATTGTCTGTGATTAAATTAAAGACAAAATCTATTTAAAGTTAGGAAAAATTTTATTTTAAAAAAATGAGTGAAAATGTCCTTATGAAAATATTTGACAACTGCTTTTTTTAAATTGCATTTAAGAATATTCTTATAAATTTAATTTAGGAAATTGTGCCCCTATTAAGCCATTTTTAAGGATCCTAATATGTTTTTTGGAGTCTCCTACAATAGGTTTACATGCATGCAAGCTGAAAAAATTAAGTTGTCAGTAAAATTATGTGTTTGGGGATGGGGTCAAGTTGTTTGCAGCCAGCCGATGTAAAACATAGGTGGGAGTTATGCAACTGTGTTACGGATTTGAAATGACTAACAACTCATTTGGACTGCATAGAGTCAATTCTTTACTTTGGGAGACAATGACTTCGTTCATCATGCACTTTTGAATTTACAACTTTACAGACTGTTCACATACAGCTACATTACAATATTGGAAATGGCATAACAGGGACACTTTTTCTTCTTTCTTAAAAAGACTTTGATGAATCCAACTCCTGATCTGTATGTAATTCCAATTAGAATAATCAGGGGCCTCATTTCTAAATCACGTGTACACTTAGATTTGGTCTTACAGTATGTGTATACTTAAATCCAACCCAACGCTTATATTTGTATGTGGAAAAGTGCTTAGCATCATGTCAGGGTCCGACAAGCAAATGTACATTTTCTGTACGTACGTTCAATTTCTGAATCAAATGTATGCATATTTGAGATCGTAAGATCAATTTTATGATGGTTCTGTGCATTTTATAAATGAGGCCCCAGATCTACTCAGAATTCAATAGTAAATGCCACATGTGAGCGTAAAGAGAAAATTTAAATATGCTGCAGCTCAAAGGTTGAATAAAAGTCCATGAAATCTAATATGATTTGATACGAATACAACAAAAGACAAGCACTAAAACATTAAAAAAGTAACAAACAAAGATCTTTAGGCTAATTGTTAGGCTGGTTTTGGCAGATGGTTTCTCCTGAGTCTCTGTCCCATATCCAGTCTCTGGGCACCTGTAAAATCTACAGCTACATAAGTGCCACGTATCAGCCACGATCCCTAGAGAGCCATCGTACCTCTACTAGCTCCTTCACAGGTTCCCCAGAGGAGAGGTTTGGAGAGCCTGCAGAAGAGGAGTGATTAGATTAGCACAAGAAGGGTGCGTACCAGGGGGTCGCAGACAGTTCGCAACATGACATACATGAGTAGGAGTTGAAATGTGTGAGTAAGTGTTATATACACACTGTTCAGTGACTCTGTGTTGCTGATTGCAGACACCGTCTTCAGAGCAGACTTGAGGGGGATCTGGGAGTTAGTCAGTGTGGGGCTGTAGGAGGACTCTTCAGTGGAGATCTGGAGAAAAACAGTCTGTTAGATCCACTTGTAAGTAAGTTTAATTACTAACACTGGCTTCACATACTCCCAGCCGTATTACTGAACTGATGACAGCCTGTCGAGAAGAATTCTTTGGTATGAAACAGATAACATGAAGAAAACACCTGACGGCGATCTGACAATTTTTTATTCTTCTTGAGGAATGAACAGACAACTGGGGAACACAGACTCCAAAAGCAATGTCAGACTAACATTGAACATAATTAAAGAAATACTTGACCCAAAACGGAAAATTATTTATTGCTTTCTCTATGCTGCTCCAAGCCCATATATCATTTTCACGGAGAGAGAAATGTGTATGCAGTTTGTCTTTACGAAAGCTCATGACTCAGTGACTGTAAGGGATACATAAAAGTAGTCGCCTCATTTGTTACATTTCAAGATCTCTGAAGCAATACTATACAGACTAAAATTTTGCTCCTTTATTTTGCTAAATGTGCCTCTTCACTGCAGCTCTTAAATGTTATTCTTCATCTTGCTTGTTCAAGCACAGCATACACTTACCATGTGTAGCATATACAGTATTATATATTTTTGAATTTATTGCTTTATTGCTCACTTCCCTTTAAACATTTAGATTACCTATGCCATCAATTAACAATCACTTCAAATGAACCTTTAAAGGGGTCATAAACATGCCAAAACATTCCTTTTGACACACATGAGGTCATTGTTCTATAAAAACACCCTGTAAGTTTCAAAATACAAAACTTTCTTGTTAGTCTAAAAACAGCTTATATTAAAGGCAGTTTGTCAAAATGACAGTTGCATTTGGATAAGCACCGCCTCCACAGAAGAAGATTGACATTGCTGTTTCGCCCCACCCACCGATTTACGAACAAAGTGTTTGTGAAAGAGAGGTGAATGCACAGGTCTACTCTGAAACGATAAAAATGCACTGAAGAAAACAAGACGCTGTGCAATGTCACGTTGTGGAAAAATATATTTTTTAAAAATATACAGCTATATTTTGCTGACTCAACACCATGTGGGATTTTTAAAAAAGGCTGAAGCTACAAGACGATGCTGTGCTGAGTTCATTGGATTCGACTTTCATCTCACAACACATAACTGTTTTTGTTATGTGGTCACTATTGCTTTGTCTGTTAAACAGATCGTTTGATATGTACTGAGTATTTATGCACTTTTAACCTAAAACACATCAGAGACCATCTATGAAGGACGTGTCAAACATGCACAAGCCAATCATAACAGGGACTCTCCAATTCACCACCCGTTCAGACAGATGACGGGGTTCTACAACAGAACAGAAACTAGCTTTTTTTGTTGTAAATATTTTACATTATCAGTGGATCTCAGAGAACGGAGCGAAATAAAAAACACAAAGGCAGTTCATGTTCATGTTCATGTTTTTTTGTTGTGGTCTTAACATCCGAACGAATACCCATATTTACTATTATTACTATTATACAGTGTTATTTTTATAGTATGCTGTTGTGCCTAAATTTCCTTGTAGCATTTGAATTTAGTTTTTAGTGTTTCATTTGAACTTGTTTTAGATTAATTTTCAGTAATGTAGAAACTGCAGATAAGAATTTATCAGCTACTGTCCATGTACTGAAAATAATTATCGGCTTATCCTGTAGCCAAAATGTTAATATCAATGCATCTCTAATGGCGTTTTGCAATCTAAAACCTGATGCAATCTAAAAGTGCATATAAGATTTCAGTTTCACAGAAAGAAAGCATTTAGCCTTGAACAACATGTGACAACAATTAAAACTTTTGGTTCATATATTTCTTTTATCTACAGTCATTTTGTCTAAATTACCATTAAAAAGTGTGGGGTCAGTGTGTCCTTGCTGAATAAAACTTATTTATACAATATAATAAAATTGAATTAAAAAAAACAATAGTAACACTTTGGTTTATGGGCCTGTTCTCACTACTAACTAGTTGCTTACTAGCATATTGGCTGTTTAGTAGTACTTATAAAGCGCATATTCTGCATGACCATATTCTGCATACTTTAATCTTATCCGACACCTAAACTTATAGTTAATAAACATTAATTAGGAGTTTATTGAGGGAGAAGTCATAGTTAGTTAATAGTGACAAATGGGTGACCCCAAACTTTTGAATGGTATGTCTGATTAATTTCTATAATGATCATAAACAATTGTAATTGACACCAGCGTCTACCCTCTGAAGTTCATACCAGGAAACGTACACCACGACCAGTCCTGGGGGAAGAGTCTTGGGGGAAGGTGGGCACATGAGTGCCATTGTCCTGAGCACGTTCTCTCAAGTACTCCAGCCTACGAGCTCGGCTGAGCTGCTGCGAGAGCAGGGACTGCAGCTGGGAGCGCTCCATAGAGCCCAGCAGAATCATGGACTCTGGAGCCAGGTGGGGACACAGGCAAGGGAGACAGCAGAGAGACCAGAAAGAGAGGGAAAGAGAGAGAAAGAGAGAAGTGAGAGAGACACAGCGGGACAGCTGGAGGAACGGGGGATAGCAAAGGGGAAATGGTGGGAGGGCGGGAAAGGAGATGGAGAAGGTAAAGAATGTGTCTGTCACAGGGTATGAGGTGGAATTGTGGGATTACATTTCCAACTGTGAGCTTTCTTTTGGGAACATCAAGAAAACGTCTGGAAAAGAAACTACTAAAATCAGTAAAATGTCAAAAAACATTTACATCTCATTTACTAGTATTTTTTAACATACTGTCCATTTTTAAGCATCATCAAACACCTGAACTAAACTGTTTCTCAGATTCATTTAGAAGATCATTTACTTTCCAGGCCTTTACATCTGTACACGTCTAGTTTTCAAGCAATATATTAACTCATATCTAGGTTAATAAATAGGTGTATTTTACACGTTTTCAAAAAAATCTAAATATAAACCTTGAAATAAACAAATGTCTATGATTTTGAAATGTATACAAAATGTTTCAGATTCTGGTAACTGTTAACTACGACTTTTCCCTCAATAAATTCTTGAGTTGCTTCTTATTAATAGTTAGTAAGGTAGTTGTTAAGTATATGTATTGGGTATGATTAGGCATGTAGAATAATAAGGCATTAATATGAGTTTAATTAGCACTTATCAATGGCTGATATTCTGTAACATACATGCTTATGAGCAACTAATAGGTGTAACCGTAAAAAAAATGTGTTCTGTGATCTGTGTGTGATTTGACTCTTTGTACAAATGGTCAGATGTTCTTCTGTAGGACAGGTACGTATGTCTTGTGTCACATAATCATTGAGAATTCAGTCTTATATACGAATTTGGTTCTCAAGAAACATTATGTATAATTATAAATGTTCAAAACAGTGATGCTTTTTAATACTTTTGTATATGCTTTTTTCCAGAACTTTCAAAAGAACAACATTTATTTAAAAAAGAACATTTTGTAACTTATTTACTGTCAGCTTTGTTCAGCTTAATGCAAGTTTGAGAAAGTATAACATAGTAATATAGTTGTTTTGTCCGCAAGTTTCTTTAAAAAGAAAAAATAAAACTCATATTCTATATATGCATTATATGAAGTACACATGCACACGCACCACTTTTCTCTCTAGATACTTTCATCAGTCATTGAAAACTCATTTTGAGTGCAGCTCATTTCTTGCCGAAAATGGTTCAGCAATCAAAGGCTGATATTGCAGAGTTATTTTAGCGGAATCACTCTTCTATATTGGGCAAAATGGGAAAAAAATGCACTTTGGGAGAACTTTGTCAAAAATTTGTCTTGAAATTCCTAATGTAAGAACGTGTGCAGAACAACTGATTTTTTTTGTGCAAAATATACATTTATTTTATATGTCTCACCTTTGGACTCCACCAAGGCCAGGGTTTTAAGCTGGCCTGTTATGAGAGCTTCCTGCAGATCCCGGTAAGAGGAGGAGAGAGTAATATACCGCACGTCTCTCACCATTATGTCCTCCACACGGATATTATATTTCCTACAGGTAAATAAAAGAGAGAGATGGGAGTAAGCATTAAAAAAGCCAGGCGAATGATATGAGAGTAATTATTTGGGGAAGTTACGTAACAGCCCTCACTCCTGTCCCCAGCCCAGCTCTGGCAGGTAGGGAAGTTTCTGGATCCGGATGATGGAATCATAGAGGGAAGGCTGCAGACTCTGAGCCACGGCATTGGCTAATATCACAGCGATCATCACGGGCAGAATGTGCGAGATTTGACCGGTCAGCTCGAACACAATGACGGCGGTGGACACGGTGTGAGTGACTGCGCCAGAAAGAGCCGCCGCCCCTGTGGGAATCACCATTTCGTCCCGCATCAAATTACAGTAGCAGTCACCCGCCGCAAGCCATCTGATTTCCTATTGTGCTCCTGACAAGCTTTCTGCTCCGCTGCACAATGCAGCGCTACCGCTGAAGCCATTTCCACAGGCAAGATCTAATTTGGCTGTTGGTCTGTGTGGGTTAATGAAAAATGTATGACTCTTGCATACAACACCCTGCAGGTTCAATTACGTGTGTGAATAAGATATAGCTACGACGGGCTGAAACTGATGGCTTTTGAAAGAAAACAAATGGACATCCGCGAGAAGGCATGCACAGTCGACGCTCTCACCTACAACTGCGTATCCGCCGGGAACTATGGGATATACAGTGTTGTCGGCGTGTATGCCATCGGGGAAGACGGCAGCCATGCTCTCACCGACCAGCCGCCCGAACGCAGCCCCTGTACGACAAACAAAATTCACAACGATTCCGTGAGATTGTGAAGGTGGCGAAAACGCCAATTTTGGAACACGTGCTTGGCGTATACTTACGTGAGGTCACACACATTGACTCCAGTGATTTTGACGTGTTTACACACAGGCTTTAGTGAGTCAGACAGTGATGAGGGATGGAAATGGAGAACATGATTGCGGGAAAAGGAAAACAACCATTAAGAACAAACTAAAGTATGATGGCTGGCATGAACACAAGAGCAAAATAATGTTCGAAAAGTGCTCACTCGTACAATAGTGAATTGAAATGGAAACCAAAAAAAGCATATCCCACAGTGTTGACTTTCAAAAACAACACACGCACGCTAGAATCACATACCAATGAGGAAAACCGGCATGAAGGCCCCGCAAGGCACAGGCATTGTTGTGGCCACAGCTGACATCCAGAACTGAAGAAAACATTTAGAAGCCACATGGTCACACACTTGGACAAAGACTTTGTTTAATAATTAAGCAATATCACGCTTGTAATCACGATGCTGTACTGAAAATCAGGATGGCTGTGATTAACCAGAACTGTTGTGGTTATTAATATAAAGTATAATACAGTGTTACATGCATTTACTTTTGAGTTTATTTGTTGAGTTTAAAATTGCTGTCACCCAAAAATTACAATTTACTGAAACTGGTTACCCAAAGATGTAGACGTTTCTTCATCAGAACAGATTTAGTTAAATGTACATCACTTGCTCATCAGTGGATCCTCCGCAGTGAATGGGTGCTGTCAGAATGACAGCCAAAACAGTTAAAAATCATCCAAAATAATCTATAATCCACACCCAGTGGAGTTAAATCCTGTCTTTTTTTAACTTTATTTATGAGTTTTAGGAAAATCATGTGTGTTTATAATAATCAAATCTATCATCAACAGGTTTTAACTTCAAACCAAAAATACAAGTATTCTATCCATAATATTATAAAATTGGATACATAATATTTCTCCAGTGAAAAGATAAATATGCACAGCTCAAGCACCGTTCACAAGTAAAAATAGTTTTTGAATAAATATGTTGGTGAATTTTGATTTGAGAGAACATCATTGGATGGACCTTTTTTACCAGAGGAAGTAATATATTGCATCATAGACCTTTATTTTGGCCAGATGTAACAGTTTATGTAGCAGCTTTTCACTTTACAGAATGTCAAGTTGTGTGGATTACTTGAGAATCATTGTGATGTTTTTATTAGCTGTTAGACTTTTATTCTGACGGCACCCATTCACTCCAGAAGATCCATTGGTGACCAAGTCCAGTAACGCGAAATTTCTCCAAATCTGTTCTGATGAAGAAACAAACTCATCTACATCTAGAATGGCCCGAGGGTGGCTGTATTTTCAGCAAATTCAAGTTTATGGGTGATTTAGTCTTTTATATTTTACATAATAAGGTGAGACACACCTTCATGACAATGAAGAGGAGGAGTGTGATGAACACACTGACTTGTGGGTGCTTCCAGGCCTGAGGTACGTGACTTGAGTACATAAACTCCTCAGAAACACCTTGCTTGTACCAGGTTTGGTTGTCAAACAGTGCCACTAGTGACTCATGTTGAGTCAGCTAAATGAGGAGGCAGCGCAGTTTGTTATGTAATGCATAATTACTGATCTGGAACAAATAAATCTATCAGCATGAAGCACACTTGAAAGACTGAAAAAGTCTGGTTGTGAAAAAAAAAGACAGAGAGGGAAATCTGAAAATTTCAATGAAACACACAGTAAATCTCAAACATCAGACCTGGCCTGCCATAAACTGCCCAAACCCTGGAGGAAAGGTGAGTGTAGAAACAAGAAGAGTGACCACTGCAGGATACACTAGTCTTCTATGGGAAGCCAAACATGAGAAAGAATCATTAATAAAAAATACATTTGTTAATATCATATAATAATAATAACTTGTAACATTTTTAACAGAAATACAATTTTATGCTGAGCTAGTACCTAAACAAAATACACTGTACAACATCAATTATTGTTATCGTAAGAGAAGTAGTAAAAAACTCACTTTTTTAGCAAAAACTTGTTGATGGTTTTCTGTTTTCTCATAGATTCTACTATGATCCTGTTCAGGTAGACATACAACGCCCCTCCAAAACCACTGGCAATCCTAAAAAACCATCAACAACCGAAGAACTGAAACATTCATCTCATAAAACATGACAGGAGGTTCACAGCTTAGATCTAAGAATTAAGTACTAAGAATAACTAGCTGGATTTACAGACTGTGTAAACTTGGCCTGTTGACCAGAAAACAACTCTTAATGTTTGAAAGCAGAAGCATAAGCTTTGCAAAGTCTCTAAAGAGCTTAGACATTTTTAACATAAATGTTCTTAGACAAGGATATTAGAAATCGGTCTTTTGACTACCGTCATTTAAATTCTGTAAATCAAACTTGTTTTTGGGAGTAAGGTGGCAAAGGTGTGACACAAACCCGAGCACGGCAAAAGCTGGAAGCTCCTGTAGATCAAAGGGAAAGTCCAGGCGAAAGCGTGTTTTAAAGAGGGCCGTGATTGTCTCTGCAATATGGCGAAGAGAGAGTGACAGTCAGAAATTTATGACGAATGAATCATCTGACTGTGCTGGCTACCGTAACGCATTTCTCCCTCACCCTCATCCTTATTCCACACCGCCAGCACCCTGAAGATAAAGGCACTGAAGGTTGCAGCGAAGAATCCTCTCCAGTAGTTTCTCACGGCAAAGAACGTAGATGTGACCTCAATACTAAACAGCACTCCTGCCACAACACAGCAGATCATAAGACAAACAACTCTGCCCAAAGCTGGAATACACAGGGGAACGTTGCTGTCGTAAATGTGATATGGCGTTATCTCCAGTGGCCAGCTATGATCAAAATGTCTGGACTTACCTCCAATAGGGGCTGCAAAGCAGCAGCCCACCCCCACTGCACAAGCGGCTGACAGCATCTCTGTGTTTCTCAGCTCGTTCTGTCAGATTAACAAGAAAACGCAATACATGCAAATCCTGTTTTAAACGACTGTCGCCTTGGCATTTTACAGGCAGCCAAGAGTGGAACAGGGTAATTACACTGACGGATACATGGCAAAGACATGCGGAACAAGGTATTGCTATGAACAATTAAAAAATGGACAAACACTGCTCTTTCATTCACTACGTGCTATCTTTGTGAACGGTTTGCTACGGCCAGGGAGGATGAAGTCCGGTAAGACTCTAAAATTACAATGGAAAAATGGTAAACTTGAGAAATAAAGAAACACAAATGGAGATTTAAAAAAATAAAATTGTCTTTTTTGTTGTTCATTATAACACTTTCAATCAATCTGATCACATGAACACACCCAGACATAAGAATACCTGCATCTTACCTTGTTTCCCTCAAAGGGCTCTTCCTTCAGCAGTAAATCAAAATAACACATATACATGTGAGTATCTGAACGCTGTTCTTTCAACACCTAACAATACTTTAAGTACTTACACTGCTGTTGTTTCAAGTCTATTTCTTCAAAAAATAAATCATTTTAGAAAATATTTCATTCATATCATAATTCTATCTAGATTTCTATCTAATAATTTAGTAGTGTAATAAATCCTATTGTTAATCTGCAATCACCCATAAAAAATCTTTTTATATCACATACGACTAAAAACTGGACACTGAAAAATGTCAGGTTTTTCGGTACGTCATCTGAAAGCTGAATAAATAAGCTTTCCATTGATGGCTTGCTAAGAAAATATTTGGCCGAGATACAACTTGTAAAAAGGGCATAAAAAACCTACGGAGAAAATCACCTTTAAACTTGTCCAAGTTCTTAGTAATGCATACTATTACTGAACAAAAATTACGTTTTAATATATTTACAGTTTACAATTTTCACGGAACATGACCTTTATTTAATATACTAATGATTTTTGGCATAAAAGCAAAACTGATCATTTTGACCCATACAATGTATTTTTGGCTACTGCTACAAATATACCCTACGACTTAGGTCCAGGGTCACATATGTGAATATGTGAAGATTATCCCATTTCTCACTAGAGAATTTAAAAAGAAATTTTTATCTCAAAATTCTGATTGCTTTTCCCGCAATTGTGGGTTACATTGGGTAATTCTTTGTGCTACACACTTACAATTGTGTCATAAAGTCAGAAAAGCAGGATATGCTTGCAATTCAGATTCTGACTTTTTTGCAGATTTTTGAGATATAAACTTGTAATTGTGAATTATAACTTCCAGTTTTGAGTTTACATCATGCAATTCTGACAAAAATAGTAATTGCGAGTTTGTACCATGCAATTTTGAGAAAAAAAGTCAGAATTGTGCCACGTGAACTCAAAATTGTAAAAAAAAACAGAAGTGTGAGATAAAAACTCACCTTACCTTTTAAAATATTTTACTCAATAGTAGGAACAGGCTTCAATAATCCCCTTTATCTTGCTACCAGAGTATTTTTCTTTTACCCTGACCCTAATTGGTGCTAACTCATATCCCAATATTAAAGTAACTCCCACAGATATGAGGTGTCAGACAGATAATTATCAGCACGGTCCGTTACCCCGGACCCCACTGCCTGACTGACTATGTAAACATGCCATTGACATTTGCCTAATTAAAGTGCATTCAATTACAGTGACACAGTTAAAATGTGCCGGAATGTGTATGGTCTCCGATTTTCTGTCAAGTTCACTCAGCTCTAACAACATGTTATTGATCCATTCCCCGGCGAGCTGTGATTTCTTAGGTTACTTTATGGGCAAAGTCCAGAAATGGTATCACAAGAAGGCCGTTTGTCTCATTTTAGCATGATTTACAAATGGCTCCATTCACTGTGCTTGCAAATCCCTTGAGAACTGATACCTTATGTACTCTGACTAATCACAGACTAACATAAAACCCTCGAGAACCCTCAGCTGCTTGTTTGTATGATACACGCAGATGAGACTTGAAGAACAAGGCCGTGACGTTTCATGTGCAGTGACATGTAAAGTGATGATACAAAAACAAAGTCATTGGTAACGCTTTATAATATCTGTCATTAATAGGTCATTATGAATAAGCCATAACATGCATTCAACAAATGTTATATGATGTTTAATTGATCAATACTTAACATGCAGTCAAATAATATTAGTAGGTGGTAACCCAACTATTGTTTTAATTATTATTGTTTTCCTTTTCAAGAAGAGTCTGAAAATAGCAGATAGATTCAAACTTGTGCCATGCATTTGTTATCTAATGCAATGAGATTCACACAATTCAGAGTGTCTGCCAATTCTTATGTGAGCCACAGTATATGATATTTCTGATTATCTGATTGTGAATAATTTATTCATATGTTATAATAATGTTTGTTAGTGGAAGGTATTATAAAGTGTTACCAAAGTATGAAACGCCAGAAAGTAACTGACAAAAGACAGCATTAGTAGAAAGCATCTCACCATGTAGATTCCTCCAAACAAGGCCATGAATTTGCTCAACAGAGCAGCACAGAGACTGGCAACATGAACAAATGGTCCCTAGAGGACGCAAGAGGAGATAGAAATAACAGATGTGATCTATTTTAGAACTATTTTAGCATTAGAACGCTTATCTAGGATCAGATATCCCCTCTCATGCACCTCTTTGCCTAGAGGCATGCCACTTCCAAGGGCACAAGTTAAGCCAATCACTTTGGCGACAAAGGTTTTGAAAGTGAGGTACTCTTTCAGCACCACACCTCGGAGAATGGTCTTCATCTCTGGGATCCCAGAGCCTAGAGGAAGAATAGCCGAAGGGGGTTACAAAGAGATCTGAGAACACGTAAAGGCCGTTTGGCTTAAATTGATTACGTGAGCATAGGTGAGTGTGTGTGTGTATCTCACCCACTGCCTGTGGCGCCAGTATCTGTGTAAAGCCGGCGGAGAAGGTGATGAGAACCACTGGGTAAGTGACCCAGGCCAGGTACTGCAGCAACATGTTACTGTGGAGACCACCGTACATCCACTTCTGTGCTGCAGACACGATACACACACACGCACCATATAATTACATCTCTGTAGAGGAATAAGATGCTTTCCAATCGTGTACTTATGCACTGTTCTATGCAATTTGTAGTATAAATAGTGAGAGCAGTGTTCATATTGAAAATTGCAAAAGGAATAAGCACACTTTATATACCCAGATGGTGCACTTAATGAATCAAAAAATGTTGGGACACTTAATGTATCCAACATGCACTCAACTGTCTAAAACTCATACACTACTAGACGGTATGAAAATAGTACACAGTAAAACTGCATAATGTATAGTCATTTGGTACACAGCTATAGACTATTCATATATGTTTACTTGTCCTTTGTTTAGTTGTTGATTGTAAGTTAATTTTCTTGCCAAATTTTCTGCACAGAATTTATACTTGGTGTTGATAGATTTTTTCATTAGGTATTTACAGACTATGCATCAATTTTTTTTTGAGAAATTAATTTTTATTACCAATTTGATTGTTGTCTTAAAATGTACACTAACGCCTATTGGCAGGGAGACAAAAGCAAAAAACTGACACAAACTTGTACTTTTGTTATTTATTGATTTTTTTTCTCTGTGACAGTTGCCTTGAAGTTGTACTGACACCTATTTGTGTGGATGAAAAAACTAAAGTGTTTTAACTCAAGAAATGCCCATAACTTATTCAAACACTATACTGCACAGCTACATTTACTTGTGCACTTTTATTTGACTACCTGACTTGACAACCGCTTCATAATTTATACTGACACCTACTGGCATGGATGAAAAAGTGTATACTGAGATTATTCGGATCTCTTTGGCTAACTCGTTTTTTTCAACATGGCTTCAAACAAAAGGAGGTGACCTACTCTATGGTCTTCCCTGTAGGGAACACTTTTGTGCTCTTGTACATTTGCAGTGCCAGTTGTTTAAATTTGTCAATTTATTACGAGACCAAGGTGTGAACTGAGAAACAGGCCTAGTGTAAAATAAACAGTTGATATGACTAGAGTCTTTATTTCATGTATGACAAGAGTCTTCATATCTCGAATAACGTGAATATGAATATGTGTGTATGTGTGTGCATGCATGATATATATATAAATCTATATATAATTGTATACAAAAGTATTTGTGTATACATGTACATTTAGTCTACATATATGTATGTAGACTAAATGTCTGTTTATGTGTGTATTGAATCCAATTACAATTGTTTATTATTTACAGGTGAAATTTCAATTATTTACCAGTGAAACAATATGATATCTGAATGTATTTTGCTTGAAAATGCAGTACTTTAATATACATGCGATTTTCGAATTTTTTTTTGTTTGTGTCCAAAACGTTGTACTTCTAATTAAACCTGGTGATAAAGTGGTGATAAAACGTGAACACACTGAGACAGAATAAAATGTTTGCTTGTTTAAAAGCAGATGGTCGGCTCTTTATTTCGCTATATAACATGTTTATATATGCATAGCAGAAAATATTCTGAAGGCCGTCAAATTTAGGTGTAAAACAATGGCAGTGCCTGAAAAAGTAAAAAAAAAAACAACTCTGGTGAGCATAGAACTAACATATCTAAAAGTACTATATTTGTCATTTTCATAAATCTTTGAGTTGTTTTATATATGGAAATATACTTGATGTTGATTAATTCTGCAGTGCTACAAAAACTGTCCTTGATAAGTGCTAAAACAATTTTGTTCATTGACTGAACTGCCACACCCCAGTCCTTGTAAGTAAACTTATTCTTTTGTAAAAAGAGGTCAGTGATTTGGCACCAATTTGTTCAGGCATTAATGTACCTTCCATCCCAGAATACACTCAATGATGATATCCCACTGAAAAAAAAACAATACTTGACTGATTAAATGACACCATCTGTACTTTCATGGAACCCTGTCAAGCAGAAAATTGTCCTTTTCTTTCTTTTCATTCTTTTCTCTTTCTCACCTTGCTGGCAGAAGGCAATAGTGTAGTCCATGGCCCAGCTGACCAATGCCATGAGAAGCCCCAAGAGGATGAGAAAGATCCAGTCTTCACCCACACGGGAAATCAAGAACTTCTGACACCGTGATGTACAGACTGCAGACAGACATTTTAGAAATAATTCACCAGAAACACAACGATCATCATCTGTCATCATTAACCCCCCACTAACATCGTTCCAAACGTATAACCTTTTTTTTTCTTGATGAACGCAAACGGTGAATTATAATAATAATTTCCTCTTTGCTCCTGTCCAAACAGTTCTAAGTAATAAGCACCAACGCTCTGAAGCTTAAAAATATGCAAAAGCAGCATGAAAATCAACTTATATTTGCTTCTGTTCAGTAGATTAGGGTCTGTTCTTTAATGTTTTCACAAGTAAACTCTTCTGCAGGCCAAGACAACACTTATTTGTTAAAAAATACTGTTATATTTAGATATACTTTCACATTGAATGAACATTAAATGAACTATTTTCTATTTGAATATATTTGATAAGCTTATTCCTGCAATGGCAAAGCTGAATTTTAAGGGTTACGTGATCCCTCAAACATGCTGATTTGGTTGGTTTGATTAATGTTGAAAACAGTTGTGCTTCTTAATAACATCTCAATTTTTTTTTTTTGCACCCTCAGATTCCAAATTTTCAAATCATTTCAAATCAAACCCTACATCAATGGAAAGCTTATTTATTTTATGTATGAATCTCAGAAAAATCACCTTATGACTGGTTTTGTGGTCCGGGGTCAGATATATGCAATCGCATGCCGGGAGCAACCAGCAAAACTCCTCGAATTTCTACATTAATTTTCTATTTCTTTGGTTTTTAATGACCTGTGGGTGAGTGAATGCAGTCATCATTTTCATTTTTGAGTGATCTAACCCATTAAGCGCCTAAAACATCCACCATTTCCCTCATCTGTGTAGGTCAGTCTGTGTTCAAAACATAGATACAGCCTGCATAAATAGGAAATGAACAACCCACAGCAATTACCCGAACTCAGCAGTAGGTGCACAGTATGCTTTAATGAAGTGAACAATTGCTCATAAAAGAGCTCGTTTTCCCCTGGAATCCCATGTTTCCAGACTCATGAGAAAACTGAGAGTGATGTACAACTGCGCTGTTGCATAGGCGGACAGGGTTGCGGAGACCCAGACAGGAAATGGCTTGTGTGTGTGAAGATAAGACGCATCTGAAAGACAGCAGAAAGGGAAGGATCACGGCAGGTGAAGGGACACCTCTGAGTACGTGACAGAGACGCTGCCCCGCCAGCTTCAGCACCCGCTCCGCGGCCCTTTGCCTGGCTCCTCTGTGCGGGAGTTGGCACATGGGCAGATTTGCCTACTGAAGTGGCACAACAGATGTCTTTGCTCTCAAAATAAACCCTGTAACAATCCACGACTGAGAAAGCAATAAGCCAAACCAAATTTACCGCAACTCAAGACGCATTTTGGATGCGCAAACCTGCAGTGCTTATCTCCAACCCGCGCCAGACAGAAGTGCTGAGATGCGGCATATTTTGACACCTAATTGGAGTTTGAGGAATAACCGTATAAATATGCAGAGCCCATGCTTCCCCACACAGATTTTAGTGTCTTTGACAAGTGAGTCACAGGCCAGCACTGGAAGTGACATCCTTATGTGGCATGCATGCATAATATACAAAGTATTATATATCCAAGATCTATTTATATCCCCAGAGTGAGTAGAAAGGTGTAGGAGGTTCGGTGAGAGGCAATAGTATCTTCCCTCTTTCTGCCTGATATGACAACTCATGCGGCATTTTCTGCATTGAGCCTTGCAGTTTCCCATGAGGGCGAGCTGGTGGACGGCTGCCAGTTCTCTGTTTTTATCCACAGATCCAAAACAATTAGTACTGAAATAGGCAGATTAAGTCGGCTATGGTGGTAGGACTTCGCTCTAAAGTTGCATAGAGAACAAACAGCAGGATGCTGACAGCTTGTCGCAAATCTACCCCCCTCTGTCATCTTAAAAATTCACAAATAAAGTCTAATTAAACAACAGAGAGAGAGAGAGAGAGAGAGAGAGAGAGAGAGAGATGTGCTTATGCTCTGTTTGCTTATGGGCATATATGATGCCAGATCTCATACGATAAAGAACGCAACTCGTTTTGAAAAAAGCACAATATATGCTTAATCAAAATAAGACACACTTATTTATTTTGATCCTCCACTTTCTACTAACTTTAAGTTACTTTGCAACTTGCAGTCATTTAAGCATTAGTCATTAGTAGCTATTTGTAGAATCCCTATAGTGGACTATCAAAATAAAATGTTTTGTGCATGCCATTATCGCATTAAGTGTGTCACTTCGTCATGGAGTCATATCTATTTATAAAAATATCTAGATTATTACTGGAACATTTTTGTGCTGATGCTACTGAAAAGTTTGTCCATCTGATAAAAAAAAAAAAAAAACTACCTGTGCCAAGCCTTGCTTTTATTAAAAACTGACCATCTAAGTCAATCAGTACATTTCTCTTTTGCAGTTACACATCATCTGGGTAAAGAAACAGGCAGAAACGCTAAAGGAAAATGGAAATTTGATATAGTGCAGCTCAGACTGTAGGTGGAGAAATCTGACAACTGCTATTAGTGATCGGTCATACTCTATTGTACTGTGTAGGTCAAGCGCTAACAAACTCAAATATGTTTTTGTATTCTGGAAACAGGCCCAGAAAGCACAAACCGCGGCTGCCTATATTTATAAATGAATTTATTCAAGTATTTTATAATAAGCTGGCATAACAACGCTGACTTCATCTCAAAAGCTAATGAGCTGCCCACAAAGGCCGCATTTGAAAATCATCATAAGCATGCTCTCGACCAAAAGGTAGGCATCTTAATTAAGCTGCCTGCCAAGATACTCTCTTATTGACAACACATCACACATATCCTTCACAGCAAAGGCAATCCCAAAACACACTCGAAAAAATCCTTTGCACAATCCTTTAAAAGCACTGAGAAAAAAAAATTGTTTATTGTGAATAAAAATGTACCCAATACTTCAGTGTGCTGGATTTTAAAGGGATAGTTCACGCTAAAATGAAAACTCACCCATATGTCGTTCCAAACCCGCAAAATCTTTGCTCATCTCCAGAACACAAATGAAATATTATTTGATGAAATCCAACAGCTATAAGCTCTTCAAACTTAAAGGTGCTCTATGCTGTTTGACGTCACTTCTGCTGATGTTTCACGTAAATACAAAACAAAACAGAGCACATTAAACCCCACCTCTTCTTGCCGATTGGTTGGCCGAAGTTTGTTTTTGTTGTGGTGCACATCCTGTGCCCATAGTGTTTTGGTATTGCAGCCTCTGTGTTGTTTTTCGAGACCGGGTTTTTTCCCAATGTATTCAGAGGGCAGAAGATCAGATGGGTGATGCATACGGTTTGAGATACAAATAAAATCGAGCTAAAATCCTGGAACATCGCATAGGGCACCTTTAAGTATAGGAAGCTATAAAAATACATTTTGGTGGTCATAGATGAATTTGCATTGGAATGCATGGTACTGTCATGAATGTGCATCGAAGACTGACAGGGAAGAGAAGAAATTGTTGAATAAAAAAATGTTCTTACTACTTTTCTGGTCCTTGAATGTGTCAGTTGCTGTCTACGAGTGTTAGAAAGTCCTCGGATTTCATCCAACATATCTTAATTTGTGTTCGGACTATTGTGCGACACATAACGACTTGGGGTGAACTTGAACTAAATTAGGGTGAACTATCCCTTTAATTAATGTATAATTTCATCAATAGCAACAAGCCAACAGCAAACTCAAAAAAATGTTGTTTACGATTATATCTACCTTTTTCAGTACTTAAAAGTGTCAATAATATTGTCATATACATATATAGTTATAATGTACCATGAAGTTAGTTTAACAAGCTAATGTCAAGCTATTGGAGATGAAAATCTAGTGCAGAGCCCCATGTACGTTTTGCTACATATGCAGAGCACTTATGAGGTTTCATGATAGTTAGGATGCCTTAATAGGTAACCACCTATGTAGACGGTATGCTGCGTGGCAGCTTGCTTGGTTTTGGAACAGAATTACAGTTGGATGAAGGAATAAAATAGAAATGAGACAGAGACACAGAGTGAAAGCAACAGACATATGATGCCAGCTCTGTAGACCGATGTGTAGGTAGTGAGCTGACAAGCCTCCAAACCCCTCAAACTCAGTCAAGGAGGATCAGAAGACCTGTGCTGCACACTGTGCCGATAGATTTCTCATGCTTTTCACACTCAACAGGGAGGCGGGAATGATGATATTGAGACAGATGCTGTGTGTCTTTGGAGATTACACAAGGCCAAAAGACCAACCTATTTATATTACAAGAAACCAATGAGATACCTCATTAGCACTAAAAACATTGGACCGCGAGACACTGTTGCCTATTTAATGAGAACTCAACATTTTTTTTAATAGATCAGGGAATTTGTCACAGACCTCCAATATGAATGGCCACTGCTTTTGTTCAAAGCTCTCTTCTTCTAGCCAATCATCTTAACGTACCATTTAATCGAAAAATAAATCACTGCTGCACAAATAGTTTTTATCTCTAAATTCAAACGTAACGGTCCATATAACACATCCTTTGGTGAACAGTGATGTATTTCTAGACGCAGATGCACAGGCGCACGTGAAGACACAGAGGCTCATTACAGATACACTGCACGTCTACGCGTCTCATCTATCACCCCTAAACAGCGCAGACTGATTATGCTCCCTGCTGGTGAATGGTGAGCACTGCATAGAGGTGCGGAGGGAATTGAACAGGCTGATAAATGCTTCAAGTTGTTGTTTACAGACTAGACAACAGCATACGCTTAGCGTCAATGCTTGAAAAATGATTGGGGAAAATGTCTCCACCATAAATGTGAAGACCATGAAGATGCCTTTAGGATTCAGATGATGATACACCTGTGGAATGTGCATGACAGATTGAAAAAAATGGCTACACAGCTACACAAACCACTGACAATTAATCACCAGTAGAGGGCAATCTGGAAACCAGGAGGTGAAACACCGCATCTGCAAGCTTCTCACTGAACTGCCTCAAATACAGTATATGAGCATACCCAGATGAACTTTGTTGGGGAAAATGTGTGAAATGGTTTTAAATATGATATAAGATATGCTTTCTGCTGGTAGATGCTAACAAAGCTTGTTGGCCAACATGTTGTAATATTGTGATGCTGGTTGACCAAGAACTTAAGACTATGGTTGCCCATTGTGGAGTCTGTCTGCCCTAATTCAAGGCCAAAAATCAACTAAGGAAGAGGGGAAGGACACAAACTATGTATAACTTTTACATATAGAGGACTATTTTGTTTTCAGGTAAGGTTTCATCAACCACAAAAGTTAGATTAATCAGAGCACAAACAGAAGTCGTGTCATCTGAGGGGGTTACCATAGCAACGGCTGCTTCGTCGCTGTCTGACTACATTGACAAAATATTAAGTACTATAATTATTTTTGCCATTTATGTTTAAAGCCACCGAAAAAAAAAAAAAAATGAAATATTGAATTTTTTGTTTCATTTATTGCTACAGGTCATTATATTTATATTCATGTATCCTTCTAATTTTTTCAAATCAAATAACTTCCCCGACCTCTGTGCAATAACATCTCTTCTCTGATGACGTGTGCAAGGCGAGACAATAATCTTTCCTCTCCCTGTGACCCAAATGAGAATGCATTAATTAGCAACAACAATCCAATTTAGTCAATTCCCATTTAAGAAGCTGTTTCACTCGCTGATTGTAGTTGACATTCTGAATTTAACTGAATAATACTTGTACTAACATCAGCATTGGGCAATATGCTCAAATTTTATGTTGTCAGCCTGTGAGACCGTGAAACACAAACTTACTGTGCTAATTTATTTATTTACTTAGTTTCATTGTGGGAGTGTGAACCAACTCCAGCACAAGCCCAATATGACTGAATTTGTATTTAACATGATAACACTTTCAAATAATGAATGCTTACAGTTCCCTAAGTTATTCAAACAGCAGCTGCAGAAAGCGAGCGAAGAACATTTACATTACCAAAAAACGGACGGACTTCAGGCTACAGCACGACGATATGCGTTATAATCCACACTGATGAACAAATCTCTCATACTTACATTGCACATACATCTGCACCTTGTTGTTTATAATGAGAGAATTTGCGAGACAGCTAAACTCTGTTGCTTCAGCGATGACTCGTCTGAATGCTTCTGATTGGCCGTTGTAATTAATAAAGTCAATGGAATTGTGTGTGATTGGTTAAAACATGCAACACTGTAAAAACGCGCAAAAAGCGCTAAAATTAATTATATAGTATTACTAGCCTGATAATAATCATCATCATTATCTTGCTTTTGTTAAAGGCTTCAGCAAAGGTGGCTATGAACTCCAAACGTTTAATAAGCACTGTGTTAGATAGAGATGAAAGTACAACTGTTCCTATCTTGCAGGAAAAGCATGAATCTTCATATGAAGTTCTACTGCAACTGATTCCATGTGGGCCTGAACAAGACTTTAGATGCATCATCCTTACTCAGCCCGAGTAAAGCTCAGATCTCGAGTCGAATCCCTCCCACTTATCTCCAGCACCGGTCTCACCTAATCCCCAATTCCAGCATGTTCTCTCTAACTCTTCTGCCTCCTGCTCTTTGCGACCCTTTTCCTTTTTCGATCCCCACTGCCGTTCATCCCTGTGGATTTGCTCTGCTTTCCTAGCTTTGCTCTGTAGCCACTGCTGCAAATAGCAAGCTATGACGCTATAGCAGACCAGCCAGCAAACAGTTGGCGCACACGTATGCAAGCAACACACCCACCTTGACACTTGGCACACGGGTCCTTCTCATACTCCAGCAGTTCTGGAGCCTGGCCGCGCACACTGGCGGTCCTCCGCAGCGCTCCATCCTCACGCAGACGAGCTGCCTCTTCTTTGGCATAGGCCCCCAACTCCTGTGTATAGCGTCCATACATCTGAAAGCGAGACAAGAGTCAATGAAGAGTTCACCTGGGAAGGAACTGAAGGGAAACCAAACCGAGAAGTGCTTCACTGAAATAATGTGCAAACTTAACAGGCTGCTCAGAAGCTCATCAAATAAATGAAGGTAGTCTGTCAGAGCTTCCTGTCCCTGAGTACGATTCTTGAAACATTAAGCTACTGTGCTCACTGCAACGGTGCTATTTGTGATATTTACATTAAAAAGAAACAGTTTTAAAAAATTTACTGAAAACGTACTCATGAGTTGATGTTTCCTCATCAGAAAAGACTTGGCGAAATACTGTACTAATGGATCCTGTGCAGTGAATGGGTGCCGTCAGAATGCCCAAACGTACAAATAATTAGAAAGACTCCAGACCATCAAATAATGTCTGTCATTAAGGCATTTTAATTTTAAACTATTGCTTCTGGCCAAATACGAGTCCATCCCCTGTTGTCGTCTCACTTCAAAATGTAGTTAATTGGCACTTATTCCTGATTCAGTTGAGAATTTTTTCACTGGAGAAAGCAATATTATGGATAGAGGACTTGTATTTTTGCTGAAGGCAACAGTTAGAAGTTAAAAACATTTTAATGATTGATTTATTACAAACAGTTTTTTACCTTACTGAAGTCGTAAGGATTACTTTAATGGTTTTATCAGATATTTGGACTCATTCAGACTGCACCCATTCACTGCAGATCAGTTGAACAAGTAATGGTAAATTTGCTCCAATGAAAATAGAGTGACTGAATTCTTAGCAAATTTTCATTTGTGGGTCAACTATTCCTTCAGGCGTTCACATTTAACCTGATTGGATTACTGAAATTATTCAGTCGGTTTCATTCCTTTGGGAAAAGTCCACCTGAGCTCTTGTCTAAACAAGACTTACAAGACTACAGAGTTATGAATACTTTATGTTGTTGTTGTCTCAAGCGCATGTTCTTCAATCTTTTATGGAGGGCTGTAACTTCTGTAGTTCGGTCCTGGAGGGCCGAACTCTGAAAAAAAATCTCACCTGCATGTAGCCCTAATAATCCTGAAGA
The DNA here is from genome assembly GCA_034779775.1 of Enteromius afrohamiltoni. Classification (NCBI taxonomy): domain Eukaryota; kingdom Metazoa; phylum Chordata; class Actinopteri; order Cypriniformes; family Cyprinidae; genus Enteromius; species Enteromius afrohamiltoni. The sequence goes on from JAUYWG010000032.1 coordinate 5,877,200, forward strand.
CATTGATTAGCTTTTTCAGATGTGTTTGATTAGGGTTGGAGCTGAGCTCTGCAGGACTGCGGCTCTCCGGGACTGAACTTGCTCACCCCTGACTTAGACAAGGATGTCCAAACCCAGTGATGCAGGCTGTATCCAAGAGTACCCCCTATACCCTCATTCACTATTCCCTACATTAGTCCACTCATTCAGTTCACTTGAAAGATTGAATGAAAACGAGTGATTGAATTTAGACTCTGAATGTACCAGAAGGACTGCCCCTTTTGCATAGTTTGCTTGCTGCCTCATATAAGATTATTATAATAACGTGACATGTGGCCAGGTATGGTTTCCCATACTAGGTATTTGTGCTCTGCATTTAACCCATCCAAATGAACACACACAGCAGTGAGAAGTGATCAACCACACACACACACACACACACACCGTGAACACACAGTGGGCAGCCATTGGTACGGCGCCTGGGGAGCAGTTGGGGGAACGGTGCCTTGCTCAAGGGTCTCACCTTAGTCGTGGTATTGAAGGTGGAGAGGGTGCTTGTTATTCACTAACCCCACCCACAATCCCTTGCCGGACCTGGGACTAGGTATAGTTTAGCTCCAATCCTAATTAACACACATGAACAAGCTAATCAATGTCTTACTATAACATACAAGAAATTTCCAGGCAGGTGTACTGAGGCAACTTGGAGCTAAACTCTGCAGGGCACTGACACTGTTGAGTCTTAACCCCCGACAAACAATTTGATGAAAAAGGTTCTGAGCAGATTTACAGTTCTTGTTTTTCCAACATAGTTTACTTTTCTTCAAGGTATATTCAGTGCTTTGGAAATTTCCTACATACTTGCCCTGAGTACAATTTTATATACACCTTGACGCATTTGGGCTTTGAAAGTGCCTTTGCCCTGCTGACGTAATGTTTCTTTAGAACTGCACAGAGATGCTCCCACACAGACCCAGGTGTGTTTTATTTTGAATTCATGCACCTCATACCTCAGATTCAGATTTACGGCTTCCTGTTAAATCATTGTGCAATCAGTAATGATCATTAATAATCTACCTGTTAAAACCTGTAAAAAGTCCCTAAATACTTATTCATTCAATTATTGTTATTATTATAAATTATAATAAACATTTTTAATGTGTGTGCACTTTTATTTATCAATTATTATTTTTCGAAATTGTTATAATAAGGTCAGCTGAAAAAAACTTTGCTGTACATGTCAGACAGAATATGCTGTAACTTATTCATAATATATAAGCACTGGATTGTTATCTCCACCCCCCCCCTCCTATCCATAATTATTATAGCAACCTGTACATTGTTCATCTATCCGTAATTCTTGATTATAGTTAATACAACTGTATATTATGTTCATATTACTGTACATCCATCTGTAAATATTATATTTCTTCTTGTACATATCTTCTATAAGCGCACTTATAACTCATACCTATATCCTGCACTTGCTGCTTATTGCATTGCTGGTTAGACCTAAACTGCATTTCGTTGCCTTGGACTGTACTTGTACATGTGTAATGACAATAAAGTTGAATCTAATCTAATTCTAATCTTATGCCAGTAGGTGGCAACAAATGTCTTGTCTTGCAAGTGGCTATGTCTTTTTTTTTTACCATATTCTGAATAAGACAATATTTCGATAAAGGTGTTCACATCAGTTGCTTTTAAAATAGTTGCTGTTTTATATATGTTCCTGTTTTGCGTGTTATAGCATGATTAATGAGGATTTTAAATTATTAATGGCACATGTCATAATGTCCCCACGCAACACCACAACGTCCATTAATAGTTCATCTTCGCCATGATGCAGTTATGTTTCATTTTTTTATTTTACAAAATAATGCAATTAATTGTTGGTCATGCTATACATGTAAACGGCAAAAAGTCCTACACGATTGTAATAATGTGATAAAGGTGTGTGCATGTGTATATTGCACTTCAGTAATGAGACTAAAATAGGAATGCTCCATAAATCAAAAATCTTTGTTTACATGGTTGATTCTTATTCAGAGTATGCTCTTAATTGTGTCTGCATGTGTTGTTATTTAAACGTACTGATTCAAAGACAGTTCATTCAGCAACAAAACAAGCGATGTGAGAGTGTCATTGAATCTTTTACTTAACCATTTATTTTAAAAACACTAATTCGTTCAGGAATGATTCGTACAGTTTTATACTATTTTCCGCCTGCTTTGTTAATTGCATTGCTCCAGGAATGAGTACACGTTCTATCATGTAAGAATAGAGTCTTTTACTTTTGCTCTTTTTGATTTTCAAATACCTTGGGAAGTTTCAATCAAACGTTATCATATGATTCATCTCTTTGCCGTACGGTTTCGGTCAAAGAAAAATAAATACTTCTGTAACGAAGGACGCTGGAAAAGAGTGCACGTGTTCTTCACTTTGTCTGTCATTTTCAAGACGAAGAAAAAGAAGAAGAAGACAACGGAAAAGAGATTAATTGTAAAGCTCTTTCTAAGCATCTGGATAGGATGCTCTTCTATTCTCCCAGGGCTCTACACATTAAAGCTAACAGTGTCAGAGACAGTGCTGGTGTTACACAGAGATACAGGACCACAATACACCATCGGAATTTAAACTACTTTCACATTTTGCTGCAATGAGCTGATATACGGTAACATGTCAAACGGTGAGAATCAAGTAGTTTAAAAGAGCATGGTTTGCTCGATGAATGATATTCAATGCAAGTTCAGTTCCAAAACTATTTGGAAAATAACAAAGAAACACACTAAACATCAGCATTTTCCAACCACCCTGGTGCCAATGAATATTTCATTATTCAATAAAGTAGTTACAGATTATTGCACACAGACCCATGAGACCAGAGTTAACTGAAATCTATATTTTTATTCTCAGACTGCCCAGCACAAGTTTTGTGAGGCGACATTGAGCATGGGATTTAAATGAGCAGAGAAACTTCATTCTTCTCCTCTAAACCCAAATGGCTTGTTATTTGATAAAGATGCTGTATTGTTTTTGCGTTGTTATACATCTCCAAAAAGTAAATAAAAATATAATGAGCTGATATGTCCCTGTTTACTCCACAATCTATCAGTCTGGAAACTGAATAAACACAAAATACATTTAAAGTAAAAAAAAAAAGAATTAGAAGGTATCGGTTTTTGGTTTTAGGAGAACCAATTGAAAGACAAATTAAAGACTGCAAAACAATAGAAAGAGACGGAGATACAACTTTAGAGCAGGCTGGATACTGATTAGTGTTGTCAAAAGACCCGGTACTTCGGTACTAAAAAATTAGAAATGTTACAGTACCAGGTTTTCTGAAGTACCGAGCAACGGGTCAACCCGGTTCTTGCTGCGCTACCCGAAAGGTGCGCACTGCGCTGTTGCGACTTCTTTATAAAAGCACAGAGAGATGCCGATCGGCGGCGCTACTGATGAGGCGGCTCTGAATCTGCTCGTTGAAAAGAAAGGAGGAAAGAGTCACGTGTGGAAGAATTTTGTTTTTGAGGCTGATGACAAGCGCAACATCATTGATCACCAAAAGCCCATCTGCAAGTGGTGTCATCGAAGTTCTATGTCAAAAGGAGGAAATACATCGAACCTTATAAAACAAATCAAACATTGAAATTTGCTTAGTTAATCGTTCAAAATTCGCCCTGTCAACGACGCTGTACAGAGATTTTTGGATGCTCTTGACGCTCTGACGTAGATTGAATGCTTGTCTTGTATTTAAAGGG
>JAUYWG010000032.1:5881552-5894282 GCA_034779775.1 Enteromius afrohamiltoni
AGTTCTAGGCTATGAAATATAGTTTGATTAAATAAAAGTCCTCTTATATAAAAGTGTTTTTGTGTTTTGCTTTGGTACCGAAATTGGTTCCCGAGAACCGTGGATTTTCACTGGTATTGGTACCGAATACTGAAATTTTGGTACTGTGACAACACTAATACTGATACTTAATAGTGGCGTCTGTAATTATGTTTTACATCTCAGTCTGAGATTTAAATGGAGCACTTTATAAAGTTTATCAAAAGATGATAAACAACAATGAAAAACTGAGCAATTTATTGGATATTAGCTACATCATTTATTGCTCAAATAAGTGAATTTGTTACTGCATATTTGTGACAAACAGTGTAGGTCATTGTATCAGTCGCAGCATCTCAGTTTCTCAAAAGAAACTTTTGTTTGAAACTTCAAACAAAAACAAGAAGACACACTGTGAATTGGTCTCATGGCAATTTTTCTGGCTTAATGCGGGGAAAATTTGACATATGCGCCTCCACATGGAATACTGGGAAAAAAAATCCTCTACCACTTTTAAAACTGTTAGAAAACACGCTTCAGTGAAATGATCTGAATCACTATGGTTTGTAATGCACATAGCGATGGTGAGAATCTTCATACAATTGCTTGCCAAACCCAATTTACTTCTCATTTGGTGAGTATTAGTAAAAATCTAACATGGGTTATTGGAGTATGTTTAACAACCTTTTCAAAATTGTAGGACTTTTAACACGTTACTTGCCATTTTTTAATTATTTGTGAAATCTGAGAAAAATGTCTCGAAGGCAATCCCGCATCAATTTATATTCAGTGTGTTTAGTGAGGTTTCATTTTGGACCCTGACCGGTGATCTGATTAAAGTGTCAATCAATTTTACAATTTTCTTTTAAACCAGAAGTTGGAGAGTCTGTTCTTTCGGCAAATCAATTGCGAATTTGCAATAAAGCTTTGAACAACTTCGTATCCCCCAGCTGAATTTCTATGTCATTACAATCAACTGTATCATCCTGACAGGATCTTGTCTTCCGATATGAAAAAAAAACCAATCCTCACGCGTGGGTGACGTAAGGGGGTATTTTGAGCCCTTCCCACCCATTGTAACCCTGTCCTCTGCCTTCCCCTATTCCTTTCTTCTCCCATCCCTCGTTCTTACAGTCAGCTGCTCCCACACAGGCACATGCCCACGGCGCTAAAGATGGAGAGACAGGGATATTGGCAGGTCCGTTGTGTAGCGCCACAATCCCTCTCTCCCACTCCCTCCTCCTGTTTCTCCCTCTCTCTCTGTTCTATAAACACACGGTGCTCTGATCTGAGGAGCTCAGCCGCCAGCGGGCACATTGAGATGAGCATCACGATTCCAGCAGACTCTCTCTTTGCTCGAATGAGCAGGTGCAGCTCATAGAGAGAAAGCAAAGCAGCCCGACGCGGATTGATCCGCACCCTCCTCTTCCTCCCCTGCTCCGTCTGCCTCGTTTCACACAACCTTTGCACTCCTTTGTCACTCATTCAAAACAACTATCCACCTGAAGCCGTCGCCCGACAAGCGATACCTAATTGCACCAAGTCATCGTCTTCATCAGCTTGGCACCCGTCCCTCTCGGACAGCTTGATATATTAGTCTGGCCCAATTAAACTGTCCCATCATTTACTAACAGAGTGACATTTAACCTTAGCAACACAAGCTGTCACATTCGGTGAACTGCTGCGGCCAATCAAATTGCACGGCCAAAAAATGGGACGGTCCTATCGTAGGTCAGCTCCTGACCTCTCCCAGAAATTTGGAAAAGGGTTTAGATGACGAACTGTGAAAAACAAGGTTTACCCAACAGATGCTGCCTCATCACATCAAGCTCAACCCTTTAGAGCACGCTCAATCGATACAATAAGCCTCTAAAGTGTTCCCCTTCAGTATCCTAGCGGTCAAACAGACCTGCGGCATATTGACCGAGAAGGGCACTGCACACGCCTTCACCCCTGTCACTGAGCAGTTATTGGGTAAAGAATTTATCTATTCTTCACACAGTTGGTACTAAAAGTGTGCTCTGACAGTGCTGCTTTTACTTGCAACGCTTCAATTACTGTTGTAATGGTCAAAGACGTGAACATCTTGTTTTTTTCGCCCTACTTATTAGGCTTTATTTTTTTTGATGCATGCAATCAGCATGTGTTTAGAATGTTCAGTGTCACAAATAGATTTACTTACAAGTATCTGATAATCCCAACACCAGGTATTATATTAAATATTTAATGAAAACTTTGCATAAAAAGAAATATGAATTAAAAAACAATCAGTCACACAGCAATATTGTTGCTGTGATGTGTCATGTGACCAAGCTTGAAATAATAAAGTGATAAATAATAAATAACTGTCAGCTTTAAGGGCTCACGTCGAGGGCTCGGCTAGAATATTTGAAACGTACGTGTGAAAGGTTTAACTGATTTAAAAATCACATTAATAAAGCTATTTAGAGGTGGACTATATACCTTCTTAAGACCCTGCAGCCTCATATGAGGACATTATATTTTACAGACTACTGTATACAGACCACAGTTTTAAGTCTGGATGACATATACAGAGCACATTCAGGGCTTTTCAGAGATACTGTAAATGGTTGGATGTTTGATCATGACCACTTCCTCTCCTTGGTCTTGGTCAGGTATGAAATCAATTTAGTGACACTTGATAGATATGATTATGCAATTATCATTTAAATGTGTCTAATTTTTAAATAAAAGCCGTCCGTCCGTCCTTTCCTTAAATATATTTCAGAAAAACGTATGGAGTTTCAAATCAAAAAATGATTTTCTGTATGAAAACAGGATGTTGGTTTTATACACATCCTCAAATGAGGACACATGTGGACTAAAAGCATGGTTGTTACGTATTTTGGGAGACATAACAAATAAACAGGGAAAGAAATTAGGTGCCACTTTACATTAGGTTGCCTTAACTACTATGTATTTACATTTAATGACATGTACATTTACATGTACATACATGTTTTTACATTGTAAAAACCCAAGAAAACCTGTTTATAAGCATTTAACACATTTTGGCAAAAGAAAAATTGTATATTAAATAATTCTGTTATAACATAGTTGAGAGTCATCTTTATACAAAGTTTGGTCAAAAAAATGTATTGATGATTTAATTTTTTTTTATTGTTTTTGCCTGTGCATTTTTTACACATTATTTTAATGCTTTAAGCAATGTACTGTAAAGACATGAAAAAACTAAAAACATTTTCAGGTCTTAAGAGGATACATATCATGTAGATATGATTAGGAACTTGTCAACTGGTAGAGATCCTTGCAAGTGTCCTCATAAACACAGTAATTTAGGCTTTAAGTGAAAGCACACAGCTGAGAAAGAAAACACATGTAACAGCAAACAGGATCTGGGCAGCTCTTTGAGTGATAGCAGTCTAATTTTGCTGCTTTCTGTCATTCTTGTTAAACAACCAAAGAAAGAAAATTTATCATCGCTCTTGACTAAATCACTTTTGTGTTATTAAATGTACACAGCGTAGAATAGGTAGATTTTTCAGATAATTACACTTATTTTTATATTTTATAAAAATATTTTGCCAGTTTGAGGAGTCGTGTATTGGGGGAACTGGAAAAAATAGTTGATGGCACCGGGATGAGACAAAGTCTTACAGAAGATGGCCTTTGCAGACCTCGACCTGACCTTATGTCACATCAAGGCTAGTACATAGTCCCAAAAAACAGACAGAAAAAGTATTTTTTTACTTGATGGTTATACGACATGTGATTTCTGAGGCATTAAATTCCACTTTTCACTACAAAAAAATAAATAAAAATTAAATTATATACATATATTATTCCTATTCCTTTCATTATTCATTATAATCACATTCTAATATGTCATTGACCAGTACATTAACTGGTACACAACTACCAAGTATGTTAACCAAAAAAACTGCAGACACAAAATCTAAAGAAGGGTTTCAGGTGGATATGAGTGGTAAAGGGTTTTGGACTCTAAATGGCAGACTGTGTGACATCTTTTATGTCAATTGTACGATGTGCATCTTAGCTAAGACTTTGGTTATGATTGACAGCCATGACTGGGCGTTTTACAGTCCCCATCGCATTCTGACATCCTCATTGACATGCAAAATTGAAATGGGATGCTCAAACAAAAGCAAGCTGTTTTTTATTTAAAGTGTCTGGAGTCTGTGGCTAGGCTAAAGATTTAATTCTTCACACCAGACACCAGAGATCATTTTAATAATATGAATACAACTGGAGGGCTAAAAGACATTTGACACAAGTATTTTCAACTGATCATCTCTCTCCTTCTCTCTGTGTCTCATTTGGTCTCTATCCAGACACACACACATGCACTGATAACGTCATCAATTGCTGTGCTCCAATTGGTTCTTCATCTGATGGGTGTCATAAGAGGAGAAATGTGGCCCACATATTTTGACACTATCAGAAGCCAGTTAAGAGAAGATTCATCGCAAACGCAGTTAATTGGTTAACACTGTGCATGTACCATTTAGACTGCAGATTCTGCATTGCAACTTACTTGTTTTTTACTATTTGCAAATTCCCTCAGTAAGCAAAAACATGGAAAAAAATCTGGAAGTTTTTTTGGGTTAGTCAGCTGTGAAGTGAACATCAGAAACAATAATCAAGCACATAAAGCAATTAAAAGAACGCATACGCCCAAAAAATTATTAATTAAATCATTTTCTTAGTATTTGTCTTGTTTAAATGATTTACCATTTAAAGAATGCAATTTTGAAATCATTTAAAGAAAAGGGTGGGAAAAGGTATCATTTACATGAAAACACTGCCAACGTACACTAATGTTTAAAGGTCTGGTGTCAGTACAACTTAATGTTAATGTTTAAAGTCTGCATTTATTTCTATATAAACAACACTATTGTTTACTATTCTTATAATAACAGTTTTTTATGCATATTTTTAATATAGCATATTAAAATGTAATTTACTCCTTTAACGGCAAAGCTGAATTTTCAGCAGTCATAGCTCCGGTCTTCAGTGTGAAATCTAGAAATTATCTGAGTATGCTAATTTGGGGCTCAAGAATAATTTCTTATTATTATTTTAAAAACAGCTATGCTGCATAATATTTTTCAGGAATCTGTGGGCTAGCAATTATTTGAAACTGCATTCTTTAGTACAATTATTACTTTACTCTCACTTTTTTTTTGCCAACTGAACGAATCCTTGGTGAATAAAGCTATCAATAAAAAAAAAAACCACTTGCTGAACATACTGTGAAAAGTAGTGTAAATACAGCTCTAAATTTAGCTTGTACTGATAACAAGGTGTAAACTTTTGTTTCTCTTACTAGAAACTTAAACATACTGTATCTTAGCTCTTGGCTTGAAAAAAATGTAATTTTGATAGGGTGATATCAAGCCTTTTTGTGCAAATTCTATTGCCTAGTTCGGTCGGTTCATGTCGCATCTCAGCAGGCAAGCTTATTAAGATATTACACAAGTTTGAGCTCTTCCGTCACACATTCTTCAATATATATAATGGGTAAAGAAGTAAAGAAAAGGATGTATTGGATTAGCATTTAACACAAGATGCATGAAAACAACCTCTGTCAGCAACCACAGCTCCTCCTGTTTTCCAAAACTTCCCTTCTAAAAAAAAAAAAAAAAAAAATTCAACAAGGCATTGATTCCATTACACTAATGGCTCCTCTTCAATCCAGCGCACCTGGTGTGGGCCCATTTGACATTGAGCCAGAATGAAGAATATTAAAGAATTGCGATACCTTTACCTGAGGTGTTGTATTAAATTATAGTGGTTCAGGGCCAAATGGTGTTTCAGATGCTTGGATGGAGATCACACTAAAAGCTGATGCGAGATTAAAACGCCTGCTTTAATCCATTTTGCAATCAGGTTGATATGACTGTCATTAGAGCTGTTGCCTTGCCTGCATAAGGTTATTCATCGCTTCATTTGAGAAAAAAAAAATGGGGTAGTCAAATCATCTTGGTGTGTGATGAATAGCATATCTACTCCGCATATCATTTTTTCAAGAGCAATGCTGATCAATTTACGTTCATGCATGACCAAACTGCAGGCAGTATACAGGCTGTTAGAGATTTCCCACCACAACATCTCCCTTGCCCATGGTTTGTGGGTAAAGTGTGAGGTCATTAGCATCTTCGTGCAGTAGTGACTGCACTGTAAAGATCCCCTAGCGGTGCTAAAAGCGTAATCACATGTCTTTGACTGCATGCACCATGCTGGAGATGTGTGAAGAGGCTGATGTCACGCCGTAGGACTTGTATCCTCTGCACATCTACAGTCTTTGATCTCATCGGTGGCCAAAATCCTACTCCCCTTGATGGAGGACATTGGAAAGCTGTCTAAAACATCTGTTCCTCTATATTCTCAATTCTGAAACACACACTGAAAGTTCAAAACTAAGGGTCATATATCTTGGCTGCTAAAGGTGGGGTTTAAAGGGAAAGCTCGTACAAAAATGAAAAGCGCCATCTATTCGTATACTAGTCAAACCAGCCTTTACGGAACACAAAGGGAGATGTTGTAACAAGCTGCGAATTAAAAATAGTCATATCAAAGAATCATAGAGACTTTTGTGTTATATTCCAAGTGTCCTCAGGTCATATGAAAAAATAGCTGAAATTTTTTCTGACATAGTGTCATATTTTAATTAACTTAATAAATGAAAATAATTTTCTCATGCCAAGGCTGCATTTATTTGAGAAAAAAACCCCAACGCATTAATCACATTAAAACAGTAATACTGTGAAAAATAACTGTAAAAATAGTTTTTTTTAAACCTTTGTTTAATCTCCATCCAAGCATCTGAAACACTATTTGGCCCTGAACCACTATAATTTAATATTTACCATTTTCTATTTAAAATGTCATTAATTGGTTTATTGGCAAAGCTGAATTTTCAGTAGCCATTACTCTATTTTTCAGTTTTAACATCATCTTTCAAAAATCATTCTGATATATTTATGTTTTGTGAAAACTGTTTTATGCCATTACTGTCACTTTTTATCAGTTAATTTCTTTTAAAAAAGAGAAAAGAAAAATATAATGACCCAAAGCCAAAAGATATTCAAGTTTCTTTTATGTGCTTTTTGTCCAAATCATCAACTTTCTTTGCATGGATATAAACATCTCACAGACCTCTTCAAAAAAGGAAAAAGTAATATGGAATGACATGAGAGTGGGTAAATAATGACAAAATATATTTGTCATCACTCGTCACTTCTGGGTGCACTATTTCTTTAATTGCCACTGCTCTTGTAGTCCTGACTAATGTCTTCTCTGACTCAACCAGTTTCACCAGCACACTCAATCCCTATTTAACTCAATCCATCTTTCGGCGGTACCATCAATTTATCCATCCTCACAGAACAGTAAACAGCCACTGGTGCGATTTTCCATGGAAATAATGTGCACCTGCTTTTCAGCCAGTGACACCTGTCTGTAATCTCTACTCAGCTCTTATCCAGCTCTCATATGTAAACCCTGCTAGGGCTGCGGCATTTCAGCTAGAGATGGTGGACGGATTTTTGATGGATTGAATGCTGCCAATGATCAGACAAGGTGATGGCAGGGACTCTCCACCGGTCCATGCAGTTGGTGCACAGTGCCATAGGAGTGATGTGTGCTAACGCCAGGAGGAAAGTGTCCTCAGGCGTGCTATTTTTGCAGAAAGCTTCCTTCTTTCAAACAATATAGAAAAATCGTCCAAAGCCAGCCGGTGCAGGAAAATTGCGAATAGAGTCTGTATGTGCAATCGTGAGCTGCAAGACACAAAAGGCCACTGAAGAGCAGACTCACTGCTCTTGCGATGCCCTTACCTACAAGACCATTTGAAAGGTCCTTTGAGAAGATAATATCGGTAGTGCAATAACATGAGTTTCAGTGCAAAACATGAATCACTGAGCAAGGCCAGATTTCTTCAAACTGACAGCACTGAGTGCCATATTCGAGCATTTAAACGTGAGACACAAAAGCATAAGCATTGCAATCTCCCTAGAGAAATTTAATTAATAGACAACATAATACAGACAGTGAGCCTGTGTACATACTGAAAGAAAAACAAACATGGCACGGAAAAGCACACATGACAAACTAATCCTCCTTTGGCCAAATTTGTCCAGACAGACTGGCAGTGCAGAGAAGCACGTTGTGAGGACCGTAAATGATAAGGACATCAATCAGAACGGGGCGTAACCCCTGGTCAAAGGGAAAGGTGTTGAGAGAGGGAATGAAACCGTGAGTCTCCGGCCACCATTTTGTATAGTGCTGTATTGATCCTCTCACCGATAAGGAAAGCAGGACTGGAAAAAAATGTCCCAGTTTCATTCATCACACACATAGACGCTGAGGAACACATCGTCTGGCCCTGCAGGGAGAAAGGCTGCTCAGAAATAGCCTGAACTCAAAAAGACAAGATACGAACACAACACATGGATCCGAGTGCGGCCACTTCACGCCTACCTTCATTATGCAAACGCATTTGTCATAACAGTGCAAAAAAACTTGCTCAGATAGATGGATGTTAGTGGGAGGGGTGAAGCAAGGGACTTTGGCGCAGAACGAAGAGACTGTACCCCACACCGACCGTTTGAACGTGTCCTTCTACAGTTCTCCTTCATATCCGCCTGAATATAGAGACATCCCTGTCAAGTGCTCCAGGGTACAGCTGTCAATCACCATGAGAAATGGGGGGGGGGGTTACATGATAACTGGTGCATGAGTCAATTAATATTCAGAGTGGATCTACATTTAGTCCACAAGTGCAAAAGCAGAAGTAGGAGGGGTACTAGAGGGATGAAACAGGGATGAAGGGGGGCAACTCATAATGCAAATGATGCCATTAGTTATGCTTCAAATGTTATTGTGGACTCGACAGCCTTGAATTACCTCCTATATCAACAAACAAATGACTTAATTAGCTGGAAACGGCTCAGAAGTTTGTTACAAATGCCAGCAACACAAACACAAATGAAATATAAACCGTCTTTTACACTCCTGGCCTACAATAATTACATTCAACATATGTATCGTCGTCTATTTAAGCAAATCGTTCGTAACTAAAATAAACCCTCAGCTGTAAACTCACTGGTTTATACTTTGACGCATAAAACAGCTGGTAAAAATAAAAAAACGAATTACGCTGACTAGCACTATACTCACCAGAGTTTGCTGATACTGAAGCACGCGCTGAGGGGCTCGGTCTCGCGCCATAGCCGTCAATACAGCGGGAATTAAATATTTAAACCCTATACGGTATTCCCACAAGATCCCCACAAGATCACCTCTGCATCACCGGGACGCAATTCAACAAGCAGCATGAACTGAGTAACAGGTCCTTCTCTGCAGAAAACAGCACAGCAGCCTATCCAGCTGTCGAATGAACTCTTCCCTCTTTCCGCGCGCGCACCGCAATATATGCCATAACGCGCTGGAAACCCGCTTTGTGTGGGAAGACAGGGGTTACTACACTTCATACCTGTTGACTCGATTGTCAAAAATCAATAGATATATTTTCTACCGCTGTGTGAGTAATCGCTATTTTGCACTACCGTGAACCCAAGCACTTAGCGCGTAGATTACGCATGCCAGGCTGTTTTATGACTAAGTTTAAATGACCCGAGGCAGGGACGGTTTAATATGCAAACATTTCTTTTTTACAATGAGAAAACCTTAAATGGATACTCAAAGTGCTGAATTACTTTCTATTGAAATTGGGTTGCACTTCTAAATGCACGCATCTGGAATGACACAGAGCATCTTCACTTTGAAAGCCTGTGGAGAGCCAATGGGCAGTTCATTAAATGCCTCATTGATATTACTTATGCTTACAGTAAATGCTAAATATAGATGCACGCTTGAAATGCATATAGGATGCATTGGCCCAGGAGCATCAACAGCTCAAAGGCTTCATGGGATGAAAGACAGAATTTCTTGTAGAGAGAAAGAAACCAATAGGTTGTTAAACAGATTTCCCTCCAGAGACAGAGACTGGTAGGCTGCTTTTGGGCTCAGTAACAGGTCTACTGCCAGCTCAGGGAACAGCAGGGGCACAGGCTGGGATGAAATATGAATGTATCACTGTGAATTCTGACAGTTTTCTTGCAACACTGCAGTGTTTTTGTGTATACGTCTTCAAGCTCTCTTTCTCCTTCATGCATGCTCATGCATACAGACCTATCTTAAAAACCCTGTCCTTATAAATACTGAAAGAAACAACATGGCTTTGTGTTTGCAGCTGTCATCAAACAGATCATTTCATCTGGTAATACTGCTATTTCTAACAGTTCTTCACAGACACTACTCCTTAAAGGTACAGTCCACCCAATAGGTAATAGTTCTCTATTTAATCCCTGTAATGTTTTTATATATATCTGAAGTTTTTTTTACCATTAAACTCCACATGGGCTTATGTTCTTTAAACCATTATTTAATCAAAATATCCTCTTTTGTGTTCCACAGAAGGAAATGAATTTTGATTTTTTTGAATGAACACAACATCTTTAAGATTAGTAGTAAATACACATACCTTATTTCTTTGTATCTTTATCCATCAGACTGCACTGTGCAGCTTCAGTTAATAATGTTTGTGCACAAAGGTTCCACACGTCACATGGTACAGACAGGTGAGCATCCCTACCCGTTTGCATTCCTTTGATTTGGGTGTTTCAACGCCCTCAGCGCTAACACACTGACCCAATTTGATGCATCTTACACAAAACTTTCTGAATGTCCTTTTAATGAATTCTGGAAGCCCGAAAGAGTTCAAAAGAACATCTTGTTCATTGACTATTTAAATATGGGTCTGGGTGAGAAATGAGACGTTGATTCGTAGTGGGGGTTTGAAACAAGGGTCGATATTAGATTACATACAAGTATTGCCATCCCAAACAGGGAATAAGACCCAGTGTGCATAAAACTCAATAGCATGAGGCTCTCTTCTGCTCAATACTAGCCAAAGTGGTTTTAGCTCATTCAAAATTCTAAGAGTGTAAATATAATACACTGTATTTTGTGATTTAAACAAGCAAATCATGTGCGAATTAACTAAACAATAAATTAGTTAGTTGCACATACAATTAAAACATTAAATAAAAATAAATCATATAATTTTACTGCAGAATACAGTAAAAATACTGTGTACTGAGTTACTCTAAGTAGCATTTTTGTTATTTAATTAATGTTTACTGCGTTACGTTTGTGTCATGTGAGTTACCCTGATGTTTTTTTGTTTGTGTGGGCAACACTGTGCACTGTCTTCAAGTTATTATTAGTCACTGTTGCTGGAGAGGCCAATGTTACTGAACTTTAAGTCATCATGTGGCCTTCCAGTGTACCATTTGTATCTTATCAATTGATTATACATCAGACAGATTATTGTGACACATTATATAGCTGAATGACATATACACTCAGAAACTGTGAATTTGGTCACTAAAATGACATTCCTGTAATGCTTGAAATATCTTCAGTGTATTTTAATAGTAAAGTTCTAGCAAATACAGCTGACATTTTACCGTGAATTTACTGCATGCGTCCTTTTTTAAGAAAAATCTAAATCAGTCAAGTTGAGGAAATAAAGTTTCTCTCCAAGTTATGAGGTTTCTTTCCTTCCCCTGAATGTGAAGCGGACTCTTCAATTTCCAATTTCAACAGAATTTGTCCTCTAAGTGAATAAAGAGGTTGAGATTTTCTATTATGTAGATGCAAATATAAATATTTTTTTTCTTGTGCTTTTTAGATTCCTCCAACACCAAGAAAGGACCTTGAAGGGACACTGGATGTAGATATATAAACGACTGAATCCACAGGGTTTCTCCAGAGCGATAGAACATTATCTTATATGAGTCGGTCTAAAAAAATGTGCCTATTTGTCCTCATTAGAGGATCTAGACAAGAGAATCAGGCGGGTGTTCAACTCCCTGCACGAATAACACTGTGCCCTTGAGCCCCACAAGATAACCAAGTCGATTAAGCGCCCATCGGAATAAGAATGACATGCAAAAGCTTCAAAAAGGCGAACGGGTGGTTCTGAGGGCAGTTGAGTGACTTCTAAAGCGCGTTAACAGCGCAGTTTAACGGCAGCATTATTGGACACCTTAACAGGTTGCTATTTCGTCTTTGGCGGCTACTTACATTTTCTCCGCGCCGTCTTGATAAGAGCTCCTCTTGAACGCAACAGTCCAAACGTCACCTACGCCGCTCCATTTAATGACGCAAAAATGTAAGAAATCCCCACACAATTAGAGCAACGCAATCAGTATCGAGTAATGACGTCAGTGCCGTTCGGTCCCAATTGTTCGTCTAGACGATCGAGATACTTTCTGTGTAATTGTCCTCGCCGGTGAATTGGCAGTGCCCTGTTGCTGATGCCTCTTCCCCGTCTTTGAATTCGCCTCAGACTGGAAGCTAAACTTCAAAAAAGGCAAGCGCTTCCCTTAAAACATACTTGTCGGTGTTAATGCATCACCTAAACGCTCCGGATTAGTGTGCATTGCACGCGCTGATAGGTAAAGGAGTAATTAAGCCGGCAGAGCCTGGGGTGCGCGTGCACTGGCCAGGAATTGATTCTGTGATGCAATGCGGGCTCCGTCACTGGTTTAGTTATTGCGGGTTGACTCCACTTCTGTTCCTATTGCCTGTCATTAATGCCATGTGATGGCGCATTTGTCTTCATCAGTGCATTATGTTG
>JAUYWG010000032.1:5900429-5910434 GCA_034779775.1 Enteromius afrohamiltoni
AATTGAGAATGAATGGTAAATTCCAATTCACTTCCTGGAATGGAATTGGAATTGGAACTGCATGCAGCTGACAGGAAGTGGAATTCTTCCTGAATTGAATTCCACTTCCTGTAATTCCAATTAAATTCCAATTCCATGTCCTGTCAGCTGCATGCAGTTCTAATTCCATTCCAGGAAGTGAATTAGAATTTACCATTCATTCTCAATTTATTTATTTATTTACATGTATCCCAACCCTGATACATGTAAATAAATATGCCTATTCAGAAACAGTTTGCAGGTCCTCTTTTTATTATTATTCATCAATAAACCAGTGATTTACAATTAGGATTGCTTAATCTCATTTTCACACAGGTTAGCATTTACTGTCTACTGGCAGTAAAAAACAACCGTCTTTTGATTTAGTGGTGGTTAATTACATTTTCCAGTATAAAAAATGAGTAATGGGTTGGTATTTCCGTAAACAAGAAGTGCTCCTTTACGTAAACTGAGAAAGAAATTTCCAGGAATGGGTCACTGTCCCGCATCATTAAGCTCTGTTCAGTACAAGCTTTTCTTTAATTTACATTCATTGGCAAAACGACAGCTGGCTGAGTTATGATGCTCAGGAGAGGTGGACAACAGAATCCAGCCTTCACCCTGCATAGCCCACTGAATATGTAACAAGGTGGAAAAATAATAAACAATTACAGTAAAAGTTAATAATTAAGTTAGTTTTGGACTTTCATTTTCTTTAATTAAACATTATCTGTGGTATGCAAATAAGGTTATGAGTGAAACTTCACAGAGTCTTGGTTGCTAAAGTGTAATTAGCAATCACATTCATATCTAATCTTGCTTGCCACTCTGCCCCCAAGCAAATAGAACCACTTCACTAAACCTTCAAAAGAGCGAAGCAAAAATTTCCTCTCATAAATGTCCCTTAAAAATACGGAACTGCCATGACAGGGTTTTTTTATATGACACTGTGTTATCTGCATTTGATATATGCTACATCTGTGGTGTAGAAAAAAAAAAACTCTCCATGCAGTCTAGTTCATTGTTAAAGAGAACATGACAGTGTCATATAAAACACTGTGGATCAAAAGTTCTTTGTAATGCTGTTCCCATTCCAAATTGGTCAAACAACAGCCTGCTATAACAAAAATTCCCCCTCTTGACTATGTACCAGCCAAATAGTCTCATTACACTCATCATTATTTCAAACTGACTGCTGTTTGTGTAGATTATCTGTACCCCACTGACATCTCTAATGACATCCTTCTGCCACATATATCATGTGTAATGATCATACATAACTAGTTTCCAGATTCTCACACCTTGCTTCCCATTAACTTGAGCTTTCATGCCTCATTTCTGAATTAGAAAAGTAAACCATCCTATGCTGTCACAAAAAAGTCCATCTGTAGACAACCACTCAGCATGAAAAAATATGTTTTAGAGCTCCAGTGATCATTACCATTCCTGTTTGGAGGACAAGTAAATGAACCAATGATTAACTTCACACCACATATTGACTCAACTCACATGCAGTCACACATCTATTAAGAAGTACAGCCCACAAGTCAGAAAAACATTGGAGATGTTGAAAGGTTAATGTTGTACAGTCTAGTTGAACCCTTGATCCGATGATCAATTCAATGGATGACATATTGAATTTTCAAATAACAAGGCTGTGAGGAACACATTTAGAATTGCATGTGCTGTTTTGATAACTGAAAGTTTTTTTGAGAGATATTTTGGCAGCTGTCATATGTTGTTAAATAACAGTACAATCAATACAAAGTACAATTAGTACACACAGTGCAAACTATACTTCTATCACTATTTTTTAAACATTGCACAAATAATGCATTCAATAATGTCAGTACAATCAATTCAGTCACACTGCCGAATTCTAAGTGTCCCCAACTAAACAAGCCAGAGACAACAATGGCAAGGAACCCACATTCCATTGGTGACAGAAATGGAGAAAAAATCTTGAAAGTTACCAGAGTTGATTAATATAGCTATCTTATCATGTTCTACTCTGGCCAAACCAATGACTGCCATGTCAATGAAGTCTTCAAAGGGGATCTGTCTCTGGAGCTTGTCCTGTTGTCATGGTTTCTGCTGACATTCAGTTGTGGTTGTCTTTAGGTGCGGGTCTATCATTTGATCTGGAAATGGACAGTATCAAACTGACTACTGTGATTTTGGAATAAGGATAAAACGGATGATATGAATGTACAGTAATTCTTCTTATGATGTAACAAGTACATTGGGTGTTATGGGAAGTGTTCCCAGTTTCAGTTGACCTAATTTATGCAGGCTAACTACCCTTCAATGGATTTGAAATTTAAAATGGCTAATGTGAATGGAAGGTGGGTCTTTAATCTAGATTTAAACTGACGGCATATATCTGAACAAAGCTGACTTTTCCAGACTTAAGGTGAACATAGCAAAAGCAATTACCACCAGCAGTTAATTTTGATATTCTAGGTATTATCCATTGGCTAGAATTTTGAGATCTCAATATATGTGAAGGAATATAATGCATTCAGTTTGAAGGAGCTAAAATATTCATAGCTTAGTAAGTAATAAGTAGGATTTTTAAAATGCATGCAGTGCAATACAGTGTTGACAGAACCGAGGTAAAATAACCATTCCTGGTTGTAGTGAGAGCTCCTGCTTACAACATACTTATTTTATTTACTTTATACAGTTCACATTATTGTTATCATTGGGAATAAGTCAGTGAATTCCCTATCATGAACACAACTAATAATGGACAATAGGTGAAGACTCTCTCTCTATATGACACACAAACAAAGTGCTTACAAAATGGTTTATTATAAATATATAATATATATAAATTATCTGTATCTGTAGGCCTACATGTCATTATTTAAAATTTCATGTGCACTTGTATAATCGTTGAAAAAAAAACATGAACATCCATATAAGACTGTACATTATGCAAATGAGTTTCATCCTCCCTGTAACGAGGGCTGAGTGATGACGAAACATGTGATTTCAAATGCAAGTTGTTTATTGCGAAACAGAGCGAAGACATACAAGCTGGGTAATCACTGGCGAACATACACAGAGAAGGCTAAGCAAGAGAGTGGTTAGAGTCCAGGTGAGGGTCGGTAACCAGTAAATATAATCCAGAGGGCAAGACAGAGACGGTGGTCAAAAACAGGTGAGGTCGGTAAGAACAGGTCGAAACACAGAGAATAACACGGAGTGGAAAACAACAGGGTAGACAGTGCAATGGACCGTGACAGATAAACAAACAGACTGGTATATATACACAGGTGGTACTGATTGAATCATTGAACCTAATTCAGAACAGCTGTGAAGGAGAGGTGCATTCTGGGGAAGGGAGTCCAGGAATGAAACAGGCACAAAACACATTACATAGAAAAGCTGGAGTGCCAAACCCAGTCTTTAGGTGGCAGCTCCAGCTGGGCTTGACACTTCCTCCTCATACCTGTCGTTTCTATAAATTACAGAAATTAGTAAACCTAAATGATCCACTGATCTTGTCAGACTTTGTGTATAGTCTCTTTGTGTTTTGCTCACAATGTGTCCGCCCTTGCCCGTATTTGGTCCTGTGTTTCCTGTCCTAGTTTAGTTGATTATGTTAATTAGTGTCTAGCCGTGTTCCCCATGTGTCTTGAGTTCTGCCCTCGTCAGTGTTTGTATTTAAGTGCTTGTGTTCAAGATCAAGAGCGTGTTTCCCTTCAGAACCAAGCGTAACATTATTCCTCTGCGTCTTCAGTCATGCAGATGTCGGGGTAAATGACTATTGCTATGTTTGTTTTTATATTCAAAAACAAAACACCTCAATCTCTTAGGAGTCTTGCTTGTCTCTGCATCTCGGTCTGATGACGGCTCACACAGGGCGGGTCTGAAGCAAGACACCAGTTTAGTCTGTGTGGCACGCTGCTGTCAATCAACTATTGTGGGAGTGGCCTCTGTCGGTGTGACGCCACACCAACATGCATTTGAGAATGGCTTGATCTCAGAAGGGGCGACTTATTTTTATTACATTAAAACAAAACTATTGGTGGATCTTTATCATTGTAGAGTACTTGTGTACACACACTCCCAACACACATTTCAGTACAAACAGCTTGTAAAAGTGCACGTAGGACTGGATGACCCCTTTAAGGAATAGCCTCACAGTTTTCTCCGCTTGGTCTTTTCAGCTCATATGTATGCTTCTTTTTCCATCTGTACTTATGTGGAATATGACTGTAAGTGTGTCAGAGAATTTTTATATACAGTATGTCACATGAGTCACTTGCTCTGTGATTTCGACATCTTCGGAGATCGCCCATTCATTCAATGCTGCACTAAATGTCAGGTGGACCTATCTCAGAGCACAAAAGCAATAAGGACTAAATGAAATTATTTGACTTGATCAATGATCTTCAGCATGGGTGGCACTTAAGGGCTGAGAACAATTGGCTAAAGCCTGTATACTGTGACATGAGAAGAAATATAGCCTCTGCATTTCCTTTCCCAGACATTAGGAAAACCCTCCAACAGCCAATTACGAAATAGCCATCTGGAAGTAAAAGAATACTGTATATATTATATGAATACTAAAATCTGTTAGCGTCTATATTGTAAAAAGTACTTATTTACTTCTGTTAAGAATGAAAATTATTTTGCAATCAAAGTTCAAGCAATTTATCATTTCGATTGGTTGCAGCATGAACGTCAGGGGGACAAAAGTGTATATGAGGTGTTTCCTGCATGATTTGCATCAAACTCCAGTACTAAATGTTGAAAATAAGTGTTTTTACGTGTATTTGCACAAGATTAATATAAGGGTGAGTCTGTTAGTGTTTATGGTTTTTGGGACCAGACTGCAAACTCAAATCAGCACAATATAGCCTCACCCTATTGGGACAATGCTCAGTAAGCATTTCTTCAATGAAAGTGAATGAAGGTGTGCTGTCTATCTTTTTTACATGTCACAGACTGCTGCACTTTCCCTGGACTACATTTCCCATCATTCATTGCACTGATTACGCACATGCATCTGTCACCAATCACACGCTTACCTGAATGAAATCGCACAGACTATATAACACACAATCAGATCCTGCTCTTGTCGCAGAGTTTTACTTAATGTTTAGCACAGTATCCTTGTTTTACATTATCTTTGTATTGTACCTGGACTATGCATAACTGTTTGCTGATGTTCAACCCTGACTGTAAATAAAGCTTTGCATTTGGATCCGCTCTCCTTAAGTCTCGTCTGTTCCATTACAATCTCCTTATCTGAATATATATATAAAATTTTTCCACATAGACAAAATGGCAGGTTTAGCATGATTGGTTCATGCTGATGACATTGAGAATATTGCCAAGTTTGTTGGCAGGAGTTGAGGGAGGAATTTCCAGTCTAATTTAGTAGAAATTGAGAGTCATTATTCA
The DNA here is from genome assembly GCA_034779775.1 of Enteromius afrohamiltoni. NCBI lineage: Eukaryota > Metazoa > Chordata > Actinopteri > Cypriniformes > Cyprinidae > Enteromius > Enteromius afrohamiltoni. The sequence goes on from JAUYWG010000032.1 coordinate 5,905,866, forward strand.
ACAATAGCAGCTCTTTGGGCATTGGTTGTTCTCTTGTCATGTGATTTAACATTAGAATAACTTTTATAGCCCAAAATGACTGTACAGTTTGTCCACAAAGCAATTTACAATTGTGCCAAATAAAAGTTTTGCAGTATGCAGTTTTAGAGCAAAATTAAGCATTTATTTTATTATTTTAGGAGTGTATAAAAGAAAGACCAGAAAATAAACAAAAAATATTGTAGACAAGTAGGTGAAATGAATTATTTTTCTTTTTAGTTTCGAGTTTTGAAGACGTGAACAAGGATCAAACCATAAATTTCACAACCAAGACTAGTATAAGGACCAATGCTGCCATTTAAAATTAGGCTATAGCCCCATCCACTTTCCATTTTGTTTTTTAAAAGAATTTAACCTTTTTCAGTAATTAATGTGAGGCAGGTGGTCACATTCATTTTGATATATATTAAACTTTTGAAATGACATATAAGGTAGATCTTAGCTCAATCCATACTTATTTAATGTATAATAAATATTAGAACCACCTGGATTGCGAGGTATTAAATTCGCAATGATTAATTTTAAGGGCATCAGAGAGTAAGCATTGCAGGTCAGATAAAAATAATAAAAAGTATAATATGCATATAAAGTTGACTGAAGAGCCTAATTTAATCAGAGTAATATGTGTACACTGCCTAATGAACTGCCTAATACACTGCACTGTCATATCTTAATACATTCTTTTTATCTAATTTTGGAAGGATTAAAATTTGCATATGTGGTTTCAACAACTCAGATGCATTTACAACTTGTCCAATTTCAACTGCAATGTGGCCTAGTTTGAGCAATCAAACTAAAATGCATCTCAAAAGCATTCCCTTATGAAAATTAACCATGGTTTTACTATAGCAAAACTGTGGATAACTATGATTGTAATAACCGCATTTTTTTGGTTTATATCTCAAATTAAATTTAAGCCTAGGTTTTCAACAAAATAAAAACAGAATGACAAGTTACTATTCTATGATATAGGCTTTATTACAGCAGTTACATCATCTGAAAGAAAATAAGAATTTCTCACGTGACAAAATATTAACTTCAACTTTTTAATAATGGTGATAAAGCACTGCAGTTGTAGAGATTTATGCTAATTTACAAAATAGAAACAGCTAATTGTTTGACTGTAATAATGAATTATCTCTATAGAAATGAATCACATGCTGTGCAAATAAACAAGACTTAGTGCACATACAAAGCATTATACCACCTACCTGCTTTACAATATCTTATGTAGGGCTGCCTGCAACATAAAATATCAACTCACATAAGATGAAGATTTTATTCATTACAGGCCTAAAGCAAGCTGATTTATTCTACATTGAGTCACCTCATGGGGGCCGATGAAGTCCAGATGAATCCTCCACACTTTTACTTGGTGAAGGAAATTCTGTATAAAAAGAAGGGGGTTTTGTGATGCTATAAAGGAACCTTGCTTGGTTCCCTGAAGAACTTTTGAGCAGTAGTGTATGTCTGAGGTTTTACTTAGTCATGTGGTTCATAGCGCCTTAGAGATGTTGTCCAACAGGAAATCCGCTCCACCTCTGCTGCATGGCCTTCAGCACAGAATCTAGAAACATAATATGCCATTTATCACAGGACCAACACTATTTAGTATATACCCTTTTTCTGTTAGTAAACACTGTGACATTTTTTTGTGGATGGAGCTTAGGTGGAGGCAGAAAGATTTCCCTGACAAAGTTTGGACGATCTGACAGGATCCTCTACGGTTGAGTGACTCATATCACTGTGTCTATCTAGTCATGAACACGTACTGTACGTACATTTCAATTTCAGCAGTCAACTATTTTTTATACACAAATGTATACAATTACAAATTATTATATATAAATTGTCAGTTTGTTGTTTTTCACACATGCATGCAGTCATTATTTCATACATGACACAGTCGTGAGAAAAATCTTTAGATGCGCCTTTAACAACAAAAGACAAAACCTTTCTGAGGAAACACAAGTATTTGTGATGGTCGTTTTGTTTCCAGTTTGCTTGTTTTATCGCATTTAACCACAGCTGTCCTCGTTTAACCACACCGAAATGTACTCACTCTTTGGAGCAAAAAAGGTAAGGATGTTCAGCTCCTACAAGTAACAGAAGGTTAACTTTATGAAACTTCGCTGAATTGGTTTTTGATTCCTCTTCCAATCAAACACAGAATTTCACCAAGGCTGGTCTGGACGAGTAGCTTTGGTAAATCTCACAAAATTGGCAACCTGCTGTGCTGGAAGCTTACTGAGCGATTGATGGACATGTGATGCACAAGCTAACTTATTTGCTCCTTCATGATCCCAGGATTGGAGTATTCTTAATAGGAGTAATCACTCCACCAATCAATCAATCAATCAATCACTTTTATTTATACAGCACAATACAGATTGTAGCACTAAACATTATCAAGTAGGAGTGATGGTAATGTGTAATGATGAGAATTAAACTATTTATTCATGAAATGCCGAGAATATCTCTGTAGTCAAGACAACGATAGTCACTAGAAATCAAGCCAGAGGTGACAGCGGCATGGAACCAAAATCCCATCTATTAGAGAATGTGGAAAAAAACCTTGGGAGGAACCAGGCTTAGTTGGGGCCAGTTCTCCTCTGGCCAGATGCCCAGCACCTAATTTCCAGTTCAATTTTAAACACATGTCAGATTGTGTAAAGGACTTACAGTGTGTGTGCAATGTCCCATAGCACCATGGGTATAAGCTAAGGCTGCATCCTACTTCAAATGATCCAGAAGCATATGGAACTTGTATTGCTCAGTTTCTTCTGGTGGTAATAAATTCCTTAAAGACATATTCAGCTTGGAAATGAAATGTTTTCAAGGGCTGACTTGGAGGAGGGCTGTAACGTAGGCATCATTGTGTGGAGCACAGTTACTGCTGCTGGAATGGACATGCTGATCAGGTACTGTCGTTTGTATTCCAGTGCAGATATGTGCAGATATTTAATTCATATCTCTTTGCTGAAGCAGTGGTATCTCTGAAGGGTCAAAGGATTCTGGATAGACATAATGAAAGAATTACCTTGCTGCACCATAGCTGTTCTATTTTGATGTTGCAAATAAATTTTTATGAGGATTACCAAGTGATGCAGTCATGAAATCCAACGGATCACTAGGAGGCAATGTTGCAAGAACACTATTAAACAAAATATTGGCTATGTGTATATAAAAGAATAAGAATAATCAGGCAGGTATGGTGTCTTACTCTTCTATTTGGAAAAAAGGGGCATCCATGAAAGACAAAAATGCATGGATAACAAATCTGCAGTTAGGATAACAAATTGTCTTGCCTAGCCAACACACTAGAAGCACATTCTAAGCTTCCTGAAAACGCCTGGCGAGAGGTCAGTGCTGATTTCTATGGTTCTCTGCAAACAGGTGAATACATGCTTGTCATCATAGACAAATATTCTATCCAGCTGAAAATTCCATTATTGCTGGTCACCAGCATATGGCAAGTTTTGCAACATCTTGGGATGCTGCTGGTGTGTTGGTGGCCAGCATTTGTTGTCTTTGGGTGCTGGTACAGTATATGATCCCAGAAAGGCCAAAACAAAACTTGTTTGTTTTACATATCACTTATTGTGTGTTTGGGGTTAAAGACCAATATTCTAAATTAATTTAAATAATTTAATAAAGAAAAAAAAATTCTTTATAAAAAATCACTGCACAGTTTTCATATGGTCCCGCATAAAAGAGAGTAAAAGTAACACTGAAGAAGTGTTGTACTTAGTGAAATATTTACTCTACAAGTGATGAGAGAGCATTAGTGATGACAATATGGTTAACAAACAGATTCACTGAGGATAAGAGGAGCAGCAAGAAAAAAACAAACAAACAAAAAAAACAAACAAGAGGTGAGCAGAATTATATCACAGCCACACAGGATAGAATGCTCCCAGGTTTTGGAAATAGTCGTCTGTAAATGCACTGAACACACTCTAATATCACATCCACACACCACTTGCCACAACGGAGATGAGGGGAGAAATCACTGGAGCTGGAGAGAACATGGAGGATCAAGGAGCTTTTTGGATGGGAACAGGTAAGTACAATCTCTAGAGAGTTAATGGTTAAGAGTCCACTTTCGATCAACGAGCTTGAACAGTAAGTGAATAGTGGTGTGTGGTTTTAAGTGCTCTGTGATTGGAGCTGGGAACAGGAACAGGTGATGATGACACGTGTGTTAGAGTTAATACTCCGATGATTGAGATCGCAGCATGGAAGTGAGGGTTGAGCTTGCCCAGCAAGTAATTTTTGGTCTAAAAAACGTCTATTACACAGACGTCTAGACTAAAATAAGGCTGTCAGTGGGCTCTTAGTGAAAATCTAATAGACGTCTAAACATAGGCCCAGAATAGACTAGACATCAAATAGACAGCTAATAAACGACTACAAGTATACAGGTCCTTTTCAAAAAATTAGCATATTGTGGTAAAGTTCATTATTTTCTGTAATGTACTGAGAAACATTAGACTTTCATATATTTTAGATTCATTACACACAACTGAA
>JAUYWG010000032.1:5910534-5928022 GCA_034779775.1 Enteromius afrohamiltoni
GAAGGTTGACTTTTTTTGTATTAAAAACACTTTTCTTTTATTGGTCGGATGAAATATGCTAATTTTTTTAGATTTTTGGGTTTTCATGAGCTGTATGCCAAAATCATCAATATTAAAACAATAAAACACTTGAACTACTTCAGTTGTGTGTGATGAATCTAAAATATATGAAAGTCTAATTGAAGTCTCCATTGCTCAATCAAAAATGAATGATTTTATTATTATTGATATTAAATTATACAACATGTACTTGTTGTATACAATGTACTTGGTCAAAGATTTCCTTTACTGAGGAAATGTTGTTTTGAGAGGTAATTTATTTATTTTTTTTGTTTTTAAACAGGTACAAATGATAAAATGTTTACTGTATTATCTGTTATATTGTGTAATTAATCCTCTGAACACATGCTGAGCTGAACTGTGGGCCTAGTCACGGATCACTGACGTTAACTGTTATGATCTGCTTCATTCGCTACACTGTCAAGGTTCCTAACAAACAATTTAAAATAAATAATGATCACATCCAAACGAAAACACAGATACTTACAAGACCAAGTAGAAATGTCCTTTATTGTTTGTTTGTCCGCTGCTCTCCTGATAAGAATCTCTCTCGTCTAAACATTAACAAAGCAACAGTATTATCTCTGGTGAGCGCATCTAGCGGCTGGGAATAGTAACGGCATTTATAAAATGAAAAACAGTTGGATATTATCTATAATATCGTATATTGTGCATGATTGTAAGATTTAACAGCTTGTGGATCATATTATCAAATGCAAGTAATACATTTTTGAAACATTTAAATAATTTAAGCAATAGTAAATAATGCTAGATTTAATAATGTTATAGAATAATTCAATTATAAAATAACGCTATTTAAATGTTAAAAACTTACATGCATTTAATTAGAAGCTGCTTGGGCAAAATGACATGTAAACAATTTAAGGCTATTTAGTCTTTGCTCTTCAATGGTCTGGTATAGGGCTATAGCCAAACCCTTAAAATTAGACCCGGGTCACCTCTAGTTCACCCGGTGGACTAAAAGAAGACGACACATAGCCTGTCTAGTTAAACCGTGGCTACATATAGACCATGTCATGAAATTACACAAATATCTTTTGAAGATATGATTGACACTGCGAACATGACAGGATTATTAATCATCTCAAGCGCTGCCTGGACAAAATCTACAGTGAATCAGTTTGGACTAACAGTGGACTACAAATAGCAGCTCTGACTATGAGCTAAACCAAGGCTATGCACAGGCTACACAAAAAAATATTAAAGAAATGAAACCAAAAACCCTGTAAACGCTGCCGACTTTGCTTACGTTATGGAATTATATATGTCTCATTTGTTTTTGTTTTTTGCTAAAAAACGACATGTAACCAAATTCAAGATTATCTGGGCTAAAAGTGGGTTACACAGTGCCGGACTATATCAGGTATACCTAACCCAGACGGTGAAATGATGACTATTGCTTGCTGGGTGGTGTGGTTGTAACAAGTACAAGTCGTAACTTTTACACAAGTAATCAACCACCTTTATATATCTTTATCTATCTTTATATATCTCAAATATACACTCTTCTTTTTAGAGGGTATGACGATCCTGGTTAGATTTTTTGCCTGTCGTCATCATCTCAGCAGTGTGTGTTCTTCTTGTAGTCTTTGTAAGAGGTAATATGAGAGAGGAAGTATCATGTGACAGCAGAACAAGCTATCAGCCACATCACACCAATGTTTGTCTTTAACTGAGGCAGAGCTGAACGTGTCTCTAAAGGCTAAAGTCTGTACAGACAGCCTCATGCTTTCATTCCTAAATTAGACTTGTTGGAATCAAGGCCAATCTCTCTGTGCTCCATAGTGTGGTAATTACCCTGATTTCTAATGTGATGTTGTTTATGTCCCAGTGGAATTGCAGGATCTCTAATTAGAAACGGACAGTGTCAGTCTGCAACATGTGGTTGTGCTTAGCCTGTGAATCCCAAAGAGCCATAGAGAAATAAGAGGAAAATTGCTTAATGTCCTAAGAGGAAATTAATTCAGGCTGCACCCACTTTTTAATGTCAATAGCAGACAAATAAAACTCTGCAGCCTGATAAAAGCCTTGGCTTGTGCCACTTGTCTTATTTTGAGAGCTGTCATTTAATGTTAGCCTGACCACACTCAGTTAGCCAGCTCACAGTTCTTTGTTTTATTATTCAGATGTTCACCAATTCAAACATTTAGTCTGCTTCTGCAAGTTTCAGCTATTAATGAATTTTATGCCATTATACAAACTCAATAAGATTAAAGTAAGACGGGCATCTGTTATTGAGTTAAACAGATAACAGTAATATGTGATACTTCAATTTCTACCTGCTTAAATTCTCTGAATGATTTGATTTTCCGAATCTACATGTAAAACATACTACTGCATTAACGCAATATTCTCTTCATTAAAGCATAACAAAATCTTATTCATATACCCAAAGCTATTTCAAAAACAAGACAGAAAATTTAGAGACAAAGAGCTTTTCCAGTTAGATTTTTCCTTATTTAGTACCAGGTGCCTACAGGATCTCTCTACTGAGAATACATTTTGCACTGACCTAAAGATATAGTTCACCCAAAAAAGTAAATGTCATTAATTAACTGCCCTCATGTTGTTCCAAACCCTTAAGATGTATGTTAATTTTTGGCAAACACAAATTTAAGATATTTTTAATGAAATCCGATAGACAGCAACGGAACTACCAGGTTCAAGGCCCATAAAAATAGTAAAACAAAGGTAATTAATTTATTCAACTATTTGATTTTGTTTTATTTTTTGCAGCGCGTTCACAATTGCACCACAATGCATTTGTGTGGTGCTGGTGACACTGGAGCTGGCGTTCTGACTTAGAACCTGAATGCATTGTAGGTTGTTGGCAAAGAGAGGAATGCACATGCTTGTGTCATGGTACTCTCATGAATGTGCATTGAATTGTGACGTGGAAGAAAATTAATTATTTAATTTTTGTTTTCTTTGCACACAAAAAAGTTTCTTTGTAGCTTCATAAAATTAAGGTTGAACTACTGATTTCATGGGCTATTGCTATATGGCTATTATTTTTCTAGGTCTTGAACATGGTAGTTTTATTGCTGTCTGTGCAGGGTCAGAAAGTTCCCAGATGTCATCCAAAATATCCTTATTTGATTTTCAAAAATGAACAATGGTCTTATTGATTTTAGAATGTCACGAAGGTTAGTAATTAATTAAGGAATTAATTTGGGTGAAGTATCCCTTTTAGTATAAATTCCAATAATTCTGGGTATCTACGTATTATTCCTGCGTCTTGCCAGCTGAAGAGTCACAAGATAAACAATTGTAATATCTCCCTGACCAGATGATAACTTAACCACAAATTCCTCAGAGAAGGAATATTGCTACAAGGCAGCTGTTAGTCACCCAAGCACCACTGTTTAAGCGCGTCTTCAAATGATTCATGCCATCCTTGTGTTATATTTTGAGAGAAGAGATTTGCTAAATAGTCCTTAAGGCACAATGTTGCTCAACAACAATGAAGATGTAGGATGTGTAAACACCAGTGCTAATGCATGCTAAGTTGGGAGGATATTGGAACCTACTATGAATAGTGCACCTGAGAAGCTTCTGTTTACAACATCATACATTCAAGTCATTTGTTGGCTTGTTTCACAACACAAAAGTAACTTGCTATGTATGGTACTGAATACTATGATTTGTCCTCTTCATACTGCTTACTAGTTTATTAAAAATGGAACAGCACATTTTAGCAGTGCTAAATGTATGTTCTCTAGTTTCTGTGTAGCAGACAACACAATTTAATAAGGCTTCATATGATAAAGAGCATTTGCAAATGTTTTACAAAATATCTGCACCAATAAAATATGCAACATTTTATTTTATTATTTACTAACAAATGGTTTTATGAGATGGTGAAACAGATTAAGTTTCAGATTAGCTCAGATGGTTAGTTTAGGTGGCTTCAAAGTTTACTTTCCCAATCATAAGAAAGAAGAAAAAGATATTGTGTGGCTGAATGCGGTGTGATGACATCAAGAGCATGAAAACGTGTGCCCTTTTTTCCCCCTGCCATTTTAAATGAAAGCTTCTCCCGAGCTTCTGAAAAAAAAGTATAACAGCGAATTGTATTTCTCACCTCGGAAGGGGCGAGACTGCGTCACAGCATCTCCGTCACACATCTCTTACATGCAGTGCACGATTCAGATTCTGCACTCTTCTGAGAAACATTGAGCATCTTTCATTTTCTCCTCCACTCTCTTGTTCACTAATGGCATTTCAGAGACAACGATGGTTTACTCTAACCATGTTTGTTGTGTCTGAACGCAAGAGATTGGAGGACTGAAGGACTGGAGAGAATAAGAGAGCGAAATAGTGCATGACATAAGGTAGTGTGTGAGGGTGAAAGACAGAAAAAGCTTTAATGAGCTGCCTGGAGGGAGATGACGGAGGTAAAACTGTATTTGCCCTCCAGTGAGAGCCAACACACTGACAGGCCATTAAATCATTACAACACTTTTATGTCAAAATATGATTAAATGAGTAAATGGTCTTCCTTCACAGATAACGTCATACTCTCAACGACAGCATGTTGTCAGTTTGCAATTGGAATTAGATGGACAAGGCTGTAGATTTTGGTTTATCACTCCTAACCCTCTTAAACAAAAGACAAGTCAAGTCACTTTTATTTATATAGTGCTTTTAACAATACAGATTGAAGCAAAGCACTAAACATTATCAAGTAGTAGAACAGAGAATGAGAATTATAATATAATGATGAGAATTAAACAATTTATTCATCAAATGCAGAGACGTCTTTGTAGTAAAGACGACAATAATCCCTAAAAATCAGGTATCCCCAACTAAGCAAGCCAGAGGCGACAGCGGCAAGGAACCAAAACCCCATCCATGAGAGAATGAAAACAGAATATGCCAGGTAGGTACTGTTTTGAAGTATGATGGCTGGTTTGAGCTTCACAACATACCTAATCATCATATGCTGGTCCAAACTATACTCTCAAAAATAAAGCTAGAGTACAAAAGCTGTGACTGAGGTGGTAACTTTTCAAAAGGTACACTTTATGTTCGAATATGTACACTTTAAGTACTAATATGTACCTTTAAGCTACCAGAATGGACACTTTAGATACATACCTTTTGAAAAGGTACCACCCGGTTACAGATAAATGACACTGATGTACAAACAATGATTGTGAGCCTAAACTTCACAACTGTTCAAAACTGATTGGTTAATCACAGATCACAATGTTTTCCAGAGTCAACAAAGATGCTGACCCAGGTATATGATGCCCTTGGTAAAATTAGGTTTAATAGGTTAATAGGAAGAGAGTGTGCACTTGGGTGAGTTAAATGCAGAGCACAAATCCTGATTATGCAGGGGCACTGTATGTTACAGTTTTTGATCATATATAAAAAAAAAGTAAATGTCCAGAAAAAAAATTACTTTCAATAAGAAATTGACTCCCAGCTGTTCATCACAAGATCAACACTTCTGTAGTACACAAAATCAAACCACAATGAGATGGAATGGCTTAGTCAGGATATTGACTCTATCATGAGGGAAATACATTAAAATCATTGACCACTAGAGACATCAGTCAATCAGCTATGATGTTGAAGGTAAACAATTGTGGTGTATTTTTGCACATTCATTCAGACCATCACTAGTGGGGTGAAAGGTGGTGATGGTGGAGACATGAGTTCATGAATGAGAGTCCATGAAAGAAAACAGACATAAAACACAGTACAAGTGAAACGCTGAAGTACCAACCAGTGAGCTGGGCTGGCAACTCCAGCTAATCGTGACATAGCCCCCCCTCAAAGGGGCGGCTTCCAGATGCCCCTGGGCTTAAAAGCCAGCAGGAACGCCCTTCAGGGCGGGCCAGACAGCGGAGAAGCCCGCCTCCTACAGCAGGAGGAGACGCCCGGGGTGGCACAGATGAAGGAGAAGCCCTCCAGGGTGAAGCAGGCGGCAGCATAGCCCACCAGGAAACGCCCTCCAGGGCGGTGCTGATGGAGGGAACACCCTCCTGGGCCGACAGGACAGCGACGATACCCTGTGGGGCCGAGCAGACACTGACGATGCCCTCTTGGGCCGAGCAGATAGCGACGATGCCCTCCTGGGCCGACTAGACAGCGAAGATGCCCTCCAGGGTGACACAGGCAACTGGACTGGACAGAGGATCACAGACTGATTATTATTGGCCTCATTGGCCGAGTTCTCACCTGCCACCGTTTCGAGTAGAGTGGTCCCGACAGCTGGGACAGGTCCGGGAGAATGTTTTGCAGCTTCTGGACAGGGATGTTGGCAGAATGATAGTTCAGTGGCCTCAGTAGCTGGTTCAGAGCTGATTGAAAGTACAGTGGCCTCTTTGGCCGGGTCTGAGCCAGGCAAAAGTTCAATGATGGTCTTCGTGGCCGGTTCAGGGTGGGATGAATGTTCGAAGACCTGAATGTTTGGTTCGGGGCTAGGCAAAAGTTCAATTATGCCCTCCATGGCAGATTCTGGGCAGGGTGAGAGTTCACTGACCTCCGTGGTCGGTTTAGAGCCGGGCAAAAGTTCAATAACAGTTTCTGCGCTCGTTCAGGTGTCGTAGCCATCTCAGTGGCCATTTTGTGCGGGAGTGGGGCTCATCGAATGGCGATGCAGGAGCCGAGCCACGAGCTCATGCTGACGTTAGTGCCACGGCGATTGCTCCGTCTGTGATCATGCGTGGAAACGTCGTCCTCCACCTCTCCTGTCCAGTCTGGATAGTCGTCAGGCAGACTGTAAAGTAGATTGAGGTGCAAACTGTTTAATGTGAGACAAAGAACAGAAACAGTCAGGCTATCAGGGTCATCACCGGCAAACATCAATAGAGGAGGCAGAGCAATCCGTGCGTAGGTCGTGCGGGTAGCGAACAGAATCCAGAGAGAACAGGCGTGGTCGATAACAATAAATCCAGAGCAAAGAGAAACGTGAACACGGAAGAATGCACTAGACAGCAAGACAAGTACAATGAACCGTGACAACACAAACATCCGGGGTTTAAGTACACATAGAAATAGGTCAGTGGGTGGAGACTGAATGAACAGCTTGCCTGTTCTCGGACTCTCGCTCTTGCCTTTCCCCTGGGATACCGTTCGTCGATTTGCTCGACTCCTCAGCTACTGTCACGCCGTCAGGCATTCCATGTGCCTTTGTGTATGTTTTCGTGTCGTGTCCATGGGCCTTCTGTTTTGTTTTCATTGTGTTCTCCTTGTGCCATGTCTCGTTTGTAACTCCGCCCCCTAATTAGTGTTCACTCCCTGCCAGCCCCCTGTGCCCAGGTGTTTCCCCTTACGTCTCATTATGTGTTGTATAAATACCGTGTCCCGTGGTCCCCCTGTCGTGAGTTGTTGAAGTTTCGTGTATGCCCGGGTCGTGAGCTCTGCGTAGCTCTCCGCGTTTTCCTTTGTGTTTCCTAGTTCAATAAATGTTCCTTTGTAATCCTGTTTCCGAGTCCTGCCTGCCGAAAAGGAAGCGAGAGCGCGAGCTCAACCTCAGCCAAAACGTGACAGAACAACTCACCAAAATAGACATAGCGTTCTATTCCCGGGATGCGCACATCTCAGCGGGATTCCCATCACGTCCGCCCTATCCTCAGCTGCCTGGATCTCGCTTGGCCATCCGCCGAGGTCCACCACCGAAATCGCGGGGCCCGGCTCCGGTTTCGTTTAGGCGGCATGGATCGTCGAGTGGAGCTTCCGCGATCCCGAGTTCGCCACCCACGATCTCTACACCGGAGGAGGCGAGGAGAATCCGGGATATCTTCCAGCTGGCAATCACAATGGCGGCCGAGGAGGCGGATCCGCCATCACGGCCCCATGCGCCGTCATCGCCTGTCGCGGACGAAGATCCGCCATCACAGCCCCGTGCGCCGTCACCGCCTGTCGCGGACGAAGATCCACCATCACGGTCCCGTGCGCCGTCATCTCCAGACGCAGACTGTGAACCGCCATTACTGCCCAGTGAGTCACCATGCTCTGAATCGTTTGAATCTCCTAGTGATTGTGAGTTACCCTGGCCCGAATCGTTTGAATCTCCTAGTGACTCTGAATTACCCTGGCCCGAATCGTTTGAATCGCATGGTGACTGTGAATTGCCCTGGGCCGAATCGTTTGAATCTCCTAGTGACTCTGAATTACCCTGGCCCGAATCGTTTGAATCTCCTGGTGACTGTGAATTACCCTGGCCCGAACCGTTTGAATCTTCCAGTGACTGTGAATTACCATGGCCCGAACCGTTTGAATCTTCCAGTGACTGTGAATTGCCATGGCCTAGAACCTTGACCAGCCACGGCCAAGTGACTCTTGTGTGCCCTGGTGTTGGTTATGACTGTTCCCCGGCTTACCGCCAGAGCACCCACCCTCCTCTCCCTTGCACCACTGACTTTTTTGTTTGTTCTTGTTGGCCGTCTGGAAGCCGCCCTTAGAAGGGGGGCTATGTCACGCCGTCAGGCGTTCCATGTGCCTTTGTGTATGTTTTCGTGTCGTGTCCATGTCCCTTCTGTTTTGTTTTCATTGTGTTCTCCTTGTGCCATGTCTCGTTTGTAACTCCGCCCCCTAGTGTTCACTCCCTGCCAGCCCCCTGTGCCCAGGTGTTTCCTCTTACGTCTCATTATGTGTTGTATAAATACCGTGGTCCCCCTGTCGTGAGTTGTTGAAGTGCCAAAACGTGACAGCTACGGATTTTGATTATGTTTGTGTCTCTGCCTTTGATGTTCACGTTAACTGTTATTGACCGTGCTTGCTTCTACCCTGAGGATTATAATAAATAAGTTTGCATTTGGATCAGCAGGCCTCTTGTTTCCTATGTTACATATATTATCTATTTGGGAGCCAGAACTTGAGCTATACAAACTTTAATACTAAAATATTTATCTGAATGTAATTTAAAAAAATAATTTACTTTGTACATGTAAATCCAATACATTTATACTTTCCTTGCTGGGTTTGTTTACAGAATAGACTGTTATTTGCTGTTTGTTTTGCTATTTGTAGAAGAAAAAAAATCACAAATAATCTCTATGGAATACTCAGGGTTTTATTTCAAGGCAACTTCCTTTCCATTAGAAGAAGGAAATTGCTATACAGTACTCTACGTCAGAGGTCAATTATTTCAACCATGTTGCTCTGCGCATCAAAACAGTATAGACAAAGGCATGATGCAATCAGGCTCAGCTGCGTGATATTTCTATAGCAACGGCTAATCTTTTCATTTGTTGAAACGTGCTTCATTTATGTAACTGATTTTCTATTGACATTTTATTGATTAAGTATGTAATCACCCATTTCCTTTTTTTTTGTTCCCAAGGGATTGTCATCACAACAAAAGAGCAACTGAAATGAATAGGAGTAATAATTATTCACTTGACAAGAACTGCTTAATGAATGAAAGATTTATTTTTATCTTGCACAATTCACACAAACATGTCCATCTGTTTATATATATGCATATGTGCACCATCAGGCTTTGCAATCAGAGGAATAAATTACATTTGAAAATTGAGTAATGAATTTGTACTAAAGGGAAAGTGAAATGTGAAATTTTTATGTGACACTGTTTGCTCTAAAAATGACCCTCCACAGGCAATTACAGTATGTGTGTTCGTGAAACAGATATCTTAATATATACTTGCCATGCACACTCTGTGTGAGATGTGGGTGTTTGAGCATTGGTGTCTATGGCTGAATGGTCATTGTGAGAAAATATGAAAGGCTGAGTGAGATACTCGCCCGCAGTGCCGGCCACTCACACATTGAATGCTGCCTGCATCAGGGCACAATCTACTTACACATAGTAACATCACTCTTAAACCCCCCCTGGGCTTTGATGAATTCTTTCATTACCTCAAATGAGACTTCCAGCGCTAGGTTCACGCATGCTATTAGACACCTGTGGTGGACAGAGAAAGAGCTTTAATGAGATCATGTGTTGAGAAAGGCTCTGCTGTCATCTTATACACTTCCATTAGTACAGTAGTATAGCTTCGTATAGATTCCTGTGCCTGTCCTTGTGCCTAAATACTCCCACATGGATTAGGAGATGGATGCAAGGATTTTCCCAGTCCAAACACAGCGATCAATACTGCTCTATGCTTAGCTCTGAATATGCAGTGTGTGTGAGAGAGAGGGACTTGATGTATAGAGTAAGATTAGTCTCAGTAATAATTGAAGCAAAAGACACAATTCCAAATTCACATGCATTTGTACAAATTTGTACGAAATTCACGAAAATCACTTGCTTTACTAAATTGCCAATTTGTATAAATATGTACGAATGACCTACACCTAACCCTGCCCTTACATAACATACTCATCACTGGGGTTTTAGGAAATTATACAAAATGAGGTAGTACAATTTCATGAGAATTAGCCAAAAAATACACCAGAAACTGGTGGTGAGACTTTGTTGAATTGGCTAAAGAGTGCAAATGATCTGTGTGGGAGATAATCGCTGTAAGCTAAGTCTCAAAAATATACACACACAAATCCAAGATGATTCACACATAAATGGTCATTTACACATTCACAGTCCAAGATAAACTTTCAGAACACAGTAGGGCCGCCCCTTAATAGTCGACTAACGATGGTTGTTGGTTGACCATAAGAGGCTCCACCGGTGAAGTTACGCAGTCTGTAACAAACAGATCATTAAAGGCTGGTCTTTGTGGAAATAAAATACATAAGGCAGGACATCCAGTCATTTATCAACCTGAAGTATGGCTTACCATCTGAAAGTATTAGCATCTTTACATGTCTGCTCAATGTAATGGTAATCTCCAGTATTCGAGGCCCGCCGCTCTGCACATTTGGTATGTCGCCCTTATTTAACACACCAAATTCAGATAATCAGCTTGTTAGGAGAGAGATCCATGAATTGAGTCAGATGTGTCAGATGCATACAAAATGTGCAGAGCGGTAGGCCCTGGCTACTGGAGTTGAGAATCATTGATCTAGAGAAATGTGCGCTATTCAAGTGTCTGTGCAGAGAGTGGAAGCTGAACAGCAGTGCGCAGAACAGATACTCCCTCATTTTTGGTCATACAGATAATCTTTTGAATCTGTAAAGACTCTATGGTTATTGGTGTGCACTGACAATAACAACAAAACGTTGTGCTTTTGTAAAATAATGAAAGCAATCAACTGCTTTCTTATCTCGGTTTCTGTAGCAGAACCTGATTTTGCCGAGTTCAACATGTCCCTGGGTCAAAGATTTTTGAAGATTTGAAGAACCAGTTTATTTGCTTTTGTAAAATTTAGGCTTACAATCAGTGTTGGGTGCTTTCACATCAGTGTCATTCATCTATCATTAAATATGATTTTATTTTAGGCATTACTCATGGGTAAGGTTAGGTTTAGGTGTAGAGATATGGTAAAAACTAATATTTTGGATTAAAATGTTGTTCCAGGGTCAACAAAATATGCTGAACATGTCAAACTCAGCAAAATCAGAACATGTGTCTCTGTACATGAACTTGAGCACGAAACATTGCGTATGTTTTTGTACAGCATTGGTCTCAAAAAGCTTAATTCACACTGCAGGCTAAAGTGGCCCAAATCCAACTTTTTTGCCCAAATGTGACCAATTTCTGATTTTCTTATTAAAGTTTCAACAGCACAAATCTGTTTTTTTATTTCAAATCAGGCCCAGGCCACTTTCATTTGTGTGGTCCTAAATCAGATACATATCTGATGTTTTGCTATGTCACTTTATTTCATATGATTTTTACATCATTGAAATACGACAGACCTCCCAATTCTTTGTTGGAGGAGATGGGAAGATTAAAATCACAATGGCAGACAACAGTGATGTAGGTGGTCAGTAGAAGGTTAGTTAGGTTGTGGTTTTGGAGTGACAACTACATAGACACGGTCGTGATTTCTACAGCGGGGCCCGGTATCACCGTAGCGGCGCCCCTGTTGATGGCAGTCACATTTAAATGACAGCAGTGCAAAAAAAAAAAAAATCAGATTTCAACAAAAAACTTCCAAGCAGGTGTGGTTTGGAGCTGGTTAAAGCTAAACTGTGCAGAGCTGTGGCCCTCCAGGAATTATGTATAAGACCAATGCTTTACAGATATGAATAATATATCCAAAGAGAACAAAATGTCTACTTTCAAATGAACCAATTCAAATGGAAGAAATAGGCCTATTTTTCCCTAAAACATGTATTATGTGCATTCACTATGTGCAGAGGATACCTCTTCATCTCTTTTGCTGAAAACAAAGAATTTAATGTTTAATTAACATTAAAACATTCCTGAAATGTTAATGCAGCCTCCTTTCTGTTTTTCCATTAATATAAATCAATACTTCTGCTGATGTGCTGCATGTGTTATGTGTGTGCTTTAGCATGTATTAGGATATAGGCAAATAAAAGCATGTTATAATGATTTAAATGGTAAATGGATTTTTATATAAGTGCGATTAGTCAATGCTTATGCTTAAAACTAATGACTACTAGTCGACCAGAAAAAGGGCAGCCCTAGTTATGACTAATGTTTTGTGTTTGTGAATTTTTTTATGAAGATGTATTCTTATTTTTTATTTGTTTTTTGTGAAAACATATATATTTATTTGTATATGGGAATTAGGTTTTGTGCTTGTGAATTATGTGGATATGCATGCATTGTATCTTTTACATGAATTATTATTGGGACTAATCTTGCTCTCTACTTTTGTTCATCTTAATGAAATTTGCAAAAATACATCATAATCATTTATTATATGAGAAGACTTAAATTACTAAAAATAATCCCTAATACATCTTGCTCAAACATTCACATCTGCTACATTAAACATTTTCTTTTTTTTTTACACGCAGGTGCAGCCTCACAAGAGAAAACAAGGGAAAGACAATGGCAAACAACAGATTAATAACATATACCTAAACTGCTTAGACTTCCAAGGCCTTTTTTTGTTCTTTTGTCATTCAAGTCAGTTACATAAAAAGGTAGATTGGTCAAATTTT
Source organism: Enteromius afrohamiltoni (assembly GCA_034779775.1). Taxonomy (NCBI): domain Eukaryota; kingdom Metazoa; phylum Chordata; class Actinopteri; order Cypriniformes; family Cyprinidae; genus Enteromius; species Enteromius afrohamiltoni. The sequence goes on from JAUYWG010000032.1 coordinate 5,923,577, forward strand.
AATTTTATGGAATAACAAGGGAAAACAATAGAACTTCTGATGTTTCCCTTGTCTTTCCCATGTCAGGCTGCACCTGCAGATAAAAAGAAACTATAATAAAACACAAGTTTTACTTTAGTTAAAAATATGATCACTATTAAAGATAATAAACATTATTTGTCTTTTTTTCTAGAATTTTCATTCTGAAATGAAACACTAAAGAAATGTTTTTTTCATTTATTTTAGAACATGGCCAGAACTGGGCAGGACGAGGCTTCAAGGACGGCCTGTGAGGCCAGAACTGGGCAGGACGAGGGTTTACGGATGGCCTCCGCGACCTGAGCAGGGCAGGGTGAGAGTTGAAGGACGGCCTTCTTGGCCGGAGCAGGGCAGTCCTTCTGCCTGTCACTGGGCAGAACGAGGGTTCAACAGCCTCTGTAGCCATGACAGAGCAGGCCGAGAGGCCGATAGCAGCCGCTATGGCTGAAACAGGGCAGAACAGGAGTTCAGCGGCCTCCGTGGCCATTACTTGGTATGACAGGAGCTCTTGGGTGGCTTTCATAGCTGCCGCAAGATGAGGCGTGGGTTCTATGGTGACTCTTGTGGCCGTTGCTAGGCAGGAAGAGAGTTTAACGGCCTCTGTGGCTGGGACTGGGTATAATAAGCGTTGGTGGCTGGAAACCGGCTTGATTTCCATTCTGGCTAAAGACTTGGGGTCGGCGGCCATCTTGTGTCAGAAGCCAACAGCTCATCTCGTGCCTTGAGTCTGGACTATCGCTCTCTCATCACTTCGGCCAGTATGTTTGGCGTCGGAGTTCTCGGAAACCTCGTGGCGATCGTGGTGCTTTGTATCTCCAAAAAGGAGCAGAAGGAGACCACGTTCTACACCCTCGTCTGCGGGATGGCTATCACGGACATGCTGGGCACCTGTTTCACCAGTCCGGTGGTCATCGCCACATACATCGTGGGCAGGTGGCCAGGCGGTGCGCTGCTGTGCCATTTCTTCTCTTTCTCCATGCTATTCTTCGGATCGGCTGGTATGTCTATTCTGTGCGCAATGTCAGTGGAGAGATACCTGGCCATAAACCACGCGTACTTCTACTCACAGCACGTGGATCGGGCTATGGCTCGGTTTGCGCTGATGGCGACGTACCTGGCCAATATCGTGCTGTGCATCATGCCCAGTTTTGGTTTCGGAAAGCACACGAGACACTTTCCCGGAACTTGGTGTTTCTTAGACTGGCGCGCCATGGACTCCGTCGGCGCCTCGTACACGTTTCTTTACGGTGGTTTTATGCTACTGTTGATCGCCGTTACCGTCCTGTGTAACTTCGCCGTGTGTCGTTCACTGGTTGGGATGAGTAAGATGAGTCGCATGGTGAGAGCAGAGGTATCCGGACACACAGGCTCCAAGCGCAGATTCAGATTAACATCTGCAGCAGAGATCCAGATGTTCTGGCTGTTAATTTTCATGACCATTGTGTTCCTGATATGCTCCATCCCTTTAGTGGTGAGTTATTCAGTCCTATAGTGGACAATGTTCATTTTATTTGTTGTAATGTCATTTATATTATGTATAGCTATACCAAAGGAGCTTGAGAGTTTAACGGCCTCTGTGGCTGGGACTGGGTATAATAAGCGTTGGTGGCTGGAAACTGGCTTGATTTCCATTCTGGCTAAAGACTTGGGGTCGGCGGCCATCTTGTGTAGTGGGCAGTGGCTCTATCTAGTCAGCGGAGATTTGGTGTGGCTCTGAGTGATCTAACTAGGAGTTACGTGACTCTGGAGTGGCAGCCATCTTGGGCTGTGGCTCAGGAATGGCAACCATCTTGTGCTGTTGTTCTGACTCTGGATTGGCAGCCATCTTATCCTGTCGCTGTGGCTCTGGGTTGGTGGCCACGGTGTGTGCCATTTTGGACGCCGACGTGTCGCCAAAATCGCGTTCCTCTTCAGCAAACCCCATGGTGAATGAATAGCCCATGCATAACAAGGCAAAGTCCATAGATTCTGTGAGTGATGACTGGGGTGCCTCATGGATCAGCTGCGATTTAGGTGGCTGACTCATGCCCTCACAGAAAAAGTCAATCAATATGCAGGAGGTCAGTGTGAACAGGGTGAGTATTCCCACACATAATCCTCTAATGAGATCCTTGTTTGAGTACTAGCAGCATTCTAGCTATGTCCATACCTGGCCAGTGTCTGGAACAAAACCCGCGGAATCCTGAGGTGGCTGCTCATTCTGTGATCAAGGGAACTGAGGCATGGGAATCCAAGTGCAGGGTTTTTTTAAGAGACATAGTCAGTCAGGCAGGGTCGAGATAACTACAAACGGAAACAGCAGAGGCAAAACACAAGAATAGTCTGGAGCGACAGCGAGGGTCGGTCAATCGAACAATAGTCCAAAAGGGTGAAAAAACAGAACTAGGCAATGCGGAGGTCGGTACTTTAAAGATGAGGCAGACAATAAACACGAGGGGAAAACACACTCAAGAGGAACACACTCAAAACGCAGCGATTCGACTTACAAACATGAACACTTTTAAAGATGTTTTTAAAACGTTGTACTACAAAATTACCTAATTGCAACCAAAATACAACGTTTTAAAAACGTTTTGTGTTTGCTGGGTATATGCGTTTTTAATTAATATGCTGAGTTATTGAGCCATTATTCACACAAATATAGTGATTTAATCAAATCAAAGATTTATCATTATTATTTACTTTTCATACAACTGAACATAATGAGCAATAAAGAATTGAATTGAACTTGCTATGAGCCACACACCTGCGTTTCCTAGCTATTTCTGGCTGCATGGGATTGAAAGTGACGTCACTCTTAAAAGCTGACATCACACAGTGGGTAGAGGAGCTGTGGGTTTCTATAAAAGCAGTGGCATCTACAGAATGAGTCCAACCAGGGCACAGAGAGATGCGCGTAATCCCTTAAAAGGGAAACCGCACGTCCGTTTATTATTTATTTGGTTAACTCAAGCACTTATGGAAAAGCGAAGTATAGACTTTCAGTCTGTGCCACTCGCACTTTTCAACCTATCAGACATGAATGATTCACTGTTGAATGTGGGTTTGAATGTGTCAGAAGCCAACAGCTCATCTCGTGCCTTGAGTCTGGACTATCGCTCTCTCATCACTTCGGCCAGTATGTTTGGCGTCGGAGTTCTCGGAAACCTCGTGGCGATCGTGGTGCTTTGTATCTCCAAAAAGGAGCAGAAGGAGACCACGTTCTACACCCTCGTCTGCGGGATGGCTATCACGGACATGCTGGGCACCTGTTTCACCAGTCCGGTGGTCATCGCCACATACATCGTGGGCAGGTGGCCAGGCGGTGCGCTGCTGTGCCATTTCTTCTCTTTCTCCATGCTATTCTTCGGATCGGCTGGTATGTCTATTCTGTGCGCAATGTCAGTGGAGAGATACCTGGCCATAAACCACGCGTACTTCTACTCACAGCACGTGGATCGGGCTATGGCTCGGTTTGCGCTGATGGCGACGTACCTGGCCAATATCGTGCTGTGCATCATGCCCAGTTTTGGTTTCGGAAAGCACACGAGACACTTTCCCGGAACTTGGTGTTTCTTAGACTGGCGCGCCATGGACTCCGTCGGCGCCTCGTACACGTTTCTTTACGGTGGTTTTATGCTACTGTTGATCGCCGTTACCGTCCTGTGTAACTTCGCCGTGTGTCGTTCACTGGTTGGGATGAGTAAGATGAGTCGCATGGTGAGAGCAGAGGTATCCGGACACACAGGCTCCAAGCGCAGATTCAGATTAACATCTGCAGCAGAGATCCAGATGTTCTGGCTGTTAATTTTCATGACCATTGTGTTCCTGATATGCTCCATCCCTTTAGTGGTGAGTTATTCAGTCCTATAGTGGACAATGTTCATTTTATTTGTTGTAATGTCATTTATATTATGTATAGCTATACCAAAGGAGCTTGCCAGTCATAAGGGAAAAAAAAGCTGCTAATCTTAACAGTGGAAAACTTTTCAACAGCACACCACTACATCAGCTCTTTTTTATCTAGAATTGTATTACTGACTTTTATATTGGTTATTTTAAGTTCATTAGTCAGAGCTCCAATACAGTCAATCAAGCCAATTCCACTTTATTATACTCAAGGATTATATGAACAGGTGAATTCCTGTTGTTTGAAAGTGGGTTGAAACAATTATTCAAAAGCCAATTCATCTAAAGAAAATTAGATATTCCTGACTAAAAAATCATTCTCATTGTAAAAAATATATCTATATTAACAATAGTATTCAAGTTGCAAGTTAAATAGTTAAGTGCTTTTCATTTTATTGTCACATGTAGGTTATACATACAGTATAGAGCAGGGGTAGGCAACGTCGGTCCTGGAGTGCCAATGTCCTGCAGAGTTTTCCCTAATCAAACACATCAGAACAAGCTAATCAAGGTCTTCAAGGCTACAGGCAGGTGAGGTTT
>JAUYWG010000032.1:5932962-5953758 GCA_034779775.1 Enteromius afrohamiltoni
GTTAACTTCCGGTCTGTGTCTACTCCAGAAGTTCTTAGCTGTTCTATCTGGATGTTTACCGTAAGTTAAATTAGGGCAATCTGCATATAAATACAGACATGTTCACTATCTCTAAATTCTAAATGTCTGACACAAAATTCCTAGTGGAGGAAAATATATGTGTACAGCATAGGCATATAGTTTTATTTATTTGTAGTTAATTCTATCATCAAAATCCTGTGATGCAGATCGCTTGAATAGACAAAAACTGTTGACCATTAAGCATTGTTGTAGCTTATACTGACCAGCAGATGTCAATACTGAACAGTTGACTAAAAATGTTGACTAAAATTAATAATCAAATTTTCCATCATATTCTGAAGTGGTAGACAACAACGTTGGCTACTTCATGTAATTTGTATTAACTCTCTGTAGTATCAATCTCTTTAGTATTACTATAACTCCTTTCACATTTTTTTTTAACAATAACCTGGCTACTTTTTTGCAGTTAATCAAAATGTGTGCTTTAATTCCAGGTCTTTTGAGATCATGTTTCTTTTTCAAACAAAAGAAAATATTAGAATTATTAGAATCTTTATTGCACTGAACAGTGACTAGATCCTTGAGTGACTGCATCAGTGAGTTGACAAGGTTGTGCATAAAGATTTAGCTTTTGCATGATGGCATCAGAAGAATTGGAATATGAATAACTTGTATAATGCCTTAGTGTCATTTTGGAGCTTTAGCCATTGTGATCACATTGTTGCAGGCATATGGTCCTAGTAGTGTAGTTATCACTTAAAAATGCAGAAGAGGCTCCAATCTCCTGTTAATTAAGTTCACCCACGGTGTGAGAGGTGCAGACTCACCGCACAGAGGCCCCTGAGCCACAGCCAGGCTGGTCTGTGAGGGGTGCGCTCATTAGCAGCCCGACAACAGATGGAAACGTTCTTTGCACTTTAGCAGATGAGAGGTTCACCTAGGGCCTAATGGTGCTATAATGTACATACATGTCTCCAAGCAGTCTACCTGACTACCTGATGATTGCCATTAGCTGAACTGAGACAAGAGGTCAGCAGAGGGAAAAGCACTGTGGTGCAGATGAACTTTTTGAAGATTTCTTTAATGGTGTTTAATGCGCATTTAGTTATCCTTCATCAGCATTAGTATTGCTAAAAAAAAACTTGTTTAAACTCAAATCTTTTTAACCTCTATCTAAAGTGTTTGCAGAAAGATGAGGCACTAAATGAAAGTATGAGAATCTTAATTCACATCATGTATAAACAGCTTTATTCCTATACAGAAAATATGAGGTACAAAAATAAAGAATAACTTTGCCAACAACAATTATAATTGATAAATAAAACGTAAAATACTGAAGCAAAGCAATTTATTGTTGTCAGCTTTTTAAAACAATATTTTTAGATGTCATTTCAGAGCAGCTTTTAATATTGAAACATCAGGACTCTTAAGGTCAGCAGATTGGCCAGACAGATGGACTAGCCAGAACACAATCCATCTCCCCCTCATCCTTAGTGTTTTGGAAGAAAACTATTTTAATTTCCTTTTCATAAATTGAATCTGAGACTTCCCAGTAAGTGCTCTGAGAGTTTTATAACCCTTGAATGACTCAGAAAAGCACCCAATGAAATCCCTTGTCAGAGCATGACAACGTTATCTACAAGTCTTTCCTCCTCCGTGAAAACCTTTGGGTTAAATAGCTGAGTTTTTCAGCAACTGTGATATTTTGCAGCTGATCTTCTTCAAAGCCTTGTTGTTATCCACGCTGGTTCATCGTGAGATGACAGGGATTGAAGAACACAGGCCAAGGTACAAACAATAAATATAAACATCCACAAGACATATGTGTAGACATGGTAATAAATAAATAACTTAAATGAAAAAATAAATATGATATCTGTTAAGTGTACAGTAAATGTTAAGGGATGCATGGCATCCATTTGGTAACAGTAAAATAAACAATGGCAAAATGCATTGTGGTCATCATCCGTGTTGAGAAAAAAGAACGCTAAGAACCCTGCAAAAGCACAGTCTGGTAGACATCACATTATGCTAATTTCCTGTTGTTGATAACTAGGATGGGAAAAAAACCCTGTCAGGCCAAATAACTATGGTGAAACTGAATCAATATATAAATGCTAAAATATCAAGCAAGATGAGTTAAGAGCTGGCCTTTAGTTTGGTATGTAGCTAATTCCAACTATTTCACATGGTTTGGCAATTTAGACCTACATCATGCTTACCTAACATATGTTTATGATCATATTTTATATAATATGTACTTTGTAGCAGCATACATTTATGAAATAAGTTTCATTGTACAATTGGGCAACACAGCTGCTATGGTTAAGCATCAAATATCCATCTTTATAGGTTTTATTGACTTTACTATATCTTTCATCAACTTACTATATAAAAACCTGGCCTTGTGGAACATGAACTCTTTAATACCTCTTACTTTATTTATGGTATTAAAAATGATTAAAAATGTAAGATAGAAAAATATCTCATATAATTCCTGTGAAAATCCTGAGAAATGAAAAACCTACTGCAAATACAATCAACCGTCAGCGCTTCCAGCTGAAAGGGTAATACTAACTGGTCTGCGTGTTTTCTGTCGGGCTAAACTTTTAATAATACTCCACATATGTTTGTGCAATTACATTGTAATTACAACAATAATGTGCTGTTAATAATGAATGATCCAAATGTTGCTGGCTGAAATATTACATGCCAGACTGAAGGCCAGGAAAATGGCACTGACATCCAGGATCAACAAATGAGTCTGACAAATGAAACAAGGTTTCGCGCTGTATCCAAGTCTGATGAAACTCCTGGTAAGCAAATGCTCGTTGAGTTATAACATGTAGTTTTTGTTTATAGAACCATTTAGATGGACAATCAAAGGTTGCTGTTATTCCATCCTCAAACTCTCTCCACAAGAGTTTCTTGTCATCTCTTGGTCTTGGACTTGGTCGAATCATATTCTAACCTCATTCAAGCTTTTCTGTTGAGGTTTGGTGTGATGAAACTTTGCATGCATTGCATGCATTGGCTGCTGTTGTGAATCGCAGCTCACAGCGCTTCACCATGGCCAACTCTCTGTAGCCACATTCTGTAGCCATGGTCCAGGAGGCTTTCCAATTCCTCCTTTTCTCTCTTTGCACCGTTTCTTCAGGTCACGCTCCCCCTCCCCTCGTTCAGCTCGTCTCATCCCACGCACTCACAGTCTGCTGCGGAGAGGGACTTGATGGTTCTCCAGGTTGTGGTAGCATCCATAAAGGACACAGGTTCATAGCCTGTGGGCCGGCAGCAGGGATGTATGCTAACCTTCCTGGCAGTGCGCTTGGGCAGACTACCGTTGGCAAGCAGAGCGCGCAGAGCCAAGTCGTAGTTCCCACGAGACTTCTGACAGGAACCGATGCAGAATTTAAAAAGGACAATCTCATCTGAGTCAAAGCCCATGCCCAGGTCCCGTACACGCATCTCACGTTTCTCTACACGACAGTCCCGGCTGCTATGCCGACCCCTGCTGCTCTTCTCTTTCTTTTTCTTTTCCTCTTTCTCTTTTTTCTTCTTTTTCTTGCGCGCACCTTTGGTCTGTATGTCAGAAGTGTCTGGTGAGCGGGGGGAACGCTCCCATCTCGCTGGCTGTTGGTCGTCCTCGACGAGCACAGATTGCTCTGTGGGAGAGATGGAAAAGGATGGAGACGAACGGAAAGAAAAGTTTATCACCTGTTCAGGACCATACAGTTCATTGTTGAATCATTCATTGTGGAAATCATTCCAAGACATCCAACTCACCAAACAAACCGTGCCATGGGGAGTCACTGCCCTCCTCAAGCTCTTCATTAGCGTCTGGAAAAGCCTCTAACGGCAGCTCCTCCACCCCAGCAAATCCTACCGTAGCTTCGGATTCTGCTCGAAAACGTGACCTGCCTCCTGCCACTAGGGGCAGCAGAGACATAAGAACCCATACAAGCACCTGAGCAAACAAAGCAAAGGTGGATAGAAAATGAAAGGACACTTTTCAAAGTAATTAGAGCATCTCCTGAATACTTAAATCAATGAATGTCGAAGCAAAGAATTCACCCATTTATACACACCTGCCAGCGTTTTCTGTGACAAGGTGCATCAGTGACTGATGATATGGCAGGCATTGCTCTGTTCTGACTCCTCGGCCACCACCAAACTCCCACCTGCATGGAAAGAACAAGAGACCGTTTTACTATAGCAACCTACAGTAGTACATGTACATACCAAGGTAATGTAAACTCGCGAGAGCGTCATGCGGGTGACACATACACATACATACAAATGTATATTCAAAGGTTTCCCATTCATCACGGTCATAATGGCTTTAGAAATCATGCTCATTGTTGTTATAGAGAGAGAGACCGGTGCGATCTCTGAGCACGGCCGGTGCTGACTTGCCTGCGGACAAAGCTACAGTGTTAAAAAGAGCCGTTGTCCGTCAAATAAACAGCCTTGAAGCAAATGCTGTCAAAAGCATTCTTGACGTAGTTAGATTGTAGCGTGTAGAAGGAGCCTCATGCTCTCAGGGGGTCCTACAAGCCACAGAGATACAGAGAGGTTGATAAGAGCTCTGAGCAATGCAGATGTTTATTGACTCATTGCAGTGTGTGACTGTGTAACCTGTGCTGGGGGCTCTGATTTATATCAGGGTCAGGAACAGGGCACAGTGTCTCAGTTAACACCATTCAAACAGCAGGATTCAGTCAAACACGGCCACCCGAAAAATGATTGATGAGGACAGACCAATTATTTGCTGGGGGAAAAGGGATGCCAGGCGAAACAGCAGAGCGTGCTGTTCTTATATTTTGGCATATTTTATAGTGTTCAAGTTGTTTGGAGTTGACTGAGGCTGGATTCCTTTCTCTCACTCACCTCTGAGAGATCTGCTTCAGGAGGAACTGAAATGATGGCAAACTTAAGACCAATTTACACAAATTAACTAGCAATAAAGCAGTTAACCACAAGAGGATGTGTCTCAATTTTAGCATGGTTACAGGCTATTGTTAGACACATTCCTCCAGTTTCACAGACAAGGCTTAAGCTAGTCCCAGACTAAATTGCATGTTTGAGCTGTCTCAGATGAAAATATCTTGCTATCTTGCTTAAAACACATCAGTGTCTTTGTTCTGTGCTCTTTGTAAAAGTTGCTTAAATATCTTAATTTAACTAATGTCCAGTCCTGGCTTAAATTAAACCTTGTTTGTGAAACCGGGCCATTATGTTCATGCTAACGATGTGAAGTGGCTAGTACTGTTGATGAAGAGCCAATTTACAATAACGGCATAGAACTATTTTTCTGGAAATGTGGATAAAATAGATATTCATTTTGAAATTCGCTAAACATTACATTTAACTATTATGAAATTATTAGCAAAGAATGCATATTAGAACACACAACTGAATATCCAGTATTGGCAAACATATATATACCAATTTAGACAAATGCATTAATTATATATTAAAAAAAGAAAATCACTGGCACTGATACCTATTTATACTATTTACATCCAAGCTGCTTTTTTTTCTCCATACAGTGAAAGTGGATGGTAAAAACGTCTGTCCCTGCTCCCAGTCCACTTTCACTAAATCTCATTTGGTGTGAAATGGAAAGAACGCAAGCCATATACGGGTTGGGAATGACATGAGGGTATATGATGACAGATTTTTCATTTCTGGTTGAAACTATCCTTAGAAGCCTGCCTTTTGGAAGTAGCTTGGAAATGTAAGGACTGCTGTAATTTTAAATTACCTTACAAGGGGGATGGACATGCACTGTACCTGTTCTGGACCATTTTCTCCCATAATGTTAAAGAAAGGTCATCGTAAAATTTTAAGGGTCAGAGGATCTTTTGCTAAGCTTTTCTTATGCAGTAGTTACTATTTGGACTCTCTTGAATGATTTACGCAAATCTTTAAAGATGAAAAAATAAAGCATTATCTCATGTGCTCCTCATGAGCATTAAAGATGTCTAATGCTGTATCTTAAGATCTTCAGTCATCTTGGTTTATTGGCTGCTTAAGGCAAATGTAGAATTTATGTCTTCTAAATCCAGCCAAATAAATATGAACCCGTTTCAACAGCTTCAGGACATATTTATGGCATCTCTAGAGGCCGGCTTGAGCTGAGAAAGACCACATATGCCCAGAGATGAATGTGGACATGCTGTCAAGAGGTTTCACAGCATGAATTCCTATTGAAATGTGACTTCTACCCTCATTCTAACTCCTGCATGTGTTGCATTAAAATCGAAGCATTGTTTATGCGCGAAGATTTATTGTATTCTGATGATTTTCTAATTGTAATTGTATACATATCCGAATCTCCTTAAATATGTGGCACTTCATCTAAACTGCCATAATTGCTTTGATCATAAGCGACATAAAAGCATACGCCCTGAGCTGCATATGTGATTGTTTGTTTATAAATGGTTTGCGTGCGTGTGTATAAGTGTTATGGCTGTGACTCTGTGAGCGTACACATCTGTGTTCCTGACCACAACAATCACTCTTACAGTCTGGCTGGCTTCCCTCCTTCACTCTTCAGCTTCTATCTAGCTGAATGTATAAACCTAATGTAGAAAAACTAGGCTGACCGTAACAAGCAAATCAATATAAGACACCTACAGAGAAACAAGACCGACTCCACCACAAGAATTCAGAAATCTGTCCATTGTAGACCATGGAAGCACAATCTGGCTAATAGGTCAATTGGCCAGCATTTGGGGTCTGTGCGCCTCATTTCATGCTGTCAGTTTTTAAAAACGCCCCTTGGCCTCTCGTTCCCTGACGACCCCCCACCTCACTGCTTCCTGTAAGCTGAGATGGCAAGCTGGGGGCACAGGCCAGAGGTTATGATAAGAGCACTACCTGCCTCTCAAAAACACAGCAGGCAGTTATAGCCAGATAAGCAATGAAAATGGTTCATGACATAACAAATTCACACCTGTTATGCAAATTAATATATAGGAGCTCTTGCTTTGGAAGGCATGCCTATTACCATTGCTTATACTTGACTTTACTATAGGGGTTTAATCTAAAATAACAATTTAAGTATTCATCTTTAGCGCATGACTTCTCTCACACCATTTATGCTACAGACACGAATTATACTTTAAATCAAGCATATCAAAAATATTTAAAGCACATGGGTGAAGATCCATTAAACGTACATTAATTGTGGGACTAAGCCATATCTAGGAACCAGAATACCAAAGAGACTTAGAAGAGGATCAGAAGCAATGAAATTGGTTAATAAAATGTAATTAAATACATAAAAAACATTTGTCTTAGCATTTTGCTCATGCATTTTGAGATACACCTAATCTGAATAATACACACTCATTTTTAGTCTGGATTTTCACACAGTGCACGTATTACCTTCTAAATGAAAAACGAATGCATTGCTTTACCAGTTACTAAAGTCATCTGATTGTAACTCGTGTTATTTGTAATGCATTAACCACAGCACTGCTTAGAAGTGGGCTTTTTGATTTAGGCAATGAAAGCATCCTCGCAATGCCCTGGCAATCACCAAGAACTTCTTTAAAAATGTCACGGAAAAACCCAACTTAGCTCACTTTGATTCAATTAAAAGATCCGACTCCTAAGAGTCATTAGACTGACTCATAAGAGTAATTTATTCTGAGGTGCTAAGTTGTTCGCACTATCCCACAATATAGATTGAGCAGATTGAGTTTATTTAACTTTGCCTAACACTAATGAACAAGCACATGTAAAAATCCTTTCAGACCTTTTCTTTAGGCAGCAGCTATCTGTGATAGATGCAATGACAACTTATTCGCACACCTACCCTAATCGATATGTTATTTTTAACTTTTTGATTACTTCATTTTAATGATGTGATACGAGATTTGAAGAGGGAGGGGGAAAAAGTTCAGCAAAAGGTAAGTTCGAACCCGGGTCGGTTGTGTCAAAAAGACCACCGCAAGTGCTTTATCATGGAGCTGATGACACATAGTTGTTTTTAAAGTTGGTGTATGGACTTCATGCAAATAGCTTCTGACAACAAGGTGTAAATGTAGATACTCTGTTTTCCTAATCCTTTATAAAAATAAGTGAAGAAATCATTCTTAAAACTTCTTAAAAGTTCATACAATAGACTGTTTTTTGAGTTTGAGCAAAGCTCCTTAATGAATGGCAAACCAATTGATATAATTAAGCTGTAATTCCCATATGCAATGCTCTAAACAGGCAATCAAATTTACCTAAAGGCAACTAATTTACATTAATACAAATAAGACATTAGAACATTTTTAATTCGATTTAAGATTTGGTTCAGATCAGATTTCTCATTGCTGAAAGCACTTAAGAAAGTGCAGTTGAACTGAAAACCGGCACTGACACAAACCCTCCAATGTACAACCCTACATGGGAAGAAGCTTCTCCCAATCTCTCTCATCCACCTTTAGAGGGACACCTGGTTGCATTTAGGTGCCCTAAGCAGTGTCTTTGTTGGCCAGTCACTCTTAGTCTCCTGCATCATGGCTGTTAACATGCAAACTGAGGGTGCCTGAGGGACGGGACTCTTGAGGAACTGCAGAGCGGTGCTGACGGCCTCTGTGCTGGGACTCATTGATTAAAGGCATGCTTCAAATGCACAACAACCTGCCCTCAGGCACATACATGTCACCGTTAAAGAATATGAGAGGATCACAGTGGCGTCATTGCGACTAACGTGGATGCAAACTACTCAGTCCAGACAGCAGATGCAAATGAGGGCTGTCATTTTAGAGTTGGTGTGTATTGATTACTGTGATGTGAGGTGGGACTATACAAAATAAAAATACATGACTACAAAGATGATTGTTAATTATGATGTTTAACCAGTTATGTAGACTAGTGAATTTAGTCCAATTTAGTCATTTTGTTTGGGTTAAAAACTCTTTTAATGCTCTTTAATATGGTGTGGCAGATCAAGCGGCAGAACCATCATCAACCAACTCTTTTTTTATTAGATATAGCACAAAATAATGAACATCACAAGGAATGCTGATACAGTACAGTACAACTTGTATCTGATCTCATGTAATAGCTCAATCAGTGTTTCAGCTGCAGAAATGTAACAGTATTTCATGTTAAGGCCAATTCACTGCACAGACAAATGCCAACAAACAAGTTGGGTCAAGTTGGCTGTTGGATTTAGAATCTTATGAAATATAAGAGTTATATTCACACTGCACCAACAGACACAGTCCATCTCTCATTGACTGGGAAAAAAATGGATGATCCTATATCCACAATCCAAATTTTACTTCTATTTAATGTCTTTATGTGTCATTATTCGCATGAAAAGATGGTGAGTAATAAAAAAAGAGGCTGTTGGTAAAGTCATGGTTGCTGTCATTGAAATGAAAACAAACTCCAACCAACGCCTGACAGGGGTAACACACTAATCCAACAAACTAGTTTGTTGCCATTTGTCTGTGCGGTGTAAATTTTCCTTAACGAAGCGACCATAACTCAATAGTTAGCTAAAATAACCACTAGAGGTAAACATTTTTCAATACATAACCTAATGTATATTTACATTTGAAATAATAATTAAACACATCAGAAACTTGTGAATCTCGGTCAAACAGAAATCTTTCTCAGACCCTTGGCTGTAAACTGTCTAGACTGGACTCAACCTAGAGCATAGGCAAGTCTCAAGAGAGACCCCTGTATTATTTCACCGCCTGCTCCTCCTGAGCTGTCCCCCCCTCAGACAGAACCATTAGAGGTGTTTGATGTGCCAGGTCTACCTGTCTTTAATGATGAGGCGCAGTGGTGTAGGATAGGCCACACTAAATCAGCCAGCCAATAAAAGACACCTGGTGAAAGCAGAGATGCAATGTACACTTCACCAGCCCGGCCTGCTTGATCATTGCCAGACACACTTTTTTCTGGGGGTGTGAACTTCAACCGTAAGGTGTGTGTAATATATCTATCTATGTTCCCTCCGGCGCGCTATACTCCATAGGCCTCAATCTCCAATGCAGTATTGGCACATGTGAAGAGTAAGCATGCATGCCCTTTCTAGTTCATAGGTCTTTTCCTTCATACAGTACTTATTACATACGTGTGTTTAATGTATTGGACCTCTTACAACAGACTGCATTTTGGCTATTTGCAGATATACGAGACACTGGTTTTATGACGTTTTAATGTGCTCATGCTCCAGAACCCGAGTTCAATCGCTGCATGTCTGAGTGCGTGACATCCAAGCGTATAATTCAATAATCCTTCTTTGGCAAAAGGTAAGTTCTCATTACTGTCAGAGTCCAGCCACTGGAGAGGTGAAGAGAGTGTGCACTGCCAAGAAAACCAGCATTACCTGTTTGAAACCCTTTACTCTTTTGTTCCAAGATCCAAAAGAAAAAAAAAACATGCTGATTATTGGATTGTGAACACATGTGGTTTTTAGACCACCATTCATGTCATTGAGTGAACATGATAGCAAAAACAACCTCCATTAATTGCAAAGATCCATCATTCATGTGTCTGCTGCTTTCAGTTTCTGAAGAAACTTTTATGTTGATTAAGAGTTTCCAAAAAAACCCTCTTCTTATAGCAGTGCAATCATAAATGTTGTGTGTAATAGAAGTAAAAACCTACACATAAAATGTAAAAACAAAAACAACAGCTGTTTGCCAGGTCCTCAGCAATGTTAACATGGGTATTTAAAAATAAGGACATTTTTAAAATAAAAAATAGAGGTTCTTTATCGGCAACAGTTACATTAAGAACCTTTGAGCTTGCAAACTTCTTGAGCTTTTTGAAATGAAAACAACAAAAAAATCTATCTATCTATCTATCTATCTCTCTCTCTCTCTCTCTCTCTCTCTATCTATCTACAGTATCTATCGCTCTCTCTCTATATATCTCTCTCTGTCTATCTATCAATCTATCTATCTATCTACAGTATCTATCTCTCTCTCTCTCTATATATATATCTATATCTGTTTATCTTTTTTATCTATCTATCTACCTATATATCTATCTATCTACAGTATCTATCGCTCTCTCTCTCTCTCTCTCTCTCTCTCTCTCTCTATCTATCTATCTATCGCTCTCTCTCTATATCTCTATACCTTTCTTGTAGCTCTGTGGTTTTGGGAGTTTTTTTATTTACCACAAAGAAAAGAAAAAAAACCCCATAAGGTCAGATAGTGTTTATTGCATTTCTTTTAATATTTAAATCTAAAAAGTTTTTTTCTAAAAACTTTTAATGAGTTTGTCAACATAGTAATGATGCAGTCAAATCAACATCAGTGATGTGCGCACATCCTGGGTTGTTCCTTTTTGACTTCTTACGGCACTAAATTCCTAAATTCACGGTACATCAGCAATGAAATCAGCAGTGTTCAAGTTAGAGGCTGTGAGGCTTGACAAAAGAGGCAGGTTGGATGGCAGGATTTATTTTTGCTACGCAAATGCAGTGGCCACTGTTTGCATTCCAAACCACACGGCTGCATCACGAGCTTGTTGGACTGAGCACGAGAGCGTGTCCCTTCCCCACCAGATCCTCAACTGAGGCACAGCGTGGACCACAAAAACAGATCACTCAAGCACTTACAAACATCTATGAATGCACACATATATCAAAATACAAATGGCTCAGATTAAGTGCATTGTTTTATTGCTATTATTATCATGATTTAATTCCATTTAGATGTTTTTATTGTCTCACTTCAAAACAGTTTGAATAACTTTTTGATAGGGATTTCAAATGACTTGAAAATGAATTCATTAATTAAACATTAATCTTTTGAATTAGAGATATTATAGCAATAACGTGTGGATTATTGTTTGCAATGGAAATCCATGTGTTAATTTAGTCTATTTTTACATGAAAAGTTCTTTTGCCATCATTTATTTTAGACAAAATAGTATAGAATTTTATGCCGTTTCATCATTGTTTATGATTAAAAAAAATGTTTGATACAATGAAAGTTTGATACTTCATGCTGTATTGTAAAATGCATTTATTGCTACTGAGGTGGAATGTGGGTAAGTTTCTCAATTATGGTTACATTTAATGAACGTATTACCCCAAGAAAAAGACCCTTTCATCAAACTAAAATATCTTTAATGTGGAGATGACCTTCACTTTAATCAGCATAATATAAAGTTAATGTTAAAGAAACTAAACCAAAAAAAAACAACAACAGTTTTTAATACTGGCCATCTATCATCAGCCATAACATTAAAATAACCAGCTTATCGGTATCGGCCAGAGTACAGTATTTTAATATGAGTACATCTATCCTTTAAAGCCTATTTTGCTCAAATGCGTTATTTTTTCTTCTTCTTTTAAAATTACAAGTATAGACTCACTTTGGGGTGATGATCAGTATAAATGTCTTCTTCATTAATAATCAGTAATAATATATTTTCCACATTATCAAAGTATTTTAAGTTTGATGTTCAGCAGAATATACTAAACAAAAAGATAATTTAGTCACGTTTCTCTATATTTAAAGTTAGTCATCATTCACCTGGCAAAACATTGTTAACAGGCTATGAATAATATATAAAAAACAGTATAAAGTGGGGCAGCATTGAGTTTTGCAAATTTAAGAAGATGATCTGAGTTGAAGGCTACAGCAGTGGCATTAGGATATACCTTTGAGCTGTAAGATTATTAGAGTACAAATGTTATAATCCAAATTCATAAATACTGTGGCGGGACGCAGTAGCTGATGTCTTTTCCTGTTTGAACCTCATTCTGGACAACAGCTTTAGCTTCTCTTCATTAAAATGTCTTGCCTTTTGCTTTGATAACCAAATGCAGCCAGATTAAATACATTTAAAAAGGACAGACAGAGCGAGAACACTTGGATGAACAAGTCCTTAAATGGGAATAAATTAGGGAAGAGAGGGTAATGGTGAAGATAGTATTTCACTCCTGAGGCTTAGCCCAAGCAGTCACAGCGACCTCTAAAGAGGGAGAGAGAAAGAACGAGAAAGACTAAGCAACTAAATACTCTATAAAAGGAAGCCAGAACAGTTACCCTTGAGATAAGCGTTGGTGGCAGGAAAGAGAGAAGCTTCATCATTGAAATCACGTATCATATTCAAACCAGATAGCAAGCTAGCCTTCAGCGACCCTACAGTGAACTCTCTTAAACCACACTCAAAAAAATTGCTTGTTTATCTAACTTGATAAAATTATGACAAGTATTTCTATTCATTTGAACTAATTTATTTGAACTTCGAGTAAGTTAATTGTACTGATAACTAAAATGCATGCTGATTTAATGAGATCAAACCAGTTTCAATTGACATGCTCTGTGAATGTTACCTGAACATAATTTACTCTTGTTGATTCAACCATTGCTGTTGCTGTACAGACTGGTTTGTTTAGGGGCTTTTTTTGATCTTTTGGGAACATAACAGACATCATTACGCTTGATTGCATACTACACATATTCTGCACATCCTCAGCACTTATATAGTGAGCAAGTAAAAATGGCCTCATCACTGGCATTAGCACATAGCACACATCTCATGAAGGTCTACACTTGATAGTCAACATAAACTTAAACTCTTTTAAATGTCAAATATAACTGAACAACACACTTTAAAATGTATTTCCCTTAACTAAAACACACGAAACAGCATTTCATTTCAACATTTATTCTTCTGACCTATCCATATGCAAAGCATGCTGGGAACTAGAAATCCACTGCCCAGATTCAAAGTACATGATTTGTGCAGGCCCAACACAAATTGTTTAAGTTAACTTAATATTTTACAAATGTGATTTAATTTAGCATAACAAAATTGAGTGCAAATGACAACTGCGTAAAAAACTAAAGATTTGTGTTGTTTCAGCATATTTAATTTAAGTTAACTGAGCAAACAACTAAAATCATTTTTTTTGAGTGAATTGACCTAGGTAAAAGACAACCTAAACCCTGTTTCTAAATGAATCCACAGGTAATTATTTGAACCGGGGCAGCGCTCAGGCACAGAGGCCAGCCCATCCTCACAGGGCTTTATACTGTAGCTTACATCTCATTTGTTCAAATTAAGCTAAGGGAGGGGGGAAAAACAGCTATTAGTGTGTCTGGATGAACTAACGATATCCAAAGCGTTTCCATGTCGCCCAGTTCAGCCCCAGACAGGCTTCGAGTAATGACCTGGCCCGCTCTTTCAAAGGCACTGTGATTAATGTATCTGACCTGGCAATTTTGGAAGAATACAGCTTATTGTATTAAAGACTGCTTCCAGCTACAAACATGGGTGTACCATAAGTCCACTTAACATTCTTCACCATCAAAAGTTTGGTAAGAGATGTTCAGATAAAGAGAAAAAGGTAATATCCCTCATCAGTGTCATGAATGAAGTCTTGAGTGTACAAGCATTTCATCTGGCAAAAACTCCAACAATTAAGGAAAAACGAGGGGTCAGGCATGGTTAAACTTTTGTGTGCATTTATAAATTTGGTTTCATTGTACGAGCAATAATCTGAGTGACTTATTCAAGAATCAAGATATAAACAATTATAAGACTGATATTCATGCCACAATCAGGGCGAAAACAATTGTGTGTAGGAAAAGAGCGTATGAGCATATGAGGAATGCAACAATGGAGCTATATATCAAAATTGACTGTTTTTTGATCATTGGTTTTGGTATTTTGAAAGAGGGAAAATATGGATGATCTGAATATTAGTGACAGTGTAGTGCAGCACAGGAAATGTTAGCATCAGGCTGTCAGTTAAAGTGCATTTGAGGGGGTCTGACATCTATAATTTGAGCAAGTTTACCAGGCTATGTAGCTAATCACTCTACGTAAAAAACTGGGAAAACTTGATTGTGTCCCTGAAAATGTCCTATCATTCCTTTTTTAATAGCTGTCCCCTTAAAAGCCACAGAATCATTTGCACAGTGTTTGGCACCATGATGAATTTTCTAGTAACTGACAACAGAGGCCCATTCAGGCAGTTGCACTGACCCTTATAGAGAATGAGCTCAGGTCAGCTAAGGCCAAGGGATGTGGACCCTGCGGTGGAGTTGCAGGACACTGCGAGATATCTTAACGTTCTTCCTCAAAAGCACTAGTGTAATACCTTCCTCGCACACAAGACTGCACATTTCAGTCACACACACACATACTGAAACCAGTTTATTTATCACGCATGCCAGATATCTGCATCTTGTTGCTCTAGAGGCCAACAGTATTGTCCAGTGCATCAATGTGTCATCATTTAAACCTTCCCTGCTCTGAGTTTTGGGAACATGCACATGGAAACACATGTGCACACATCTATGTTGGGGGGTTTGAGAGATCATGATATGAAGAGGTGAGAGCCAGGTCACCTAACACAGTGACCGAAGAGTCTAAACCGAAGAGTATAAATGAAAGCATGTTGCTTTTTTTTGCCTCGCTATGTCAGTGGTTCTCAATCATGCTGCTGGAGGACCCCGGCACTGCCGATTTGGGAGATGTTTTTTATTGAAAACACCTGATTTTTCTCATCAGCTTATCAGTTGCAGCTACAGTACCTGAATTTGCTGTGTCAGATAACAAACATATGCAGTGCTGGGCTCCTCCAAACCCCCAACTAAAAACTACTGCTTACAGTGAGGCAAAATTAAATACAAAGCATGTAAGCTATGCAAAAACACACATGGACATGTCATTGAGGTAGGTGCGGCGGGAGTCCAGGTCTGGTCTGAAAGCAAAGATTCCACAATGACAGTCCTGAAAATGGAAATCAGTGCACAAAGAAATGAAATTCAAGCCTTCAGTGGAATCTTAAATTTGAAATAATTTGAATGAATGGGTTCAGCTCAATGTGGAGGGAAAAATACTCATACTGTCCATGCTTTTCTCACATGTTAAACAGCATATAAATAAGTTAATTTATTTTTCCATAAAATCAATTTACCAGCAAAAAAAAAAAAAAAGAAAGTACGTTTGGTAAGTTTGTTGTTGAATACCGTTTGTTTAATGTAAACTTAAAATTTTAATTATAGGAAAAAATTAAATATTACACAGAGCGCACACAGCAAACCGTTCTAACCCAAGATAATGACCCTTTTGTCGAACTAAAACATCTTAAAAGTGGAGACGACTTTCACTCTAACCGGGACGATTTAATGATAACTTTCACTATTTGCGCTATAAAGCTGATGATGAAAACATGCAATTTCTCCTCCAACAAAACATTTTCTAAAAACTTGCGGTCAGTCCATTGCTGCCTCTGTTGATCTCGTAATAAAAAAAACTATTTGGGAGAATACGCTCAGCAGGCAGCGAGAACAGAATGACAGGTAGGTTACAATTGCCTCTCAGACCACACCTGGTGACACACGCCTAGTAAAAGTTTCAATTACACACCAGCCCTTTAATCTTTATTGCTCGGGGGACATATTAAAGAGGTCTGAATCAGATCCAAAACCACTGATAATCTATAATCCTATCAATTAAAAGCCATGATATGAAGTTTAATTTATGCGCGTTACCGTGCGTTCCCTGATGGACTGCTTGTGCGCTTGAGCGTGCCAAATCCTCTCTTCTCGTAGGCAGCTGAGCGTGTCTTCTCGGGTAAAATCCACTCGCGCTTCTTTAATGCAACATAATTCTCGAGCAACTGACTTTCTCACGGGTATGTCCTCTTCTAAAAGCGAGAGAACAAACTCTTCAAAGACGGAGAGGCGCCTCCCTCCGTAGCCAAGCCTCTCTCTCCTCTTGTTGCGAGCACCTCATTAGATGATCCTGAGAGGAATGAAAATCAAAGCCAATGACCATGACCGGCTTAGCAGTTACAGTAACAATAATCATGATAATTATGAAATGAATATTAGTAACAATAAAGCTATTACGTCGATATTAATTTGTAATTTTCCCAAATAAAGAAAAAATCATTTTAATATGGGATACCATCCAAAAATCAACTCCAACGTACCGTGTTAACAAAATTTAAAAAGAGTTATAATAAAAACAACTCCATTCGCCGCTTTGTGTGACTTTAATCACTAGTATTTTTTGTGATTCGTGGTCCCACAGAAATTTTGAAAGTGAATTTGAGCAGTGAGAGGACACATCTTTCATTAACCTCATCAGTTCCGATATGCAAAACTGTACAAAGAATTATGCTAGTTATTAAAATATGTTAATGTTCAAGAAATGCAAGCCTAACATTTTCTGAAGACTTGCTGGACATTTGACATAACGTCAAAGACATTTAACTACCGTATGGAATATTTTCAACTGGCCCAATAGGCTAACTTTAAAATAATAAAAAATAAATAATTAACATTAATGCAAATGATAAATGAGCAAATAGTAAATATTTAATAGACTTAGTTATCTTGTTTGTATTATAGTGTAATTAAACAAGTAACGCTGATGAACATGGATTCGTGAGCTAATTATTTCGGAGTGTCTATTTACACTATTTGCAAATAGCCCACCTTATTGGCAGAGGCTATTTGCACTAACTCCGCCCACCAACGTGTTATTGGGATAGTCAACAATAAAAAGACGGTTCGTTAGCCCCACTGGCATAGATGGTTAAGTGTGTGGATTTAAGATAGACCCTGGTTCGAATCCTTCTTTTTGGCAAACTTTCTTTTCTCACGGCAGAAAGCATTTATTTTTTAATTTTAATAAAAATTAAGGAAATTATCAAAAAGTTGAAAATTAGGGAATAGGAAGAGCTTTTGTTCCAATAAGGTAGCATCCATTTAATTATTTGAATAAACATTAAAATATAGACTCAATTAGTTATTATTTCACACTGTTTTTTAATGTATAACAATATTGAGGTGCAGATTTTGCCACAATTTGCAATAAGTCGTATGAATAGCTTTGTGTAAATAGCATCTATTGCTATTTGCACCTGATGTAAATATCCTCTATCGCTAACGTTACACTTCAAATAGCCGCTGCCTAATTATTTCCTGGAGAAGCGTATATTGTTGTCAGTAGCCTTGTAAATAATATGTCTGAAATGTCAATGATATTGTAAAATGCTACCAAGTCTAAACGTCTAATACCGCGAAAGTGTTATATAAAATAAAAACATAAATCTACTATTTTCCACATTTCACAATTTTGTCCCTGCACTTAAAAAAATAATAATAAATATCGAAACCCGTTTAAAACCTTTCCTCGTAACGTATGAGATTAGACAAAAAAAAAAAATCCCAAAATGGAATCACGCAAGTATTTAATTAATCAAGCCTGTCTCTGTCGCGACCACAAATTGATTTATTTTTACACAAAAATACGTAAATATAGTATCATGATTTTAAAAAGACGTGGGGAAATATTGAGAGATAATTCATCATTTGGGCTACTCTCATGTTTTACACTCATATACTTTCTTCTGTGGAACAAAAAAGTGTATGTCAGAAAGACAGCCTCAGTCACCATTCAACTTCACTGACGTACTACATACAATGCAAGTGAATGGTGACTGAGACTGCCATTCTCTCCCATACTAACATACTGCCAAAGAATGCATTTCTTCGTTCGTTAATGTAATTCAACCTGATCTCGCGGCAATTCGTACATAAAAAAAATACGACTTCATACGATTTCTTCTAAATCGTACGTATTTTACAAGTTGCCAAATCGTACAAAAATGGCACCTCGTACAAATACGTACGAATTGGTCGTGAGACAGTGTTGCGTAATTTTATTCCTGATTAGTGAGTTTAGATCATTTTGAGCTCCAGCTTTTTTAGTGTCAGATATCTCTACATCTACATATTTTCATTATATTTCACACATGCAAACTCAAGCAAATACCTATTTAAAAATGGTTCAAAGAGCCGACACTGCATTTTACAGTCAATATGTCTGCATAGATAGCACACATAAGGAACTCCTCAGTCTTTCCTCTGCAAAAACCCTTCGCCTGCCCTCTCTTCCCCAAATGTCCATCTAATCTTCAGCGGAGTTCCCTCCACCCGCAGACATGCGCTAACTTTGGCACTCCTTTCACTACAAACACCAGGCTCAAAGCGCAAAGACTGGCCAAACAGGGCCTTGCTCACTTTAGGCTTTCACAAAACACTATAACATATTCTGGGAGGCTCTCCTAAACTCTATTTATAGACCAAACCAACAATACACACAACTGAGTAAGGGATAAAGGAATGTGAATCACAGTTGGTCCTACAGATGATCCATAACCAGTGTAAAGTTCAAGTTTAAAAAGATTGATTGGGAAATCTCTCAATGTAACCACACAGGGTTTCTCCTCAGGTGACCCTGCTTGAGCCACAATAGATTGCAATGCGATTTAAACAGATAACATCCCTGAGAATGTAGCCGTCGTGATTTTCCTAAGTTCCTTTTCAGGAGCACCACAGCATGTCCCACACAGGGTTTCACCAGGTGCACTCTAGGTATTTTTCCAAGCTAGAACATTTCAGGTTTTCTAATGTCCTGAGGCGGTGGTGTTCAGCTGCTGTTTCATTTGTGCTCTTTATAGTACAAAGATTTATTACTTACAATGTTTTTAATAACTGATTACTGGCCATTAAACAGCTGGAGGACATCAAATGTCTAATTTATCTCGATTAAAGAAAACATCAAATACATACACAGATGACTTCAGTGCATAAAAATAAGAGATTGCCAAATGGGCATGAAAATGAATTCACTACTAAAATAATATTGCTAAAAATTCCTAAGGAGAGCCCTGAGCGCACGCCTTCTCTGATATAATATGTGGCTGTCTGCTTGAGTGATGAATGTGAATGTGCACTATTGTGTAGGGTTGAAGAACACGTCCTGTGTGTACTCATGGCTAAGCCGATGAGCACATGAACAACAGATACAGGCACCCAGTAAACAAACCGCTCAAACACCATCAAGGGTGACTGAGCTATGACAAACACAACTGACACTTGTCATGCATCCCCTCCCAATAGCATCAACGCTCTCAGTGAGTACGCCATGCTTTCTGTTTACCCTCAGAGCTCCAGTTGTTAGCTCCCGGTTCAGCATTGTCACAACAACATACTGGAAGGTTTCCCTAATGATCATTCTCATTTACATTTGCAAGCATCTTAAAATACATCTTGGACACCAGGTCTGTTTCAGGTGGAAGCCTGTTTACTTCTCAGAGTAAAGAAAGGGTTTTAAGGTCATATTATTTGTAAAGTCTCAGTTACAAGACGGTCATAATGTAAGATACAGTATGGCACAATTTCAAGATAAAAGGTATTATATTATGAAGTTATCACCTATAAAATTGCAGTCATATTGTGATATAGTCACATTAACTATAAATGTGCTAATTCAAGGTTTAAAGTCACAACTGCAAGATATAAATGCATAATATAACATATAAATAAATGCTGTTATTATGAAGCCTCAATTTAGATCTAAAGTCATATTTGTGACCCTGCACCACAAAACCAGCCATAAGTGTCAATTGTTTGCAATTAAGATTTATACATCATCTGAAAGCTAAATAAGTAAGCTTGAAATTGTTGTATGGTTTCTTAAGATATGACAAGATATGGCGATATTAATCTGAGGGTGCAAAAAAAGAAAAAAGAAGAAAGAAATAAGGTTAGTAATGCATATTACTAATCAAAAATTAAGTGTTAATATATTACTGCAAGAAAATTGAAAAAATATTTTAATGTAATGTGATCTTTAATTAATATTTCCAATGATTTTTGGTATAAAAGCACAATTGATAATTTTGACCCACACAATATATATTTTGGTTATTGCTACAAATATATATATATATATATATATATATATATATATATATATATA
>JAUYWG010000032.1:5953858-5971724 GCA_034779775.1 Enteromius afrohamiltoni
TATAGTCCAGTCAATAAAAATAAAATCCAAAATAACGTTTTTGTTTACATAAAATATAGGTATGTTTATTTATTATGCATATATAAATACACACATATGCAGTATATACTTTGAAAATGTTTGTTTATACATTTTTATATTTTGTTTCTTGGTACAAATATGTTTTATATATATACATAATAAATATACACAGCATACACTCATAAATTGTTAACAAAAACTTTTATTTTGGATGCAACTAATATTGCACTAATATATGTAAAGCCTGTTTCCGTCACAAAAATTAAAAAGGTAATTGCAATTTTTTTCTTAGAATTGCATGATACAAACTCGCAATTCTGATTTATTTTCTTGCAATTGCCAGTTCTAAAGTCAAAATTCTAAGATATAGGGTCAGAATTGCGAGTTATAAAGTCAGAATTGTCAGATATAAAGCCGCAATTGTGATATAGACCCCCAGTTGCACAGACAAGGCTCAGTCCCACACTCAGATGAAAATATCTTTTATCTTAAAACATGTCAGTGTCATTATTTTGTGTTACGATATACACCTGTAATATTTTCTTATGAGGCATGAGTCGCAATTGCGAGTTATAAAGTCAGAATTGCAAGATATAAAGTCAGAACTGCGAGATATAGTCAGAATTGCGAGTTATAAAGTCAGAATTCTAAGATATAAGATCAGAATTGTGAGATATACTGTAGATATACTGTAAATTGCGATATATATATAAAGTTGCAATTGTGAGGTGTAAAGTTAAATTGTGAGATATGAAGCCGAAATTCTGACTTTTTACCTTTATATCACACAATTCAGACTTTTATTTTTTCTTATAATTGCGAGTTTATATCTCACAACTCAACAGTAACAATAACCTTGTTTATTTTTTCTTCAGTGGCTGAAATGGGCTTTCATACTAAAATAAAAATATAATAATGAAATAATACAATGCGAAAAGGTCTACTCCTAAACATGTTTTGTAATGTATGTCTACTACAGTTACTGTCAGGATGGGCTGTTCCTCCCCTGGTCTTCGATTGTTTGTTTATGTAGATTTATGTAAGAACATGCTGTACCCAACTGGAGGTTGTAAATGTCACGAAGAGAGTGAGGGTAGAAAACTAAGCTGTTTGCAGCCACATCTAACAGAACAAGCTCTCACAAAACAAAACAAATAGAGCGCTACAACAGTGGCGCACACAGGGGCATTTCTTCATTTAACATTTTTTACTATAAAACTACAATAATCCCATCTATTTTCTTAACCGCACATGATTATTATAATTAAGCTGTAAAATCAGAACCATTTTATTCCTTTAAAGTTTCACATAAAAAGTGGGAGACACGTAAACTCCGCTAATCCAGCAGGTTTACAAAATGCTTATCATCACGTGCATGTCTGGGTATCTTTAAGTTATTATACCGCCAGTGAA
Source organism: Enteromius afrohamiltoni (assembly GCA_034779775.1). Taxonomy (NCBI): domain Eukaryota; kingdom Metazoa; phylum Chordata; class Actinopteri; order Cypriniformes; family Cyprinidae; genus Enteromius; species Enteromius afrohamiltoni. Next base: position 5,955,293 of record JAUYWG010000032.1, read on the forward strand.
ACCTTCCATCGGCATGAACTTATGCCAAGTTATCCCAAAAGTTATTTAGCTAATTCCCATGAGCATGGTACAAGAAACATGGTTCCAGATGTGTAGGTCAGTTAAAAGTCTTCCACAAGCGGCTTGTTTTACTTTCAGAATTACACAGAAAAACGTTCTCCTTCTGTGACTCCAAAATTGAACAATTTTCAATAAAAAGACAGTAAAGTCATATGAGAAGATTATTAAAATGGCTCTTGATGACTAGCTTTGTCAGAAGGACCTTGCTTTTGGAAGATGTGGGCCATGAAAATGAATAAATGTGGTGGTGTTTAGAAAGAGGTCATGATGCTATAACTAACTAGTATTCACTTGACTCTGAACATGTTCAGGCTGAAAGCTTCCAGACTAACATACAATATGTACCAATCTCATGTGTCACGTTAAGCGAACAGACCCCTCAGTCAATGTAATTGCCCAACAGTGAGACATTCTGTGGTTGATGGACAATTTATAGGCTGTTCTGCTCACCTTTTATGAGGTATCAGCTAGAGAATCATGGATTGGATTGCTTATCTAGAAAGAAACAGCTGACTCAGTGCAAAAGTGTCAAATTATAGGAGTTTGTTTTCTAGGGTGGCTCCTTCTTGAACTCCATCAGTAACGCGTGTAATTGTAGTCAAGATTTTGTGGTTGCAAAGGGACTGTTCAGGCACCTCAAGACAAACGGCCAGGATACAGATGAGAGATTTCATGCCAAAATGTTGAAGGTTATATTACTGGCCTGTATTTACTGCAAGACATGCATTACCACAGTCACTTTAAAGGGCCTGAGTGTCAGCCTATCAGAACACAGTTATAACATCCAGCAGCTGCACCACTGCACTCTTCCTGCCCCAAACCCAGCCGAGAGCATGTCCCACTGTTAGAAGTGATCTTCCAGAGCCACTCAGATGAAATCAGATCCTTGTACAAAATACACTTGAGAATTAAAATAAATAGAGGGAAGGAGAGAATCAAATAAAGCAATATTATCCTTCACTTCATTTTCACACAGTCTCTCTCTGGTAGAGTGAAGGATGGCTTTTCTTCCTGGCTGATGCTTATTTTCAGAAGGTCCTGATGGATCCAAGTTGTAAACGAAGCTATTTGTTTTAAAATAATTACCATAAAATAACAATAGCAAATATTATTGCAAATATTATAACACTGTTTCTCCATGCACCTGTCTGGGTTTGCGATTTTGGAGGAATAGTTCCTTTTTTAAAGGAATAGTTCACTCAAAAATGAAAATTCTGTCCTCATTTAATCGCCCTCAGGTAGTTCCAAATCTATACATTTCTTCTGCCGAAGGAAAATATTTTGAAGAAAGTTTGTAGCTACGCTGTTTTGGGTCAGCATTGACTTCCAGAGATTTTTTTTTCATGGCAATAATATGTTCCCTGATAGCAGTAGCCACTTCAATTGAAATAATGCATCTGCTACATTGAAAAAAAAAAGTTTAGGAATGGTTTGAGGTGTTGCATTGGCCAAACTCCTGCCTTCTCAATCTGATTGAGAAGATCTATGGAGTGTCTTGTAACTTCCAGGATCTGCTGCTAAAATCTTGATGCCAGGCAGCACAGCACACGTTCAGACATCTTGTGGAGTCCATGCCGTGAAACACCAGCTTTGGCAGCATGAGGGGGACCTACACAATATTAGGCAAGTGATTTTAATGTTGTAGCTAATCAGTGTATATCATGTTGCAGACTGACCTGCATGGGCTTTACATAAATCACTGGACATTGATTCACTACTCTCATTTTCTACTCTTGATCATCTACAAAAATTATGTCATAACCCAATCACAGTAGACATTACAAAATAAGTTTCTAATATCTCTTTTGTGGTATGATGGACTTGAGTAAATCTCCCTGCATTCGACTAGTTTTTCCTTAAGTATTAGTTCAGAATTTTCTTACATACCCTCATGTCAACTTGTGTCTGACTTTTGTTTGTAGAATACAAAAGAGGATGTATTTTAGGAATAACGTTCATCCTCATTTTTCTGTACGATGACAATACAAAAAGAAAGGACACTAACAAAAAGATTTTAACAAGCATGATAAAAGCTCCACAACTGACTCTTTGTGTCATCTATTCTGAAGTCAAATAATAGCGAAATCAATTGCGCATTATCAGTTTGATTTACAGCAACTGCTGTTATAACCCATTTTTGTCCTCCGGTCTCTTACACAACACTGAAATGGAACAAGGATTTTCTCCAGAAGCATATTTTTTGTTTTCAGTACTAAGCTTTAAAAACAAGCCTGTAGGTTAGATAGCATTGTATATGTCCTGGTTGACTTGTAATCTGGCTGCGGTTTTGACAGCAGGTCATTCTAAGTGCAGTTGCTTCAGGATGCTCTGTTGAGTCCTGGACATCTACTCCCCCCCCCCCACCTCTGGAAATCCCAATTCATCATCATAGGAAGGTCTACTCTAAATAATAACGTGATTAATCACTTCTGTTTAGGCTCTACATCACAGCAGTAATCAATCAGTAGGCTATAAATACATCCAGAACAATTATAAACCAGTATGCAATTACATCTCAGTATAGTCACAAAATTTTTATTTATTTTGTATGTAATATTTTGTTGATATTTTTTAGTATTCAAATATCTTGCAGTTTATTAATGAAAAAGCAGTAAGGGCAAAAAAAAAAAAAAAAAAAGACTAATGTTTTTCCAGTGCTGACAGAGCTAGTTTTACAAATTAGTGTATGAGTTTTTTTTTTTTTGTCGAATACATTCAAAACTATTGTCTGTGAACAATGTCATCCGTCCATTTTCCAAACCGTTTGCACTACGTAGGGTCACAAAGATGCTGGAACCCATCCCAGTGCCTTTGGGGAAACACACTGGACGGATGGCCAGTTCATCACAGGGAAAAAAGAAAAACACATCGACCAACAATTTTACTGTTGAATAATGTTTTGTGTTAATGACATTTGCTATAATGGATAAAAGGCAGTATTTCAAAGAAAAATGCAATATGTTTTTCTTGATTTCTTATGATTTATTGTAAGGCACAACAAAACCTCAAAATACTGCTAGATTTGATTTGCATGATATTGAAATGAGAATGTTTATTGAAAAACCACATACAGTACCTTTGATTTCTGATTGAAATGCATTTTGCACTTTGAAAATGGCAGAAAAAGATAAATATCAGACACATAGTCTTAAAATTAAAATAAGGTTCAACCTTCCCAACACATTTATATATATATATATATAAAATAATACTTTTGTCTTTCTAACTTCAAATGAACATAATGCTTATCGGTAGTATAATGCACATTATAAAAGCGCTTTCAATGAGATCTCTTTTAAAATGTGCTTCTCTCTTTCAGGATGATGACTGCTCCTTGCTGTGGGACCTTGATGAGCCGAATAACAGATGTAGTGAACATCTTTGCTGTGCAGTTTTGTCGTTTATTTTGATAAACTCTGATGGTTAGTGCAATGAGACTCTGCTCATGTTGCAGCTTTACTCTGAAAGCTCACGGCTCAAACTATAATGCACTGGAACAAGTACTTCTTAAAATGGCGTGTGCCGCCAAAAAAAATTAAAATACAAATTACGAAAACCCATAAATTAAAAAATAGTCCTTCTTGGTGTATTGGTCTCAAACTGTTGCCATTGGAAAGAAGCAGAATTCAGGATGGCAGTGTACCATAACGTCAGCTGATTTCTGAGGTCTGTCTGAATAGTTACTAGGGATGCACCAATCCAACCACCAGGATCTTATCACATCATCAATGCAACTTTCTTTTTTCTAACAATCTAAGTCAGAAACTGTGCTTTACTCATGGTTGTTACTATTGAACTACAAAAAAGGCTATATAAAGTAAGTCATTAAATTTAAGTTCACAAAAACTGTCGACTTACTCCTCTTTGTCCCGAGTGGGACATAAGGCATCAGCAATTGGTTTCCACTTGGCTTAATCACTTGCAACATGCAAAAAATGTTAATCTAAGCAGTAAAAACCTTGTCGGAGATGTCATGCATGATTTGTGCATAAAATGTCTTAGTTTTCATTTAAAATCACTGTATTTTGTTTATTGGTTTCTTAATGTTGTAGTTCGAGCTACTGGGTGTTTATTAGATTAGTGAACTGGCTGTTTTTTTGTTTGTTTTTGAAAATTGTCTCTTATGCTCTTATTTACAGTAAATACAGTAAAAACAGTATAAAGTCACTATGAATTTAATTTAAAACATCAGTAACACTTTATAGGGACCAATACCTAAACTTAACTGCTTGTTGTTACAACTTAAAAGTTGTAGTTATTGGTTTGTTAATATCGAGAATTGGACTTAATGAAGTGTGACCAATAAATCCTTGTTAAATAATATAGTTAAAAAACTGTCCCTAAGGCTTGGTACATACTAAAAGTTTTTCTAAATCTTATAAGATCTTCAAAACGTGAGAGACCACAAACACTATAACAAAATCCTAGATTTAAATGTTTTTGCTCCTATAGCGTGTGGTGTGCCACAATGTGACTACGACGTCACAGCCAGAGTCCGACTGAACACAGGAAATTTTGCTAAATCTCTCGAAACCTGAGAATAAATATGTTTTACAGGACACGCTGTATAAAACCACACATCGACAATCGATCCTCAATATCTGCTGTCTAAACTCCAGCTGCAATGTGACCGCGTTTGTTATTATTCTTCATTCTTCTGTCAACTCACTTTCTGATTGGATATCGTTTCGTTTTACGTGATAATCACGAGATCATATGCATGTTTTCCTTCAGGGTTCTCCCAAACATCAGGATTTCAGATCGCAAATATTCAACATATTGAATATTTATGATTTGCATTTGGAGCACCTCCGATGGTGGTCTGAGCGGATTCAGCCACTCTTAACACGCATCACGCCACAGGAAAATCTCATAAGATAATCGTTAAAACCACCAAGATAATCGGGACATTACTTAGGATTGTTGGAAGGGGAGAAATCGGCCCAAAATCTGCCCGATTATCTTGTGGTGTGTACCCAGTCTAAGCTTTTGAACATTAGCACAGAATATGTATGTATAGATTTTCTATGGATAATATCCATTTAGCATTATTGATTAAAACAGTCGTAACGGTAAAGCCCTCTCTTCCAGATTTCCAGTTTCAATGATTTCACATTATCATGCATTATCTGTAATACTGTAAAATGTTTTTGCAGACATTTGCATTTTAAGGCTCTCCATTATTATAATTCTTTTAATATAATAACTTAAACTATTTAACAGTAGCATAGAATATGTATTTTTGGGTGTGTTTTGTGCTTAAGTATTCAGCAAGTTTCAACGATTCACTGAAAAATTGGTGCAGCCCTAATAAGTACTCAGTTTCCCAACTAAAACAAATTGAGTTATTAATAAGAAATTCTGGAAAGGGAGTTTCAAAACAAAAACAAAAAACCAAAAAACCAAAAAAACAAAAACAAAAACAAAAACAAAAACAAAAACAAAAACAAACAAAACAAAACAAAACAAAACAAAACAAAACAAAACAAAACAAAACAAAACAAAACAAAACAAAACAAAACAAAAGGCCTTCATCTGTGCACCAAAATAAATAACTTAGAGATTGAGCTCCTTTCTTTGACAAAAGCAGCTGTAACATAATAAGCTCACATTCAGGAGATAAAGAGCCTCCTGTGCTCAGAAGAAGGGCTGAATCAAAGACCTGCCTCTGCCCTTCCTCACACTAGGGCAGGATATGCACTGATTGCTCTGGACGGAGAATCATGTGTCAAGGCAGAACCCCAGGGGCCATAGCAGTTCATTAAAATGCACTGTAAAAATCTTTGATATTTACACCGTTAATACATTCAGGCAGGAGAGGAGAGGAATCTCCTCCAAAAGAGGTACATTTGGCACAATCAGTTAACGTTGCGACTCGTTCCTCAAGCGCTGCGTGTGTTGGTCACCTCAAAGTCTCTGATATCTTCCATCTATACTCGAACAAGAATAGTTTCCTGAGACATTCAAGAAACCTTCAACATCTCGCTCTGTTGGTTTGAAGGCACATGTGCATCTTAGTTGAGCCATCGCTCCCACCTCCGAAATCTCACTCGTGTTGTCTGGTCCAGGGTTTCCGAGGACTATGCGTTTTGGAGTCCTCCTAAAAAAAGGCACCCACCTTGAGAGGTTCAAATCCCATTGGTTAAGTCTGTGATAATGTTAGCCTTCACCAACTTGCGGAGAAACTCCTTTTCTTTTGCGATGTTGTGAGTCCATGACTGTGGGGGAGACAAACGGATGACTGTCATTTCTTACTCAATGCATTTAAAGCACACTTTTATTCTCATTAGACCAAAAACGTTAGTGTGACAGACATAACTGATCGTTTATCATCTTTTATCAACAGATTGCATGAAAAGGTACAAATAACTTGTTTGCACATGACATCACTGCTGACTGGGGTGGAATGCAGCTGGGGAACAGGAAGCAATTCTTATATAGAGAAATCGCTGGATGAAATTCAGAATGTCTTTGTTATGCTTTCTTCATGGATGCTTAAAGTGGTCAAACAGAAACCACAAGGAGCTTTTATCATGTAGGAAAAAAATATATTCATAAAGGGGGGGGAGGAAAGATAATGACTGAAAAATGCAGTAAAAAGTGGCTCATCATCTCATTAATTTTAATGGAACATTGCGAGATTGCTTTTTAGTGATATGGAAACGCTATTTGCTTTGTGTATTCTAGGCTGTAAGCAATTCAGAATTTGAATCAAAATTTTGTTTAACAGGACCAACAGCCTAATACCCTAGGGTTAATTGCAGCAAAGTTTCAGAAGTGATATATATTCCACATATAAATGCAGCTTTCACTTTCAAAAGGCTTGTTTGCAATCAGAATTAGTTGCTTATGTCCACTGCCTCGATGCAAGGCAAGTAAGTTCATAACATAAGGGTCGCATACAAAATATGTTTTGGTTTTGTTTGGACCTTTCTCTTGTAACAGTGTCTAAGCCAATACAGTACAGACTATCCTCCATCTGACATATTCTGCTTTTCACTTCCTGCCTTCCATCTGAATTTTGGTGCATCATCAGAATCATGTGACTGCAAAAGCTACAAGGTATAAATTAGCCACTAATTTGCTAAAATGTAAATGTTTATATTGGCAGAGACTATGGATGAGGTGACAAAACAAAAGCCCAATTAAAAAGTGACTACAGGTGATGTAAGTAACTGAGTCGAGTTGCGTCAAGTCAGAAAAGTATCTTTACAGGGATAAACAGTGTTAAACAGATCCTCTTTAGTTGGAAAACCACAAAACAATGACCTACAACCATTTACACTAATAAGGGTGACAGGCAGTTTAAATGCATCCTGAGAAATTAATGTTGTGGATTAAATATTTGAAGTGCTCAGAATGCAGTGTCACATTCTTGGTAAATATCATCATTATTTTTTAATTAAATAATTTATTTTATTTTATTTTTTAATGTAATTTAATGTCATTTTCGTTGTTTTGTTTTGTGGAGGTCAGTATCTACCGTGATAAAAAAAGCTGCATTAATTCCTAAATCCACAGCACCTTCAGTATGTATGGTCTTTTGTTTTGGAATCAAAGAACTGGAGCTGTCCTGACTCCTGTGAAAACCATCCTCTCCAGTTTTCTTTTAAGATTCTATTGTTCGACATGAATTTAAGAAACAGAACTCCACAGCAGAGGACCTACATGCCTGGTATTGCTGGATGAAACCAGAGCTTTGGGTTCCTGTGAGCGGCTCTCGGTCCGAATGGGTGGACCCCACAACTGCCCCTGACAGGATGTTCTGGGCCTTTTGGGGCCACAATACTAAGCCAAAAGCATCTCGTCAGAGTCTCGGGGCTGTCTGTTTCAGCCTGGTCACCCCTTGTGAAGGATTACATTCACACAAAACCAAGCAGATCCAAGAGTTCCATTCTCCAGAAGAGAAAAAAGGGCACAGGCCAGAATGAATGCTGGGTTAAGAGCCTCCTTAGGCCAAACTGCCTTAGGGAGAGGGTCTGAAACAATCTCTTCCTTATGCTCTCTAGCTAGTGAAGTAGCTGCGTTCGGGATCGTACTTATTTGACACAGTAATTCCCAAATAAATTGTTAAAAAATAAATCATACAATGTGATTTCTGGATTTTTCTTTTTAGATTCTGTCTCTTACAGTGGAAATGCACCTATGGTGAAAATTGTAGACCCGTCCATGATTTCTAAGTAAGAGAAACTGGCAAACTCACAGGGTGATCAAATACTTATTGACCTTCACACACATATATATATATGGGTAGATGACAGCAAAAATGTAAAAAAAAAAAAAGTAAAAAAAAACAAAAAAAAAAAACAACCTCTAACATTAAAGCTATTTTGTATGCATTTATATATACATATCAAATATACAGAGTGCATACACATATTATGTAAACAAAAACTTTGAATGTGATTAATTGCAATTTATCATTTGCCAGCAATAAATTATATATAATATAAATATTCATGTAATGTAATAATATGTAATCATATTAATATAAATGTATGTAAATACATGTGTGTATTCATATATGCATACCGTAAATACAGACAGTACAAACACATTATGTAAACAAACTTTTATTTTAAAAGCAATTAATAATTTGACAGAAATATTTATTTTATATTTTGTCTAAACTAATATTTTCTAGGATTGTTTGAATAAATAGAAAGTACAAAAGAACATTTATTTGAAAATTAGATTTCTTGTTTAGTATGCAATTTAATGCATCCTTGCTGGATAAAATATCTCTCTCTTTTTAAATCACAAATAAAAAATACTGATCCCAAACTTTTGATCGGTAAATATTTTGCATAAAATGCTGCTAAATCACTGAGAATGACATTAGAAGGATTTCAGAGTCTTTTCTCACAGAATTTTTGAATATAAATATACAATTTTCCCAAACAAGGTGGTGAAACACGTTATTACTCTAGATTGGCCTTCAGTGGTAGTGCCAAGATTAGAGTTGGAATGAATCCCTGGTTTACATCACAGCTGGTGACAAATGCCCTATACTGTAATAGTATGTATGAAGTACTCACTATACAAGGCCAACAGCTTAAATCCCATTTGTTCAAGACTAAATCACATAGTGCAGAGGTCTTAAACTGACAGAACACCAGCAGCAGGAAGCGAGTGAGTTCTGCATGAATGGTACCCGACTATGATTTGACAAGGATGGGTGCCAGAGCAGTCAGGAGCTAACTATGCGTTAACAGCTCTGTTTTATGAGTAAGCTTTTACAGCCATGGCAAATGTGGGAAGAGAGGAATTCATAAAACGCAACAACCAAGTTATCTTCATATGGACTGATCTGAGGTATACAAATAAAAAATAAAAGTAGCACGTAGCCCAGGACATTCTGTCAGTGACACCATCATTGTAACGTTCCAGAAAGTGAAAAACGAAACAAAAAAAAAAGGTACAGTACAAAATGTTTTGTCTATTTAGTAAAACTCCTACTCCTAAAAATCATTCAATATTTGTCAATGAAAGAAACTTAGAACTCTTACCTCTTTAATGGCAGACATTTTGACAGTTTCGTAGTAGTGCAAGGGTGCAAGCGGGGTGTTCATGTCATAGCCGAATCCAGCAACAGCTACCTCATCGCAGTTATGAAGGGCCATCGTTATGGCGACCGTGCCCAACGTTGGAATGTTCTATGGAAATAAGCACAAGTTAATATCATCAAATTGTCAGATTATAAAATAAAGCAGGATTTTTTTTCCATTAGGTTCTTAACATTTAACACCAGGCTCTTAATATGCAAGCTGTTCTCTGGTGAAGAGAATACAAAAGTTGAGCTACACTGCTCCACAGATTCTTAGTGGTAACCTAAACCACATGACAATTTCTTGAGCTTGTTTTGTAAATCATAACCAAAAATCGATGCAAATCATACCTGATAACAGACAAGAAGATACGGTTTATTGCTGAGTTTAATAGTGCGTAAAATGGTAACATGCTACGAGCACTATATTTAACATTCAAATCCACAGCGTTGCAACAAAAAATTATTTTAATATTTTAAGTTGTGAGTTTGTCTAAACTGAATGGACTGTGTAGGCAATAATAGAATTCATCACAAACCCATGCTGTATTTGCTTTAAGCGTTATTATGCAAAAAATATTAATTTTGAACACTAATTATATTGACGAACGAATGGCTCGTGTGAGATGGTATATTTACACACACAAAGAAAGGGGTTAAATATTATGTTATCAGATTTTTATTGTGTTTTAGCTAGTTGTTATGTTTTTAACCTAGTAAAAAACAAACAAACTGCAGTTTCAGTTGATGAGTTAACCATTTTTGCAAATAAACTCTTTATATACGTGTGCACACACACACACACACACATTACAGTACATGTATGATATGACAAATGAGTGACAAATGATTCCGTAAAAATGTTAAACATGCAATTAATGTCAGCATATAGAACCACAAAGTAGGCATGAATAAGGATGCTTGCTGTGGTATATCTGAATCTATTTAACATCACTGTCTGTAGTTTGCTCTGGTCTAGCTCTTCCTCAAGGTTGATGTGGCATTGTGCCTGAAGCCGTTCTGGCTTAGTTCTACTCCACAATTGTTAACTCATCTTGAGCTGTGTGTGATTAACAATTTGCTTAAACAGACCCCCACCCCTGACGCACCAATTTCAGGAGGCAGACCTTCACTTCCTCATCTCCCTGGGGGAGTCAACCATTCTAAATCATTAGCTTGCAGTGGCCTGGGGTCCCATTCACACACACACACATAAACGCACACACACGGTTAGTACTGAGACTGTGTCAGTGTACGCAGCCTTAAGCAGGTGGGTGTTTGGAGAGCTCAAAGGAGGAGGCTGTCAAAATGTATCCCACCTTGATCAGTACCTTATGGGAAGGCTTCCCTCCTGCGCTGCCCCCCTACCTACACAAACCTTAGGGGCCTGAGCTCTGCCCCACATGCACTGCACATGTTCCACCATTCAGAGGAGGTCTGAGTTTTTCAGGAGGTGGCCAAGCTGACACACAGGCCCTTGTCTGTACTCATGCCATGATGGGTTGGCTGAGAGTATTTATCTACTTTCTCAAGTCCAGTTTCCTGAAGTTGAATGCGTGTTGGTTTTTGAGCTCCAAGAAAACGAGAACTGCTACAGACTGTGTTTGAGGTTTGAGGCATGCCACACAGTTCTTTTATGACAGTCTGCCCCATAGGCTATGGCACACCCAACACCCATGTCTGAATAAAATGTGTTTGCAAATGGGGTGGGGGGTTTCCGAGTGTGGCTACAATCTTTCTGACACATTTTAATAGTAGAATTTATTATGCCTTTCCAATTTTTTTTTTTTTTTATAATTTTATTGACATTTAGAGATTTGCTTAGTTTCAAAAAAAGGAAGAAATTTATATTATGTTGTAATGAAATTAAACGCATTTACTAATTATGTGCTATTCCCATATTCTATATTCTTATTTTTCTTATATGCTTCTAATTTGTCACTTTAGATAAAAGTGTCTGCTAAATCAGTAAATGTATATTTATAATTATATAAACTAATCTATTTCTATAGATGCATCTCAAAGACTATCCATTATCATTTATAAAGCACTGGAAAATTCTTAGAATATCAATTCTTTATTCAATTTGGAATAGACTGAAATGGCTTCCAGCATCCTTGGAGCACATAACAAATGGTCTGGAAAACGTATGGAATGCCAGAAAACACAACCTATGTTTTTGGCCTTAGTTATTCTTACAGGTAGGCAGTATTAATTTTTTTTTTTTAAATTAACTTACACAACAGCATAATTTTAAGAACTTGTTACTGTTTAAAGCAATTTTATGTTAGATACAAGGTTTTAAAATATAGCCCTGTCCAGGTTTGGACAAAATATGCACCATAAGCTCTCCCCACCCACTGGATTAGTCAAACTACCTTTGACCTATGTTGATCTTTATGGTAATTACAGACTAATTGAGGAAACACGTGTCTAAGGCTTCCTGTGACCCCTATTAACATAAGACTGGCTGCCATTTTGGTTCAATAAACCGCACAGTCGAACAGTTATTCTCAAAGAGTTACCAATTCTAGTAACTTTGCAATGACTAAATGTAAACAATGTTATGAAAAGTACTAAAATTCAGCAAGTATGTTGCTTACCCCTTTACCCATGAGGCCATTGTTCTGTGGAAGGCCAATAAACTGGAAGGCGGCCTCTTGTATAAAGTAGGGGTTGAGGATCCGTATCTCTGATGGTTTCCGGGGCACAGAGTGCGCTACAGACTTCCAGAAGCCCTCTGCTCCTTGCTAAAGAAAGAAAGAAAAGAAAGGACAAAAAAAAAAATAATAATCATCAGAGGGAGGCATTATGATGATATGGATGAATGGACTCCGCACATCCAGGTTTGCATCATGAAAAATGCATGGAAAAGTTTTATATCATCTTACAGCAGATGTGAAGAAATCATCTCTTCCATAATCATGAGTTCAGACTCAATCTCTATAATGTGCCATCACTGCATACTGATGGAGGTAGTGTAGACGACTTTCATTAAAAGTGAAGCAGGTCATCCAGGTTGGACAAGCCCAAAGGAAGTGGACAAATGAAATCCTGACCTCCACGAGCGTTCGGAGAGCAGTGGCCCCCAGCTTCTCCCATAACAATTACTCTGGAGACCTACAGAGTGCCATAGCTCAGCAATTATTCAATCTGCGACCTGGCACTGAGATCATCAGGTATTAGCGTCCCGACTAGACAAGCTCTGCGAAGCCACAGCAGCACTGCTGGCAAACAGCCAGCCAGGTCATTGGACTTAATGGGAGTCACCTGTTCAAATAAGCAGACTGTGCCTTTGATATATCTCAACAATAGGAGCAACTATTGAATCAGGCGAACGGCTTTGAAGCAGTTTTGGAGGGCCCCCGCGCCCACTACAAGCCAAGGCAAGAAAATATCATCTCTTCTGTCAACGGTAGAGTTTTGCAGAACAGAAGCAGAAATTCTGTGGAATGCTGCAACCACAAGCAGGTGTAAACAGGGTAAAGCTTGACAACAACAATAAAAATCACAGATTCTGCCACACATGTACCCAACCACAGAGACACAGTATACAGCTTATAGTGAAGTATAAGCTGTATAAACGCTGGCAAACTGAACTTTCCAGAGCATAAAAAGACTTAAAACAGAGTGCGAGTAAACGCATGAGAAATGCGCTGGCATCCGAAGCCAGTAGTGTTTGGTATAAGAGCGATAGGTTGTTTGAAGGAGAAATAAAACAGGAAGTCCCTGATTGATTCTTTTAAAATCACTTAACACAAGTAAGGATGTGTCTGTAAGCTTCAACATTTCTTCCAGAGCTTCGGGTTGAGATTGTAAGATCATTTCCTCCTCGAAAGACAGGTTTAATATTGTACAGGAGTTACTCTTGTGACTTGCATAACTGAGTTGCTATGGGGGAAAAAAAAAAGACACACACATACACAAAACAAGAACATTCCTGGCTAGACTATAAATAATGGCTTTAAAATTCAATTTTTCATCAAAAACATTGAGTGTCTACAGAAGCTTAGGTTCAGCCAAATCCTTTCAAACAACAGTGAATTTTGTATTGATTTGTTTGTCTATTTATTCATTATTAATTGAGTTTGCACTTCCTTATGACGACATTTCAGGCGTATTAGGCGTATTTGGCGTATTGGTGTGCTGTTCAAAGGGCGAGCCTGGAAGTCTGCGAACGTTCTGGTTCGAACTCCGCTTGCCCCCCTGGTAGGAAGATGGGGTGGAGGGGGGGATGGGTAACAAGATATGGAAGGGAAGGAAGCGAGCTTATTTAAGGTGATGTTATATGGATTTGACTGGATAGGGATGGAATTAGGTCAATTAGAGAACGTGGTTCCAGCCGTGGCTAATCGTGCGTATGCGCTCTTTTCAAAACTTGTTTAATCAACATCACATATTCATGAGGTATTAACCACTAAAGACTGCCAGCACTACAGGCTTGTTGAGGACTGCAACTTTTATAAGCAGTTATTAAATGTCCCAGGCAAACACTCTTGTATTCAGTACTTATTACATATTTACTGGACATGCAGTGACTAGAAGACACCTGTTAGCCTATTAAACGACTGCTGCCATCAATGCTAAATTTCAAATAATTCTTCTAAACACATATTTTACATAGTTGTAGATATAAAAAGAAAAATAGAAAAATGCTTGCCTAAAAACAACTAAATATAAAGTACATTTACTTGGTTTTTCATCCTTGCATATATCTGTTGGAAACAGTACTGGAAATGTCAAGAGCATAGTGTCACATCAAAGCATCTGAACAACCCAAGAGTTAGTCTGGTGACAGACCAGTTACATTTTAAATAGTAGTAGTTAAGTGAATGTCCATGAATCCTAACTAAGACTCTGAACATTTCCATAAACGGTATTAAATTGATTAGAGGCAGTAAATATTTTATACTGTACTTTTACAAAAAAAATGTAAATTTAACTAATTGGACAAAAACGTTTGAGAAGAAAAAAATATTAATTTATTTATTTTTTGGGATAACTTGACTTTTATGTATCTTTTATTTAGATTACATAGTGACAATAAATAACAAAATGTAAAAAAAAATTAAAGTGCCTTTCTAGAATTTCTAATTGACAACTGTTTTCGGAACACTGCACCAGCCTGATTCTGGTTTGCATTACAATCCTACCAAAGTTAGACAAGGTCACTCTAAACATAGCTCTATTGTTGACATCTTCTACATTGGTTCCGCCTGGCTTTACTCCAGACCTCTCATCGGCATTCCAGGGAATCACAGCCAGGAGTGCCGAGAAAGAAAAAGTGAGTGAGAGATACCCTGACTGATCACCTCTCCAAGCCCTCAAAACCACAAGTCGTCTGCAGTGCAGGAACTTTAACAACTGCCACACTTTTGTCAAACAGGATGGCCCCTGAAACTGATCCATCTAATAAAGCAGCAGGTGAGAGAGGCCTCTCAATTCCTGCATGCAGCTCCAGCACGCTCTTAACAAGCTTCCAGCATGGCTGCCGAGTGTTAAATCACTCCATAAAAATCACAGGCCACATCGCCGGCCTTTCTCTCCATCAGCCGCTGGAAATGAGAGGTCAGGGTGAACGTTCAGCGGTGGCTGGGAAAACCTGCTCCTGACTGCAGATGTGTGGTGGGAAGAATCTTCCCAGGAACAACCGGAGAGAAGTTTCCTTATTAACAACAACAACAAAAAAAAAGCTATCACTGACAAACCAGAAAAGCAGAGAATGATCTCACAACTTTAGATGATATTTTATGTGTAAAAACAAGCCAGAATGTTTTTCTGAAGTATTTTTATTACTAGTAAAAAAAATAGCATTAGTAGCGCTATATGCAAGCTTGCAATCGAATACAAGAAAGGTGCAGGGTAAAACTGCATAAAAGATTAGTTAGGCTTTGCATACATCACCACAAAGAAGTCATTTCATTGAATGACTAAGAATTATAAGGTCAAAAATGATGGATTAAACATTCACAATAATGAAATTAAAAGAATTTTTATTTAATGCAAACTTTAAACTGATCTTAGTCAAAAAAAAAAAAAGTATTTTTTTGTTTAAGATTTAAACATTTTTCCTGATTGAACAGAAATGTTGGAAAATACATTTGTTTGTCGAAACACAAAATTCAGTGCTTGACAAATTTGCATTTTAGAGCTCAAGTTTCAGGGAGGAATATGTAAAAGTTGATGTCATTTGCAGTGAAGTGTGAAGCAGAGTGAAAGGTATTTGATTTGTTCTCCTTTGACATCGATGTAAACACTTCTGATTTCTTCCATATGTTAGGCAAATGTATGGCTTAGATAGCAAGTGAAGGCAACAAACAGCAAACTTCTATGCTTTCCAAGTAAAGCTACATAAAAAAAAAAATTTTTTTTTTTTTACAAATGAATTAAGTTGCCATGGCAAGACCAAATACATTTTTTCCCTAATTAAAAAAAACAAACCAAACAAAAAACATTTTTTGGAAAGTATCTAGATTGGGTTGTACACTATAACAGGTACACAACCAAGAAATTAGATTTTCAAACGGCAAAAGAAATAAACGCTTCCAAAGAACTCGTATTCGTAACATCAAAAAATAACTTATTTGTTGAAAGGTAAACTTTATTCTTTTGGAATAATTTGGACACCCTTTATATATTTTATATCAAATTCAGATTTTGGTAATGTTTTGGTTTATTAAAATAAACTAGTGCTGTCAAATGATTAATTGCGATTAATCGCATCCAAAATAAAAGTTTTTCTTTACATTAGTATATTTGTATGTACTGTGTATATTTATTAAGCATATAAAAATACAAACACATGCATGTATATATTTAATGAAA
>JAUYWG010000032.1:5973020-5994695 GCA_034779775.1 Enteromius afrohamiltoni
CAACACATATACTATGTAAAGAAAAACTTTTATTTTGGATGCGATTAATCGCGATTAATCATTTGACAGCACTAAAATAAACCATTTGCCGAATAATGGTTTGGTATGGATTCTATAAATGTTTTGTACATTCAACTTCTCCTTCCTCCTTTATACCTGACATGGTCAGACTCAAGAAACGTTTCTTTTTAAAATGATGCTTAAGGAAATTGTATCTGGTCACAGAGGGGCAATAGGTTGACAATGGACCATTCCGCAGGTGCTCATGAGCAGCAAAAAAAAAAAAAAAAAAAAAAGCCATGGGCTCCTTTGTATTACATGAAAAATGTAGCTGTTCTCCTCAAAATAATCACAGCCTTTTCTCTCGATCTCTCAAGATACTGCACGCACGGTTCAAGCAGAGGAAAACACAGGCTATTTTGAAAAAGTTTCCTGTTTATCTTTAGGTTTATATTTAAAAGGTCAATAAACTTGGGAGGTACACTGTTAAAGTGAAATGATCTGTTTTTATGGTGTGTGCTCTAGCCGACAGAGCTGCAATCAAAGCCCGTCTTCTAGAGGCTCAGGCATGCTGTCAGACAGATGTTGTTTCTGCTGCTCTAGTTGCCATGCTCTGAATGCCTATAAACATATCAGGCCGGATGACAAATTTGCAACTGCAACTAGGCTGTGACATATCAACATGCAAATTTATACCATCACAGTCAGCGCTGAAGCCTGATAAGAAGTGTAAACCTGCACTGGCAAACCGTTTCACCCTGTGTCCTGCGTGATTCATATGAACTTCAGTTTGTATATAAAGCGCTGAAGGTTTATGAGCGCCCCAGCAGAAATGTGCACATTTTGCAGAGCACTCATCCAGAGCGGGTCAGGTTCATGAAATCTAAATCCCATTGCTCTTGACCGGGTCAGGAATCCATACTCTATAGGATACTCAGATGACACTTCTTTTGTTAGCAGGAATCTAAACTATTTGCTCATTTTTGTTGTCTTTTTGTCTAAGTTATGTCCTTTCTTTGCCTTGAGACATGGGTTTCTGCCTTCTTGACTGACATGGGTCATCGAGTAAATGAGATCCAGTGCATCTTCACACTAAAAGCAGCAAACAAGACAATTGGATTAGCTGACTCAATCACTCAGGTTTTTGAAAAAAGTTTGTTAGTAGAAGGCAACCAAAAAGCAAACACAGTTTAAAGGGAAAATGTTGTATGAAGTATATTGTCTCATGTTGCCAGAGCTTTAAACATAAGGAAAAAAGACCTCATGGAAATCATGACCTCTCATTGCTTATCAGACTGTTTAACTGATCTGTAAACCAAACAAATCAAATTTTATTTTATCATTATGTGCCTTTCAGGGCTGGGTTTGACTTAAATAACCCTTCAAATAGCAAAGTTTAAGAAAAAAGAGAAAGAAAGTTAAAGAAAGTAAAATAATTTTTTTTTTTTTAATTATTTAAAAAATTATAAATGGCGTTTTTGATGCTACTAACAGTTTGGCTAACCGTTTAGCCCATCTAGCAAATTTTTTTTGCCTTAAAATAACTTGTTGTATACACAACTTCATTCCAGATACAGGAAAATAATATGACTAAATAAAGTCAGTCAGAATACTGGTCAACAAATGGCCTGGAGATGGTTCATGGGTGGTTATTGGGAGCAGAGTCTTCCCTAAGCATCAGTGGACTGGTTAATGCAGGGGTGGGGAACGTTGATCCTGGAGGGCTGGTGTCCCTGCAGAGTTTAGCTCCAACCCTTATCAAATACACCTGAACCAGCTGGTTGGATGCAGTTAGGCATTTTTTTCCTCAGGGTTGGAGCTTAAGTCAGCAGGAGAGTGGCCCTCCAGGATCAACGTCCCCACCCCTGGGTAAAAGGACGGACCTATCATTTTTATTTTTATACCTCATATATGTTTAACAAAAGTGACTGTTACGCTTATTTGGAGGATGAAAGTCTGACTATTGGCATGTTCAAAGGGGAAACATCCACATGCCCTCTTGTCAGCCTCTGGCTTGCTGCCCCACTGGGTCAAAGGGAGAGAAGACACCTGCACCAAACTCTAAAAACAGACAGGTTTCTACAGAAACACCACTACAAAGGGCTTGAAAACGCTGACTCTCAATCAAACCACAAAGGGATCTAAAGTGCTGGCTCTTAATAATCAAACGTCAGAAAAGAAAAGTGACAAATAATGAAACCTCACACAAAACCTGTTTAAGGCTTCAAAAAAAAAAAGGTATTATGTCCCAGATTATTATTCATCATGCATCAATATTTTCCTCTTAATCTTCCCCTCTAGTGGGCTGTTAAATCATTGAATTAATCATTTAGAGCAGTTTTGTGAACTGGATCGACTGATTCATTGCAAAGAATGACTCCTTGATGAATCAGTCGCTGCTATTTTTTTTTTTATATATATATAAATTCCAGGCAGGGCAAACAAAAAAAATAAAAAAAACCTCACACAAAGCTATCAAATAGCTTCAGAAGATATGGAATATAGTAAACAAATACTACTATTATACTCCTAGTTGCTTTTTGATATTTTTGGCCCCCTATCATTTCATTATATCAAACAGCTCAACTGTTTCCCCAGGATGAGTAAATGACAAATAAACACTTTAGGTGAACTACACCTTTAAGGTTTCGCAGATGTACCATGAGTCACCTTTCCTGAAGTCATCTTGAGTAAACAGAGGCACGCTCTACACAGGCACCCACAGAGATAAAGTCATGCAGGAGTTGCATTTTGGCACACAAATAAACCTACAGACTAAACCACAAAATACAACAGGCAACCGTTATACAACAGGCAATGCTGTGCAGCACGCTAACACATGGAAAGTACCTTCAATAAATGCCAACAGCAGGAGCCTTAAGGAGTGTCTGATAAGTGACACACTCTTGCCTCACTCTTACCATGTAAGGCTGAAATAATAAAGGATTAAGACATATGGGAGAAGGAAGTGATGGGTAAATACATTCAGACAGAAGCCAGAGGATTACCTAGTCAATGGTATTCTGAATGAAAATAATTATCGTGGGAGCCACATGCTCCTCAGTGGCCTCCTGGACTCGTTAATTAAGTTCGCTCTTATCGCACATGACGGCTGGCCCACTGCCTATTTTCAAATAAGGCTCCGGCATACGTTTTTACATGAGTGACCTCTGAGGCATTAATCCATTTTGAATGACTAAAATAGGTAAAACCAAGAGAAACATGTGACATGTTTCTGAAGAAGCTATGAAGTTTTCACTAAATAGTGGAGTGGTTCGTGTGAAAGGAATGTTCCAGATTCAAAACAGACTCAATTCAACAACCACAGAAAATCATGTCAATCACAAAACTCAAGATGTCACATGATGACTGCTAATTTTTGTGAAACCATATGAGATTTCTATAATGGCTTTTGGATTATTTGCAAAAAAAAAAAAAGTTGATCAACAAAAATATTTATTCTTACATGCTTTATTTATCACAAATGAAAAAGTAAAAAGCTACGCGTAGACTTTAAACTACGCCATGGTCACATGACTATGTCCCCAACATTACTCTAGAGTTACTCTATTCAAAAATGTCTCCATGCTGTTCCAAATATGTTAAAGCTCAATTCATTTTCAGAACACAATTTAAGATATTTTGGATGAAAACCTTGTGAAAGGCTTGTAACGGTCCCTTTGACTGCCAAGTAAGTTTTGAAAGACATCGTCAGAATACTCCATCTACCATCAGTGGTTTAACCATAATGTTGTGAAGCAAAGTGCACATGCTAATAATACATAATAATACACAATAATACATTGTGTACAGCATTGGTTTTCAAACCTGTCCTACAAGCACTCTTGCTCTTGTCAGACATACCCAAATCCGGACTTGAAGTCTCTACTAATGAGTTGATGAGTTGAACCAGGCGTGTCTGATAAGGGAGACATGCAAAATGTGCAGGATGCTTGTTTGAAAGGTTTGAAAACCACTGCTATACGGAAAGAAAACAAAAATAACTTCATTCAACAACCATAGCTCTACTTTGGAGAGTATCCACTGGACGCAAATGGTCTTCACTGTTCTGTGTCTGTTTCATCACAATGCATACGTAGGCTTTTTTTATTTATAAACAACCACATATTACGTTCATCTGTGTGCAAGTTGTGTTGCTGTCTATGGAGAGTCAGATGCCTCTCTAATTTCATCAAAAATATCTTCATTTGTGTTCTGAAGATGAACGAAGGTCTTATGGGGTTGGAACGACATGGGGGTGAGTAATTAATGACAGAATCTTCATTTTGGGTAGTTGCCTATTATAAACAAAATGAGGCTGTAAAAGTGTTCCCAACAACCTCTTTAGTCCCAATTAGGCCTACACAAATACATCTCTGCCGCACCTCTGTAAGGCCAGTAACATGCATTAGGAAAATGGTGCCAAGTTTGATGTCATGTCATCTTTAATGAATGTACCTGATCTACTGTGAAAGATCCATCACATGCAAGTTATTCTGAAAAAAGGTTGTCATTAGAGATTCTCATTTCAGTTATTTCTCATAACCGACAACTGACGCTCGTTCACTGATTATTAACCGGTTAACTGACAACATTATTTTAATTGAGAATTTCATTTAATTAGAAAGGATAAGCGCCTGTGACCTGTTAAAAACAGTAATATTTGTTTTCTGTGGATTCATGCGTAAAAACTAGCAAACAACAGAAGACGAAGATTTACGTGATCATATCTATTTCATATCATACACCTGCAGCACTTTTGCGACCATAGAAAAAAAAAACATTATAAAGGATAAATAGGCCTAAACGAGAAACATATAGCTATTTTACATAATTAATAAATCAAGAAAATAAAAGAAAAAAGTTAGCAACAGTGACCCAATTAATGTCCAAGATGGCAACGTCCATAAAAGTCACTTTCTGACATGATAGTAGTCCAATCAAGGCACGAGTTCTTTCATCAAATCTTCCTTAACCGACAGCAGCTTTGCGCGGAGAGCTTGAATCGCTGACGGGAGCGGCTCCGGCGGAAAACTGACGAGATCTAATAAACCTTTCAGATGACACGCAGCTCTTTTCTCCATCACTCTAAGTTACCCAAAACACACATAAAAACACCCAGTAGATGCGCGTTTGTGCAGCAGAGCAGTGTGTGATGAGCCCTGTACCATTCACATATGCGGTTGTGAGTCCTGAACATTCCGTTACAGAAAGCTGTTGTCATTCCCTGTATTAGGACTCAACAACTGGATTCTGCTGCTGTATGAACGTGGCCAATATAATGCGATTTTTTTTTTTGTCAACACAATTTTATATAGACTATGAGTAGCTAAAATACTGACATAAATAAATAAAAATACCTTTTAAACCGTTTAACTGATTGTATTAATCAGTTAACGGTTAAACTGTTAAAATGAACATCCCTGCTTTTCAACGCATATCTGTCAAGCCTCATGGTTGTATATTCCGGTGGACTTCGCAAAGGTTCTTCAAATGCTGGGAACGCATCAGTCTACTGTTCTGTCAATACAAACTGAAAAGGCTGGCATTCCTTCCACCCATGAGCGTTCACAGCATACAAAAGAGCAGCAGCGAGAAAAATACTTCAAAGCGACAAACAGCCCCTGTTCAAAGTTACATCAGTGTGACTGTTTGAGAAGAAGAGAGTGAAGAGTCGGTGCTAGTTGAGGATTACACTGAAGTCTAAAGCTACATGCCTTTCTAAAGCCAACTGCCCACACAGTTGAACATGCTTTCATGTGTTCATCTCCAAATGAAAGACGTCACCACACAATGGATCTCAATCGCTGTCACCGCTTGAAAAAACAAAGCATTTTCCATTTCGCCACCAGGTTTCTGCCATTAAAGGGAAGCATTTCTATTTTGGCAAAGCAGCAGCAACTTCACCGCAAGTCACTCAACAGAATTTTCATTGCATCAATGATATTTTCAAAGATATGTCGCAAGATATAAATAAGACTTGGAAGCGAACCGCCGGGAATGTATTTGTTTTCAAACATGAGATGAACTGTATACTGTTGTTAGGGACACGGTGTTTGATAAGATTATGTGTGATTAAGCATGGCGATGAATGCCTGTTTTTGTTTAGAGATTACTCAAATTACTCAAAGAAACATCTGTGGTACGTATAGAGTGCGCAAACTAGATAAACGCTTAGTCAGATTTTCATCAGGCCCTAAAATACCATCTCTTTGACTTGCCAGTTAAAAATAAACAAAGCCAAAGTTAAACTGTTTGAGAAGGGAGTGAGGGAATGCGAGGGGCTCTCGGAGCCTGACGTTGATCAAGAGAGAAGAATAGAAGTCAGTCGTTTTTCATCCGTAAGAATTCACAATAGTGATAGGCTTCATTTGTCAAGTGACAATCGGTTAAAAGCCACTTTAAACATGATACTCTTACAACTTAATACATACACGGGAGGTCACGTAGACTAGCTAGATATAAACATCTTTTACAGCTGTGGCTGTCTGCCGGAGGAAGAAAAACAATCAGGAACTGCATTTTTACATTTTCTTGTCTGAACAAAAATTGCCAGGGTTTTTTTTTTTTTTACACGGTTACTGAGGTGTTCTTAGTGGTTTATATGAATTGCTATGTGGTCGCTAAGGTATTCTGGGTGGTCTCTGTGATATTCAGTTTCTAGATATGGCTCGAGTCCCTTCTTCATCGTAAAATGAAAAGTTTTTTTTTTTTTATAGTGCATTAGGCAACACAGTGCGATCGGTTCTTTCTACAAAAACAAAAAAAAACAAAAAACACACGGTTTTGGGAGGTATAATATGCCACATACAGAGATTACAGAAATCTGGGCTAATTCTGAAAATTCTATGATTATTACCAGATCCTGATACAAGTATCAAATCTTTATCCTTTCAGCTTGGATTCACACAAAGGGCACACAAGGGACATGTTACATACCAAAAATGTATATGACCAATAGAAGGAGGATTCATGCTTTTCTTTCTTATTTATTAGCAAGTAGCTATGTCAAGTATCTGGAATATTCCAGCATTCATTTTGCTGTCTAAACATTGCCAATTTACAACCATTTTTACAACCAAGAACCTACCTATTAAATTCCAGTATAGCATAAACATTCAGTTTTCCTCATTCTAATTCAAAAAAGCTATTTTGTGACCTACAGTAAAACAGCGGTTTTCATCAGTCATCATCCTTTGAAAGTGGTTTCGAACATTATGTGGAGGATTTGGTGAAGGAAATTCTTCCTTCCATGAGATCAAAGCCAATGTATCAGAAGCCAGAGGGCAGATCAATTATCTGAGCACTTTCCACTGTCCAGCTTGTTATGATCAGATGTTCAGACAAAACTGGCTCTTTTCAGGGGCCAGAGGGGAAGGGAGTGATCAAATAGCTCTCAATTTTTCTTCCTCTGCCGAGTCTCTTACACATTGACAAATGTCACCCTGTAAAAAAACCCAGCACTGGTCCCTTAAAAACCCAGCAGCTGTGCTGGACGGGAAATCCTGAGGCATGCTACCACCCAATTCACATTTGACAACCAAAGGAGAACAAGCAGGTGTGCAGCTGAGGAAGACAAGTATATTGGAAGAAGGAGATTACTGGAGAAGCCACACATGCCGACCAAATGCCTTGGCCATGAATGCAGTCGACTGGAAAAGCAAAAAAAAAAAACAACAACAACAACAAAAAAACACGTCCTTGAGTAGACGAGTCAACCGGCTTCAGAGGAGAACAGAGTGCTTATGCTTGCTCTTTGTGTGATAAGAAATGGGATGGAGGCAGAGTCATTAAAACTGTGTGAGATAAGGTAGAGCTCATTCAGACGGTCCGACCCTTCTGATTAAGAGGCTAATTCACAAGATGTCAGTCAAACCTGGAAGGAGAATGTTTTAACGCTCACTAAAACCGAGACAAGGTCCTTGAACAATAAAAGCCTTTTCTTCAATAACTATTCCTAATCAAAACCCTTTAACCACAAAAATTCCAATACAATACATTTTGTCGGAGGGCAATATTAACATTACTCTAAATTCATGAATTAATTCAAGTATAAAATTCTGTATGGGAGCAGGCTGAACTAGAAATTAGTCTACCGCCATCATTCTGCTTTAAAACTAGAGACCGTAAAAACATTTTTTTTCATGTGTAAAAAAAAAAAAAGAAAAAAGAAAGAAAAAAAAAAAAAAGGAAAGAGACGAGACAGTACAATCACATATTACTGCATTTGGTCTTACCAGTTTCTCTTTGAAGACCATATGTCTCAACCATTTAAAGTCAAGAGGTTTGAAAGCAGAGAAGACAAAGAGGGAATCTCCCTCGTAGCGCTCAGGCTTCTGGATGGCCCCTTCAGGATAGGTTATCCTCAGGGTGGTCTTAGTACCTACATCCCTGGTGTAACCACTCACTGGGGCCTCGTTGAGTCTAAAGAATAAATATACTGAGAATCAGTGCAAATCAGCTGCATTTGTCTCTAAAGTCCTTTTGTTTACTCAGTTTATTGATTTGGTCAAGGTGACTTTGAGGACACTCACCTTATCACAACGTCATATTCATCGATGCGGGATCCTAGAGACTTGTTGCTAAGGATACCGCCATTACCTACTACTATACATCTTTTACAACTCAAACTGCAAAGAGAACATATAAGCAAAGATTCAATATCGCAATACATATTTACAACCATATTCAGTATATGCATATATAAAAATGACAAGCTTGAGAAAAAAAACAAAACAACAACAACACACTTTAACACAATATACATGCATTATGCAAACAATGACAATCAGAAACAGACTGTTTTATGCATTTTACACTGCCTACAAATTATTTTATTTAATGTATTTCTGACTTGTGAAATGTAATATTGCCAGGCCACAGCATCAAGAAAATGCAAAAAAAAAAAAAAAAAAAAAAAGATTATCTATTGCATTGTTTATATTGCCATTTCAATAAAGGGTGTCCTTGTCAATTTTCCATTTCTTCAAAAAACATTCACATCACAGTTTCTCATTAAAAATAATAAATCATTGAGCATCAAATTAACATTTCAGAATGATTCCTGAAGGGTTATGTGACACTAGAAACTGGAGTAATGTATGCTGAAAATAAATGGAAATCAGTCTCTCTCATTTTAATAATATTTCACAATATCACTGTTGTTAGAGTATTTCTGATCAAATAAATGTAGCCTTGATGAGCATAAGATGGCTTACAAATAAAAAAGAAAGAATAAATATAATCAGATCACAATAGTGTACATGAAAATGAGCAGAACATGGACACTGGACATGGACCTTTTAGGAAAATGATTTTAAGAGATGCATTTCAAGAGTCTTACCTATCTAAATCTGGACCCAGTCCATAATTCTTTGTGATAGTTAATATAACATCTATGATTCTTTCTGTAGAGAGAGAGATAACAAGAAAGAACAAAGGGATGAAACAAAAACACCTTCAGATGGTTAAGGCTCTGATCTGATTCAAATGATTTTCTTAATCAATCATGCACACTCCTGGTGGTCTGATGGAGGAGCATGACTGTGTTATTCACTCCTGGAAGTTGTATTAGCAACTAGAAATAGGTTACTGACACTTTGAAAAAAACAGTCTGTTGAAGTGGAATGTCATTTGCAAACAAATAAAATTCCTTTGCCAAAGACTTCAATAAATGCTTTCCAATGCTTTCAGAAAATTCACAGAGCTGTTTGCTCATAGCGATCATTCCTCCGATACCCTCGCAGGCATTCATGGCTGCCACACATTTTGTCACATGATATCAGTAAAGACACCGGATTTCCTAGTAAGGGTGCATTAGCGTGATCCATCGAGTTGCCAAAAAGCATCAGTATGCATACTATTAAAGACAGGAAAACAGTTTGGAAAGGAGCTAATTCAATGAGGAGAAATGTGCATAGCTTTGGCCATTTTCCCATCATGCCTTTTTAACCCTAACTGCAATGTGATGAACAAAAGTCAAGGTGGCATAACACAGAGGGAAACACTTTGGGAGGTCTGCTAGGTACTTCGCAATACGTGTAATGCGCCGAATCTACATCTGTACGTAATTCTTTCTTCTTTTTTTTCCCCCTACCCATCAACCCTAATGACTGCCATTACTGTTTCTGACAACAAAGAGCTTGCATGTGAGATTATCTTTTTTATTGGCATAGACGCTATATTATTGGGAGGCAAACCTAATAGGATGTACCGATGGTTTGAAGCGAATGGTTGTGATTTCAACAATACCGTATGCGAGAACCTTCTGTAAATTAATTTTACCCTCCGTAAACACAACAGTCGGTGTAGTGCAAAAGATAACGTAAGAGTTTAAAATTTGTATTGACCCTAAACTGTAACCTTAAGGATTAAAAAGCATCAGGGAGTAGCCGTCATTGTTTGGACAAAGCGCTGATGGCTCACATCAAGCATCACCACCGATTGCATAAACAGTGGCGGGACCACACTGGGAAAAGAAACGCAAAAAAAATACATATCACAGTTTCGCAAAGAAATAGGAAGAGCAGTAGATTCGGACTGTTTTAAGATAAACGGCATAAACAATTCAGCCAAAGTATTGCTCTTGTCAGTTTAAACAAACGAGCCTGAACGTTCTGAAATAAAGTAAAAATGGTCAGGTACGACGCAAATACTTTTAGTATTGACTTCAGAGAGTTCGAGTCACATCATGACACATTTCTTTTATGTAATGTTAGTCAAAAAGATTTTTTTTGTTTAAAAACTGATCAAACACGCTCATAAATTTCAGTATAATTCATTGCGGAACTTCACTTAAGTAGCTGAAAGTGACACTTCATCCTGAGTCACTGGAGACATTTAAGAGGCTACTTAATACTTTAAGGCACTTAAAAGGCCAAACTTGCAGTCAAAACAGCCCTAATGGTTTATTCTCCTTTGAGGTATTTGGTTCTCCCATCTGTGAAGGATGTCGGGATTACCCTACAGACCATCTGCAATGCTTTGACTGGATGTTTTCCACTGAGGGCGACGTAATCAAGAGCAGAAATCACAAATTCGTAGGTGGCCACATGGATCGCTTATATTGGAATTGGTAGTGCAGAAATAAGACATCTATTTTTATGCCTTTCGGTCCCACAACTTGAGAAGCTTTGTCAAGCTCTATTCAAGAACCACACGTATCAACCTTTCCAACTGAATAAAGTTAAAAGTGAAGTCACGCTAAGCTCACGATCCATGCAGCAAACAAAAACCAGGTGTAATGTAAACATGGGACCTGCTCTTTTGAAAGTCTTCATGTGTGTGGACACGGCAGGCCTTAACTGAACACAAAGGTTACATTCAAGGTACCCTTATGTGCCCGCTGCCCTCAAGTGCTGGAACATTTGACAATGTGCTGAAATCTAAGATGTAATCATCTTTTCAGATGGAGGGAAAAAAAGGCTTCAAGCAGACAACGGTGGATTACATTAACAACCAATTGGTTTCAAGAAACCGTTGCCTTATCTACAGGTCTTTTCCAAAGGTCTCATTCTCTTTGATACATTCACAAAGCTCAGTAGAATGAAGTTCTTGTTCTCCGTTGAATGGAATAAACCCCCACATCACTGAAGAACATAAATGTCTGCCATACAGTGCAATGCATCTGGCCACGTACACACTACAAAGGTTTGCCCCCACACTACTGCGATATCAAACTTCTGAACCTGTGGTGCAATGCTCAAACCTAATAGGAGTCTGGCATCCTAAAACTGTAAAGAAACATGTACACCAACAGATTCAACTATTGGGGATTTATCATGAGAATAATTTTTGGGATCAGTACAATATTGTGTATAATCAAACCAGGGCTCTGAACTGAAGGAACAAAAAAATTAAACGGAAACAAATTTAACAGGAACATAAAAACTAAATCGCATTTAATCATTGTATCGTCCCCTCTGGCATTTTAATTTGGCAATTGACTAATTTGGTAAATTAGTGTAGAGTTGTAAAGTAGTGCAGCAGGCTATGCAAATGTAGCATTGAATAAATGGCCCACCCTTTTTTTAAGCAACAACAACAACAAAAATTATTATTTCCTCTGTGGGGGGAAATGATCTCATTTTAAAATGGATACATACCTTGTGTTTTGAATCCAAATGGAGGTAAATAGTTTGTAACTTTTGCAAGTCGCTTGAAGTTTCGGTCCAGAAACATGGAAGCTGGCTTACTAAACCTGCAAAAGCATGATAAACATAATATAATGATGGACAATTAACATTCAGATTAAGAAATATACTTTTCACCTAAATTCTATTTGAAATTATATATTAGCAAATTTTGCACAGCACCAAAAACGTCTCCATGGCAACATGTCAATTTCATATGAAAAGGGCTAATAACTTTTAGCCAAACAACACATTCACTTCCCGGAAATCAGGAGGTGGGGAGTCAAAAGGGGCTTTTGTCTGTGAGGTCTTGCTTCATCTCTGCTTTGACCTGTGGTTAAAGTTTAAAACAGTGTGGCTGAACCAGCACCAATCAATCACAAACCCAGGCCTCCGTTCACCCCTTCTCAAGAGGAGTCAGGGGATACCCTACCCGGAGGCCATTTCCCAGCACACTCCTCTCTTAAGGCTAGATGTGCTAATGCAACGATGAATGCCTGCGCCTCTGACCCGCAGATCCTCACCGTCATTTCTTATCTACTTCGCCTGCTACCAAAGGGCATTTCTACAACATTTAAAGTAATCCAACTGGGAAATCTCCAGGAAGTGGAACACTGAGCCGCTCAAAGGTGCCGGTAGGCAGTGCGAACTTCCAGAAGCCATCAAGCCACACCATTTTAGATCCAAGATTTAATTTAATAAGAACCGAGTAAGCCTCAGACAGCAGATACATTTTTCACAAACATTCCTCTTTTCTGCTTCTGTAAGTGTGGCCACACGATGGACGCCTGTTTTTATGACCCCCCCCCAACTAGGCAGCCTCATTATTCATTTACAAACATGAGGATATTGGATCATTTTTCATTTTTTCCCTTTCTTTTTCAGGTCTTTTACGATTAAAGTTAGAAAATTGCAGTAGATGGGTTCGGGGTGGGGGGATGACTAACAAGGAGAGCTTGTTGAGAGGTACAGAAGATTTGAAAAAAAATAAATAAATTAGACCACCTTAAGAAAACTCAAAAGACTAATCACGGGTCAGTAAAGAGAACACACGGGTCATTTAAAATACAGGTCCTGCTTTTTGGAGAAAAAAAGCAGCAGAACTGCTTTCCGACCAATTATTTCCAAAGTATAGCAAGGCACAACCATTATAACCCACCTAAATACAGTATACAACAATATCCGATATGTGGGGAAAGTGAGGACAAAGATAATGTCAATAGAAGAAAATGTCAAAGTGCATCAACAGGAAATAAGTAAAAAAACTAATGAATAGATCATAATTGGCAAGTGTGATAAAAGTGTGTCTATTTCATGCACTAATTGCTTAAGGCCATAGGAAGTCCG
This sequence comes from Enteromius afrohamiltoni, assembly GCA_034779775.1. Taxonomy (NCBI): domain Eukaryota; kingdom Metazoa; phylum Chordata; class Actinopteri; order Cypriniformes; family Cyprinidae; genus Enteromius; species Enteromius afrohamiltoni. The sequence continues at coordinate 5,986,499 of JAUYWG010000032.1, forward strand.
ACAGTGTCAAGAAAAAACGTTGCATTGGATCCTCTCTTTATATCACCTGATAAAGGCAGACAAAGCAAAACCTTGCCAAAACAAACTGTGATAAATCGGCTTGCGGGGTGCGGACTAACTCACATTATAAATAACTGGGTGAGAGCTTCAGGCTTAAAGACAGACAGGCGTCTGCTTGTCAAAAAGGGTCCTGAACAGGAGGCCTGTGCACATTGTGCTCATTTCCTCATGGCTATCTCTCACTGGGGGCTGTATTTTTATAACCGCCCGCTCAAGTTCAACCAAGACATTTGATTTAAGAGTCCAAAACAAACAATTTTGGGAAAGGAGTAGAGGTGTTGAAAATAAGGTGGATTCCAGGGGTGAACTAACAGAAGGTGGGATCAAGAGGCTTCAGGTGGTTTCCTACACACACAGGGATCCCTAATAAAAAATAGCTCCTACAGGGAGAGACCAGTGACTGCCCAAATGAACAAGTGGTTATGAACTAACAGGATCATCTTTAATTTATGCAACAAATAAATTGAGGGTGACAAAATGGTTAAAATCAATATTTGTCTATTCAACTAAAATGCAAAGATAAAAGCAAGTGTGAAACTTAAATTTAAGACTTTAAAGTTCTTTATCTAAACGCAAGGTCACAATTCTGTCCTCTCAGATAAATAAAAAGAAATCCTCTTTACTCAATACAATGAAATTAATTTTTAATTAGTGAATGCATTATGTATCATGCATATTTTTTTCAGTATTTATTAATCTCATGTCAATTCCATTAATACAACGCATGTATAATTACATTATAACTAAGAATTAAATGCTGTATAATGAATCTAATGTAAACAAACAAAAACCTATTGCAAAAAGTTACTTGCTACAATTTCCAATTTACCTACAACACCGATCTCTGTTTTATACATTCAAAAATGACATGAAACATTTCAACTGTTATTTAGTTCAGGATTCTGGAAATATCTAAACTGAATCAATGTATCCTAAACATCATTATAAATAATTTATCACACAATAAAAACGCTCAAATATTTGTGTTGTAATGATGTGGCAGAAGTGCCTTTTGACCCCAAAAGATAAACAAAGACCCTGAGAAGCTTGATCCATCACACGTGTTAATTAGAGGCACATTGTAGACACTGTTAACACATATGCCGTTAATTGGGGGCTTGTTAAAAAGTTTCACCAATTTGGTCATTGCTCTGTTTTATGAGTCTTTCAATGCTTGCGCTGAATATAGAGACACAGCAAAACTACACCTTCTGCAGCATGAACTCGTCACAAAGTCTTTATTCTCTCTTCTTTAAAAAGTTATTTCATGAAATTAATATTTCTGTTTAGACCATTTTTGTTCAAACCAATCCAGGGCAACCATCTGACTTGGACTAAATATTGCTGTTGCTATTGTGTGGTAGTTGCTGTTTTGTGATAGCTGCTCAAATCCTTTCCAAAATAATCGTGCTTGATTGGTGGAAAAGCTATTTCTAAACAATCGTATGGCGATGAAAGAAATATCCATGAACAAACCAAACCGTGATGCTTAATGTTTATCATCGCTGGGCATGCTGTAGTGGAAAAATTACTTATGCTAACAATAGCCAGCCTAAAGATGAGGGAACAATGGATTACGGAGGCCAACAAAGATGGAAAGTTCCATCAAAAGGCCTGTGATGTCACCGAGGGTCGCTGAGTGCCGTGTTACATCATTGAGGGTCGCGGAGCGCTCTGGGGATTTAGTCAAACTGAAGAAGTTGACTCATTCGGTCCTCCACAGTGGCTGCTTGACAGGGCTTTCGCCTCTCAGCCGCAAAGACAGAATCACTGTCCACATCCAAACGGCGTTACAACAGGCTCATTGTGGAGCCGGAGAGCATGCGGAAGTGGTTGTTTGTTGTGGTAGGTCACAAATTAACAAGGACTTAAAGGATCAGAGGATCAGCTTTCTGTTCAGTCAGAGATATTATGAGACTGGCCTCAGGGGCTTCGTAGCTGAGAAGTGACATAGTGTCTCTTGAATGGTGACCAGGGAGAGTTGAACACATGAGGAACTTGGTAAACCAGAGCTAAAGCAGTAAATCTTTAACAAAGCGGTCGTCAATTCGCAAAGTTTGTACTTCATTCTGTAGGCCTAATATTGCAAAGCCTTGCAGAACAAAAACAGGTTTAAAAAAGCTGAACAGATGACACAAGATTCAGCCGTATTCTTTCCATCCCATACTTCCTTTGAAATGACATACCTTTTGTAAATAACAACAATATCTAGCAGTAAACCAATTCATGTTCAACAGCAAGAGACCTCAATAGGGCCTTTCACGCCACAGGATCTATTTTGTAGTACCCTAACTAAATGTGGTACCACCCACTTTTTGGCGTATTTGCAACGCTGGAACTCCTGGAACCCCGTTTGGAGGAACTAAATTAGCTTCTACTTCAGAGCAGGGTCTAAAATAGTACTAGGAACTATCAGTGACCTACTGTAGGTGTACGCGGATTGGCTGAACACGTACTCACCCGCCATGTTTTAAAGCTAAGTGTGAACATATACTGTGTAGACATTGTATCAACATCTTGTTTTTAATAAACGAAACTTAAGAACTTTAAGCTCTGGAACTAAAGCATTGCGAAAGGCCCTAACGCAAGTGTTAGGACCCAACAAGAATGAGAAAACAATTATCATTAAGTTTATTCGAATAATATCAAAATTAACTACTGTATCTTAGAAAAACCAAACCGTTCCAGTTTGCAAGACCATTGTTAAATCATGTGTATTATGCTAATAAAGAAATGTGTTCATACTTTGGATAGATAGCACTCATTTTGGCAGCTGCATAGCCAGGTCTGCAGGCTCCTTCGCTGAGGTTTCCATACTTGTACACCAACTCTGGAGGCCTGTAGACAGTTCGAGAGGAGAAGAAAGAGAAGGCATTCGTTTTAATTAGACAGGTTTTATAAATGTTAAACCTGACAGGAATATCACGCAGCATAATTATGCAAAAAGGGTAATGCTGAATCTGAAGTATTTTTTTTTTTTTTCTAGCCTGGCACATGATGGATGAGATCTAGAGCAGGATAAGATGGATTACTTTTGAGAAACTCAGTTTATGGCTGACGTGTTAAATAAATGAAATAGTCAAACAATAGGAATGCAACACATTTTGCTGGCTGCACAAACAGTGAGTGTGTTTATTTCATACTTTTGTTCTGAAAGAATGTTCCAAGCTTAAAAGGCACTCTAAAGGACAGCATTTTTGACATGATGTTAACAACACAGAAAACAATTTCGACCTGCCATTCAGGTTTTTTTTTAAAGGGAAAAGGTGCTGGTTACACACTCACATGGAACTAAACAAGGCCAGTGTTCTGGGTTGTTTAAAAGCAGAAATGAGAAGTACTTAGACAAATTATTCCATAAAAACTGTTTATTATTCTATGAAGCTATGAAATTGCCTACTTTTCTAGAGGAATAAACATCTGGTTATGCGTGACAGAAGTTTGCTCCATGCTAACAATGCTTAGAGAGAGTTACAATACGCCATATAAATAGTGTAATGTTTAAAAACTTTGTATTTTAATGTGTTTTGCCTCCATTGTAGGTAGGTACAGTAATAATTACGATTACGATTTTTTCTTGATCCCTCTTATATTAGGTGGTCTTATACTCCAAACTTATATTTCAATTAATAATTTGTTCAATGCACTTTTTGTGCACATACATGTCTTTACGTTGTGCTTAAAAATACATAACGTATCCCACCTCAATATCAGTAAATATTGCAAAACAACATAAAACTTCTTTTTATAACCTGAACTGTTCAATGTACTTAATCATTATGAAGTGACAGTAAACATTAAAAAATGCGATCTCTGAGATTAATCTGTTGAATTTTTTTTTTAACACCAAATCACACTACGTGCCCCACACTACATGTCTTTTCAATGGTTAAAATAAAAGCCACAAGACACTTATTTGCTGAAACCTTCATTTTGATGAAGTGGTTGGCCCAATGGGACAGTGTCGTATTTTGTTGTCGTGACAGCTCTGAGTCTTTAAGCAGCAGAGAGGATGGTGGATTGAGGCCAGCTGAATGATGAAGTGCACCACACAGACAGTTTTTGCTCACAGCGTCAATGAAATCTAAACCTGTCAAAGGCTTTGCTTATTGTATGTGTGCGTGGTGTGGACAGACATGTCTTCTCTGATACTTAACACTGAGAAATTAGGGCGAGGTGAGAGTCTAAGAGTTTGGCTGCTTCATAGATGAAATGTAAACATATACCTACCACACACAGACCTATAATAAATCACACCTTATCACGTCACACAAGGTCAATGGAATAGGTTGCACAAAGACACTGATGGTACTGAACAAAAAGCCTCTATTGTTTTTAAAACTTTTAAGACTACTTAGTGCCCTACATTTATTTTACTGTTACAACCACTTCATGTGTTTCAGGCTATACCAAGATTTTATTACATTTTTCATTTAGTAAACATTTTCATTTAGTAAAGTCACCTTAAATTTATTAAAAGTGACAGTAAACACATTTATATCATTACAAACGTTTTCCAATTAACATAAATTTAGAAAAATAGAAAGATCTTTCTAATCATCAAAGAATCCTGAAGAAACAAAACAACTAAACAAAACTAAACAAAAGAACAAAAAGTGTCCACCAAGGTAAAGTGTATTTAACATTGATATTGTATTATACCATCTATTGGAATAATAATAATAATTTTAAGTATGTTTCATATCTATTGGTGAAATGTAAAAGGAATAAATTATATAATACAGAATACTTACAGCTTTATGTCCAGATTCAGCAAGAACCCTTGCTTATCAAACACTGCAAGGAGAAATATGAAAATTAGTATGAACTATAAAATCACACACACACAAAAAAAGTAATTGTAGATCCTCTCTTGTTATGCCTTCATCCTGTCAAAATGCATGTCTAGTGCATTTTGAGAGAACTAAAGATGTCAATATGTTAACATTCATACAGATAGCATAGTTATGTCAGCATCTAAAGGATTTTATTGTATGTAGAAGCTGCAGCGATATTAGATCAAAGCAGCCAAAACATTCCACAGTTCAGCTGGGAAAATGTGTTAAAAAGCAGCTGTCCACCTATGCAGGCTTCATTAGGCCATAGGTGTATATGAGGTGTCAATGAAGCTAAGAGAAAAAAACAAAACAAAAGGGTAAGTGAGGGGAAAAAAGCTTTAAAAACCAAAACAGATTGCTATGCATACTTAAGTATGCCTATTCATTTCTTCAACAGGTTTGACTTTTAGCATGCTTACGGTGATAGCCAGAGCAGTACAGCTAAAAACGTTTAACAAAATACAGACAATTTACCAAGCAGACTGAAATAATGGGCTCGGTAAAAGGACTGAGGAACAGGTAAATGTGAATCAAAACATGACATTAATTCAACTACTACGTTCTCATTAGCATCAGCGTTTGCTTATCATATAGCACTAAGGCATGGAAAAGGAGAGTTTGAGAGCTCCACTGATGCTGAAGTCTCCAAACAGATGCTGCAGAATGGAGAGGAGGAACTGGTTAGAAAGTGACCACTGCTGAAACCAAAAGGAACATTTAGCAGATGCTATTATTCACAGTTGGCCATTTACTATGACAGGCCCTCCAAGTAAGTCTTGCTGAGGGGAGCTGAAGCAGTAGAGAAGTAGAATCTCAAAAACCCACCGCCAGCAAAAAAAAGAAAAAAAAAATTAGATGCCCACTAAGGTCAGACCTAAACCCTTAAAGATGTTGGCCCAAGTCTTTGTTGTATGTAAAGTGGGATTTTGCAGTGGAACTTACAATGGGCCTCATTCATTAAACATGGGCAGAATTATAAGGTTTTTTTTTTTGTTTTTTTTTTACTTTTCATGGACGTTGTTAGTTGGCGTACACACACACAAAAATGTACACTTGCCCCCAAACACATATAAATGGTGTATAAACCTCAAAATATTTTGTTTTGTTAGCAAACTGATGACACTGCATTTCAATAACACTATGAACACGATATACATTAAGATTTCACAAATTAGTTTGCTATATCTTTTTAAATTGTTAAGGTGAAAGTTTGGTTAAATTTGGCCTGCTATCTGCAGTGGAGGACATATCGAGCTTACATAACCCCCCAGGGTCCACTACTGCTTGGGAAATAGGTATGAATGGCAAGATACTTAAATGATGTTAAAACAACTGATGGCAGACTGAAAAGCATGGTTTCACACATTCCAAAACTGGATTCAGGAAATTCATGAAGTAAAATTAACTAATTAAATTAAATTAAATTAATTAATTAGTTATACGCAAAAAAAATAAAATAATGATAACAATGCTGCACAGCATGTTTTTCTTTTAATTGCTATTTGTTATGAGCACCAGTAGTATCCACAAGTTTAACTAGTTACACAATGCGTTTGTGAATCAGGATAAGTTTCATTTAAAGTTTCATGAATGAGGCTCAATGTCTCTTTGAAGTCTAAAATGGTTATGACACTGACAGCCTGCAAATCACTGTGATTTATATGTTGTACAAATCCTTGTAAAACGAAACTTGTTACACATTTAGCAAAACATTATGCTCTAGGCATAAAGAAATTAATTCTGTTGAGTGTTTCAGTTCTGAAGGCAGGGATGTGGTTACTGGTACTAAATGTGTCTCCATGACCATATGTACTAAAATGTATATGACAGTATAAAAAAAATATGTTATTTTCATTGAAATGTGAGAATTCAACCCTACTAATACTTATTGATTTTAATGGATTTACTTAAAATACAATAAAATAAAAACATTAACTGTGCAGTATTTCAAAAATGATTTTGCCATTTTTTTTACCCTGCCTTGCAGTCGCAGTTTTGTCTTGCAGAAATAAAATTGAAATGATCTGTGTTGTCATATTTTTTTTTTCCTTCAAATTACCCTGTTTTAAATACGTTTCTCCCTGGAGAAATTACATTACATTACACCACTACATTGTTTAAGCTAACACTGGTCTCATTATGTTCAAATTCAACTAAAAATGATTTTGTTAAAAAGCATAGGAATACTGATGCTAAATAAATTAAATTCACTGTCTATGGTGGTTATGTCCCTGATGCTTTGGGCCTAAAAAAAATGTAAATTACTTAAAGAGTAAGACTAGTAACCTTTCAAATAAAATGGGGAAAAACATTTCCTAAAAACGACCCAAGTACAGTATCTTTAGACCTTTTCACACCAAGTGCTACATTCAAAATTTGAATAATGAAGCGTAACAACTGATTTCTATGCTCTTATACACAACTTATGCTCTCAAATTTGTGTTTAAAACGTGTGCTGAAGATTTCTTGTTTCACCTAGTGATAAAAGCACACCAGTCAAAAAGAAAAAGATCTAAGTAATATTGATTGTACAAGCACTGCCATTTAAAACGCTGGTAAGATTTTATTGTTTTTGTTTTTTTTTAAATACATTTATGCTTTTGTGGGTGCCTGTGTGTGTAAAACTAAACAAAAAAGCCTACTGCAGTTATTGTGCCTAGAAACAATAAATAGAAGCTTGTCAGGCAAACAGTGGGGCACCATTCAGGTATCCATCCTGGCTGGTGTGAGCTTTGTTGTCATTCCGCTCCACCTTTGGTTCTAGCACAAATTTGCTTTATTATCTTTCCAAATACTTGTTGCACTATCCGTGTAAAAAAATACTTCATTGGCATGCTTTTTGTGTTTCATTTGGTGTGAAAGGGTCTTTGGTGTGTAATGTATTGAAGGACATTATCTCAGGACTACCAGGCCTTCTGGGGTTCTCATGTTGACCAGAGTGCACTCTTTGCAGAGAGGCTGTACCTGAGCCTACTATTCGTCCCACGGAGACAGGGCCATCCACCACCGACTCTGAAACACAAGACCATCAGTTAGGCCCGGTGGTTCTGTGCTTGACAATTTTGTTTTGGAAATTTCAAGGTCACGCTGAACGACCCTTAGGCCAAACCCTCAAAGCCCAACCTATTCAGACAGCAAGAACTAGAAAGCTGCATTAGTTCCAGGAATGACATGAAGAAATATTAGGACGCCCATCACCGTAATTTCCAGCTGATACCACGGGTTGCCTGTGCAATAAAGTTTTGATTATCCAAAAAAAAAAAAAAAAAAAAAAAAAAAAAGCCCAAATGGATTCAGCG
>JAUYWG010000032.1:5994795-6023596 GCA_034779775.1 Enteromius afrohamiltoni
ATATATACACACACATACACACACACACACACACACACACACATATATATATAATGCAATACATTAACATATTCACACAAACATACATATTTAATACATTTGCCATTGACATTAGCCTTTCAGAATTAATTATGCTGAAGTAAATTATTAAAACTGACAAAAAAAAAAAAAACCCAACTTAAACTACAAATGTCTGAATTGATTTGACCTGTTCTTACCAGTTTAACACCTGAGAAAGGAAAGAAAGGGGATGACAGCTAAAGAGAGAAGCTGGAGGGTCGGCACCTACCTCCGAATAGTCCAGCTACAGCGGAGGGCTCAGAGTGGAAGAGAGGAGTGTTAGGGTAGGCAGCCGGAGAGCAGAACAAGTCTGACAGGCCCAGATACGAAAAGCACAGGAAACCAGAAACGAGAAAAATTAGTAAAGGGATACAAAAGTCTGAAAAATAATAGCAGGAGGGGGAAAAGATTTAAAGACTCAACATGCATACTCAACAGACACGTTCAAGTGGATTTAAAATAAATGTAAAACAAATAAAGGTACTAAGAGTAATTCGGGGTGAAAAGCACTCAGTGGGGAAACCACGGGGTAGAGCCATTATGTTTCCTGAGGTCAGAAAACATACATCGCACCGGGACGTCTGTACCTGAGAGGAAGCAGCCCATCCGAGCAGAGAGCTCGACAGGTGATGCAACGGAACAGCTTGAATCAATAAAGGGATTGTAATTATCTGGAGAACCAAGAAATGAAATTGACATTTGGGAAAAACTTTAAAACTTAACACTCTAAGAAAAGGAAAACTAAAAAAGGATTTAAAAAATAAAGAAAAATCCAAGTAAGGCAGCAAAGCACAATCAAGCAAAAGTTTGAGCAAGGTGGTCCAGAGACCATCATGCAGACCTTCAGAAAACCACCAAAAACCAATTAATTGTTATTTAGTGTGGGTAAAAAGGACCACCAAACTCAAACAGGGTACAAGTATTTTTTTACGCAGCCAATTTGTACTTGATAACAGCCGTTCTTACTCTTAATCACACAGTTGTATTGATATTAGACCAGCATTACTCCATCATAAAAGCCAACTCACCATAACACAGCTGCACAAACACAAACACTCTAGCAACAAACCATCTGTCCGTCACACTCTCAAATATGTTATTGTTCGCTCTGAGAACATAATAAATAAAGTCCCAAGAGCAGAACAAACTCACAGAAGCTAGACTTCCTTTATTGCTTTAAACAATCATAGAAAGGCACACACAAACACACACACGCAGTGTTTCAAAACCTAGGCTGTTCATAATAGCATACTATCATACTCTTTACATTTATAATCACATAGTATGACAATTTAGAGGACCAATGTATCCCACAATGCAGTGTGTTCGACCTGACCTTGTGTTTCCAAAGTGACAAAAGAATAGGAAGTAGCCATTTTTGATGATACTGCCACATTTCTTTTTCCAGACTTACAATGAGATGTTCAAACTGTTTATTTGTTTAGCTATTTCAATTGCAGATACCGCCCACCCCCCAATAATCAAGAAGCAGTTTGGATTCAAAAATGCATGCAATGTCTCTTAAGCTTAGAAACTAATTCTAACTCCTAATTGTTATTAACATGCATACTACGAGGTGTTTATTAATACTTATAGGAAAGGAAAGGACGTGACTTGTGGCCAGGTATGGTTCCCATACTAGGAAGTAGTGCTCTGGATTTAACCCATCCAAGTACACACATACACAGCAGTGAGAAGTGAACAACCACGCACGCACACACAGCATGAACACACACCCGGAGCAGTGGGCAGCCATTGCCAGTTGGGGGAACGGTGCCCTGCTCAAGGGTCTCACCTCAGTCGTGGTATTGAAGCTGGAGAGAGCTGGTTATTCAGTCCCCCCACCCACAATCCCTGCCGGACCTGGGACTCGACCCCCCCAACCTATTTCAATTCCCTATCCATTAGGCCACGGCTGCCCCATAAAGTACGTACATAATAAATACAGTAACATTTATGTTACTAATAATTACTAATTCTGTGTCAAATTTTATGCTGTATAACAAACCATTTTAAATGCTTTTTAAATACAGTGAAATGCGAATATTAATCATTTACATTTTTTTTTACATTGATGTTATTCAAGCTTTAACTGTGCATTATACAGTAAGCTAGTATTCTATTTTGAGTTGCCTACGCAAACAGCATTTTTGGGATTTTGAGTTGTCAAAAATACCGTCTAGGTAGGCAGCTTACTAGGTTTTGAGTACACAGCCGGTATGAGCTTAAGACACATGTATCAGATACTTCAAGGGTTACTCGAGTCACGCTAGTTCTGCCCAGTGGGTCTTTGTACACTTGATGCGGTGGAGCATTCAGGACAAAAATGAGAGTAGAGGGAAAACAGACCGGCACACAGCAGGCGAAAGAAAGCAAACAGTGCATTACATGAGAGAAAAGAACAGCCGTTTACCACCAAACATTTCATGACTGGGTGTCCTAGAGGAAAAACTAACAGCATCTGAAGACACAACAGGCAGATGGACAGGATCAACAACTGGTTTTGTAAGGAAAGGATTTAAGTTTGGAATGGAGTCGTCAACAGCCTCTGTAGACGTGAAAGGATCTACACGGCCAAAGACAAGACAGAAACAGAAAATAACAGGAAAAGGTTAGAGAGAGACAAAGAAAGCATGCAAACAGAGACTAACAGACAAATGAGGTGGAGTCTGTTTGGTCTAGACTCAGAAGCTCTCAGATGTAAATCAACTACCACTGCACTAGACCGAATGAGACATCTGACATGGAATGTAATGGATATGTAACAAACCATGCATCTAAGCTAAATGGATACGAATGATTCTTTGAATCATGACAAATATTACAATTCATAATAGGGCAGTTCCCTGAACTAGTCCTTAAGACTAGTCCTAGATTAAAACAAATGTCAAGAGCTGTCTAAACTGGAAAAGGTCTGCACTGAGATATCTTAAAACACATCATTGCCATTGTTTGGTCTTCACAGATAATGCATTTTTGTGAGACGCGTCCTAAATATGTCCTAAATTAGCAAAGGTCTAATTCTGGCTTAATCTAACTCCTATGCGGGAAACCGGCCCAATGTCTTTTACTGGCTATGCCCAAATTTCAGTAGAACTTAAAATAAAAGCTTAAAAATTCTAAAATTAAATCAAATAAATAAAATTAATTAATTAAAAATATATAATCTAAAAATAAATATTTATATAAACAATCATATTATTATTGGTTATTAGTAACTCAATCAATAAGAAAATCAATCCTAGCTGTGCCAAAGGCCTTACTTGAAAAATTATCAAAAAAATAAAAAAGGATACAAATTAAATATTATAAAATACTATTATTTAATTACAACTTTAAAGCAGCAATTTAGATTTTATGTACTATATATCTTCTATATATATATATATATATTAATTAAAAAGCTTTTTGTTTACATTTGTTCTTAAAATAGTTTTTCTAATTTCAGTATACCTCTTCTCTTCATTTCCACTATGAACATGCTAAATTAATTTTAAAGGATTAGTTCACCCTATAGTCAGTCATCATTTACTCACACATTCCACAAGTCGAAATGATTCCTTTTTATGAGGCTTTTTTGGATCAGTTTGGATTATGACAGCCCCAGTTTTCATTTCCTTCAGTTATATGAAGTGATGCAAATTTTGTGTTCCACAGAAGAATGAAACGTAAAGACGTAAAGATGAATAAATGACGACAGAAATAACATGTTTAGGTTATTAAGTTATTCTTTAAAAGAGGTAGGATATGACAGAAGAGGTGTAGGCCAATGTACAGCCTACGTAACCACCAAAGAGCTTCAAGATAATACATCTAGGTTGCTGAGTGTGTTTTATGCAGTATAATTCAATAAACACAAAAAGCTGCAGGCTTTTTATGGTTCTGCCTGACTAATATCGGAAACCAAAACGATATCAGTTCTGCCACGTTAAATATCATGTTACATACCCTATCAACACTTTCAGATAAAAATTATACTCCCACTCATCAGACTTCTCAGATTAGATGTTATTTATATTTATGCAATAAGACCACGGATAGTATCATGGAATAAGACTAAAGAGGGAACTTTCATGGCCTAAGTTTGGATTACAGAGGAGAAGATATTGTTGATGTAAGCTCGATTTCAATCAGACGCGTATTAATGCAGATCTGTGAGTTCCTGTGGTGTGGAGCGCTCACCTCCCCATGTGTTGGCTAAAGGCAGGCCGGTGGAGAGAGGCAGGGAGGGCTGGAACGCAGGCTGCAGGTTCAAAAGATCGCTCGGCACCTTCGGAGTACTGAAGCCAGACACGCACCAAGACAAACACAGACACACACAGAAACGCCATTAATGTCATCCATAAAAACGGCAGTCTATGCGCCAAGCTTTTCACAGTTATATGGCTAAGAAAAACTTGGCACGTTGATTTGAAGTGCTTAAAGTGGAGACTTAGGGAGTTAGGGGAAATTCGCATGCAATCAATACCATCTTCACAGCCAAATCCTGTGCAGGCAGGAAATCACACACTTTTAGTGTAAACAAGAGAACTAGAGCCTGATTTTGAACGGTGTTTTTTTTTTTTTTTAAATACAAAAAGCTGCACAGTCTCAGGACAGGACATTAATCTGATTTGAACGAACCCCTAACCACAGGTATAATAGTAATAATGATGCTTGCCCCAGCATCATTAATAACGCATGTCCCAGTTTCTCCTTGCATGACATCATGATTAAAAATCACATACTGTAGGCCTGTAACGTAATCGCCATCATCGTGTAGTCCTGCAGAGTCCTAATAGAAAATGCTAAAAGCTGAAGATTGATGCCAAACGATTGCACATGTGCACCAACTGGGAAAATAATCACTACCAGCCGTGTAGCATCAGAATAGAGAGACTGGGATCAGTCATGAAATATAGAGCAATTACTTCTGCCCACACAATCTAACTTGAAAAAAAGCATTTGAACTTTGCGGTCATTTAAAAACCAACATAAAATGGAGTTCACAATATCCCATAATATGGCATATTATGATTGTTATTTATTTATTCACTTTTTAACAGCATATATAAAATGGTAACCTGTTATTGAAGCTACTGGGTGTGGAGAACAGGTCAATGGCTGGGGTGGAACTGATGGTGCCCGTCGCTGTTGAAACGGGAGATGCAGCAGTCGTGGAGGATGTGGAGGGCTTCTTGGACAGTTCCTTCAGACGCTGCTCCTGATGCAAGCATCAAATTTCGTAATCTTGTTAATTACATTGCTGATTGGGTATGATGCAGTTTAACATGCTTTTTTTCCCATAGACAGGCGTGACGCACCTTAAGTGCTTTTAATCGAGCCTGCTCCTCCTCCAGAGCTACCTGCTTTTCCCTCTCATCGACTTTGGTGAAAGAGATACCCGTGTTGGCCAGGGAGGACACCGCATTGGACAGTGTACTGGCTCTGTGTGGAACGACAGGCAGAAGAAATAGTAAACACGACACTATTGAAATCGCTACGGTTGCATTAGTAGATGTCAACGCTAAATGCACGAGCATAGAGCATATTTTTACTGCTTCCGCTACAGGAACCCAGTTTGACCCTGGACTTCCAGAAAGTGTCAGTGTTAGCAAAGCTTGCATTTTTTTTAGCCTACATCCAAACTGCACGTCAGCAAATGCCTGTACATTCCTCCTACACTTTGTTTAAACAACAGTGCACCCATTGCTTTAGGAATATTTGTTACATTAAATAAAATAAGAAAATTAAATGACATGAGAAAACCACTTGCTCTTAGATAATAAGTCAATACTTCAAGCAGATTCAAATATAAACCTAGGAAAAACTGAAGTATGTAATTTTGTAGCCTTCTCACTTGTAAAAAGTTGCACCAAACTTTAAACCAGTCAAAAAAACTCCCTGAATCACCTCTCTCCTACACATGCTCGGCTCGCACACACTCGCTGAATGCAGGGCATGAGAAAAGAACCCCCCTCGCAAACAACAAAGTTAAAAAATGAACTGCTTGAAAATCACTGTACCTGCTGGCAGCTGTGGAGTCTTTGACCTTTTTCCCCTCTAATGAAGCCAAATGCTGCTCAAGGGCGTCCAGAAGGCTACTGGGGGCCTGGAGGTATGGAAACATTAGCTTACAGGCCAATACACACACATACCACAAATAAGGATAAGGATAAACTTTATTTTTCCCCGAAAGGAAATTCATCTTGGACAAAGTACTACCGAGTTGCTCTGGTCAGACAATACTAATAACCAACATAAAACAATTAAGAGCATTACATACATTAAAAAGTCCCAACACTACAGTGTATGTATGTATGTATATGTACACCTATAATGTACACATGCTTACATAATAAAATAAAAATACAAAACACAAAATAAATATACACACGCAACACATATTGGTAATTGATTTAATTAGGGCACTTCTGACTACTTAAAATCAAAAAAAAAAAAAAAAAAAGCTCCTCTTGAATGTTTTAGGACATGGATTTTAACATGGATGACTTTACTATGAACAACCCTTCGCTGGATTTTGAAACTAATATTTTTGATGTTGCACATGATGCAATGACATTTTTTTAACAAATTAAAAACAGTGAAATAAATACAGAAATTAAATAATATGTACAAATTTATTATATATATATTTTTTTATATTATTATTTATAACTGCATTGCAATTATTGACTAATTTGGTACCAACATAAAGATTAATAAAATAAAATAAAAAAATACATTTCTTTACATTATAGCTAAACAGATTTTATTTAATGTTTTCTAAAGATTCCTTACATTATGATAAAAACAACAGTATAGAATCACTGTCCATATTATATTAATTATCAAAAATTATTAAAATGTTGACAAATTCCTAATGAACTGAATCTGATGTTTAAAACATCACTTTTTTTTTTTTTTAATAAAATAATACATACGCCAAGAAATTTACATATATACTATAGACAAAAACGTCCCCTTAAGTGAAGATGCACTGCTGTACAAAAACACAGATAGCATGCAAAGTCAGATAGCATGCAAAGGTACAAACCAAAAGCTCTGAACACATAGAGAGAAGAGAGTGAGATGCAGGTACTTACACAAACTGTAAACTGAAAACGGAAAGATAAGGAAAGATACAGAATATAAAGGTGGTAGTTTATCAGAGGTGTTTTCAGAGCATTTAAAGAAACTGCAGAAAAGTTAAGCAGAATAAAAATAAACCCAAACTCAATATAAAAGATGTAGAACTATTGCTTTAATATAAAAATGTATATTTACACATATAATAGACTTTTATATACATATGAAAGGTGAGGATAAAAACAAATGTTTATGAATTCAATCAAAACCCCATATTAACAGGGCATGACTTTAATTTTAAGAGGAACCTGTACTCTAATATGATATCCTTTCCAAAGAAATTATAATTCGCTTTTAACACCGTCTCCTTAAAACACAACCAAGTAAAAAGCGAACTGCTGAAAAGAACACAAAAGCATATGAAATCAGATCTAATCTTAGACCCGTAAACCTGTAATCTGCCCACAGCATCACACCTTTATTTGCTGTATGAATCAAGAATTAAGGAGTCAGAATAGCTTCCCCCAGCAGTGTCATGCAGAGATGTCTGCATGCGTCCAGCACTGCAGGCCTGTGGTTTGCAGCCTCACTGCACAAGCAAAAGCTGCAGTTCTAGAACTCTCTGATGACTTTTCCAGTAACTCATGTTACGTATTGACATTTCTAGGTAATCTACGGGTTAGAGAGTTCTACAACTTGCAAATGTTTGAATCTAATGCAGCCGTGCCAAGTTTGGCTGAGGAGCTCAAGCAGTGTCTTGCAAAATAAGAGACAGATAAGTAGCTGATAGGCAGAAGGGAAAGCGGACAGTGTATGTTTTTCCTCAAAAAAACCCCCAAGGCAAATAGATGCATGTCCTCACCTGTGATAGGTCTGGTATGTCACCTCGGTCGATTCCCACTTGCTGTAATGAGCAGAAAAGAGCTGGTTAATGCGTGTCCCGTGTGTATGTGCTCATTACATAAACAGGGAGCCCCATTGTACAGGTTAGAGCGACTTACCTCTGCCACTTTGAGAAACTCTGAGATTCTTGTCATTCGAGTGAGGAATTTCTTATAGATATCCAGGCCCTCTTTACACTGGGCTTTCTTCATGTCAAAGTACTTCTCTGCACATGGGAAAAGGTATGAAGTCTGAATTTGAGATATCCCACCACATTTTAAGGGCGGCTTGCTTTTCGCTCTGTGACTTCACCAGGCTGAGTTATGCTTGGCATCTGTCATCACATCATGACCCGAAGTTACTCTCACTAGTATGTCAGCCTCTCATAGAAGCTCTCATCCAACATGTAACCGCTAAACAGATCCAACGAATGCAGCTCAGCCCCTGAATGGAGCAGTCCAACACAAACACTCTAAGTTGGGCTGTTTGATTTAGTAAAAATATCATATTCCAATTGGTTTAACAAATACTGCGGTAGCGATTTAAATTGTGATATGATAATCTGATATTTCTGCTGCTTAGATATCAAAAATAAGAAGAACAAGGCCTGAAAAAGCTGCTCCTCAATGCTAACTAGAATGCGATGTCTTTGGGTTTGAGTTAAAAGGACTAGTTTAGCCAAAAATCTGTCATTTATTCATTTTTGTTTAGTTCAAAATCTGTATCGGTTTCTATCTTTTGGTAAAGGTAAAGGAAGAATGATGACAATCAAACAGTTGATGGACCACAACGATTCCATAGCAAAATGGGGACCAACAACTGCTTGGTTCATCAAAATGGTTAAAAATATATTTTGTTTTCACAATAAAAAAAGATCCTAAAAGATGACAAAATGTTCTTTCTTTGGTGAACTTTTCCTTTGTCTGAATGGAACCGAATTCAATCCTCTTTGCAGATGCAAATGTGAACGGGGTAAAAAAACAAAACAAAAGCACCTAGATTTCTTTACATTTATATTGGAGCTGAACTTAAAGTGGATTCAGGTCACTTTTTGCTCATCTCTTGAATAAATAAAATTAATTATACTATTTTTATCAATTGTTAAGTCATTTTCAATTCAATTTCAGTTTTCAGTAACAGCTGATCAATATAAGTTCTCTTGATAAGACAAAATCACATGGTGTGGATAACCAAGTTTAATCACGCTCTCTAGCTAATCATCAATTTGTTCAGTGCATTGTTAGTTTTAATGTCTTGAACAGTGACATCGCCCTTACTTGGCCCACAAATACATTCTGAGACTATTGCTATGTATAGAAAAGGATTGTTTTATGAGTTACAGCTCTTAGGCAGTAAATAAGCAGTCATAAAACTGAGTGACGAGACAGGGTCAGAGTCCTACACAAGTAAGCTAAAACTTTAAGGTCTCTGTAACAGGAACCAACAGTAGAGATAACTGGTAAAAGCCAATATGTAGGACAGTAGGATAACAGCTCACCAAGCAAGTTGATGATCCCTTCATTGTAGGCCGCGAACAAACGGATGGCGTCTTTAAACAGAAGCATGAATGCAGCATTAATGACCCCGTTTGTGAGCTCGTTGGCATTTACCTGCCAACACAAAATAAGCCAAACTCAATTTGGATTGAGACGATTATGCTGCAAGAAACGTAAACCAATGCAATTACGAACAAACAAGTGGAAAACGCCATTGAAGAAAGATCAAGCCATTAGTGCATATGAAACTCAAGACTGAATAAGTCTGGCTGTTGCGATGATAAACTCACGTTGAAGTCGAGGAGTGCATCCATCTGGTTTTGGATGATAGGGATGGTCTTTAGGAGTTTCTCTGTGTTCATAGTTCTCATTACGCCATCAGCCCTTTGACAACAAAACAAGACAACCAATTCAACGGAAAGCTCATTTTTGGGTGAACTATACCTTTCGTTAACAGACTTACCCTCGTTTCACTTTCGTGAAGTCGAAAGCCACTTGTCTGTATGAGACTGCCTTTTCGTTCAGGTAGCGGCTGTACCGCCGGATGAAAGTGGACATGTCATATCCTGCACGCAGAGGAGAACATACTGTCTTCAAAGTTCACAGTGACCCTCGGGTTGTTGAACTTAGTCATACATCAGATTTTATTCTTGTGTTCTGATTCTAGACATTTAAACACTTGAGTCTTTGATGTACTAGTTGAATTCTAAGCACAATAATTGTAACTCATTTTAAAAGCTCAGAGGAAAAAAAAACAAAACAAAAAAAAAACAACACATTCTGGTTTCCACAGGGTTAGTACAACGCATGACACAGCCTAGAACCCATTAGATTTAATGAACTCAAATGAACTAGCCTATACTGCTAGTCATGTGTTCAAAATGCTAAATATAAAACAAATAACAAATAAAAGCATTACAAATGATCTGGACAACATATTTTAAATATGTACATTATATTTTATTTGAATATGAGAGCACTTAGACATATTTTTGTCATAAGATTTCATCATGGGTAGTTAAAGATACTAGTAGAGTTTGATTTATTAACTGAAAAATGTCCCTCTATGGCTTTTTAAACGCTTATATATTTTTGATAAAACAATTCAATTCAGATAAGAAATTATGATTTCTTGTATGAATTAGCCACAACACTTTTTTTTTCTTCTACAAATTTATAATTTGTACTTTAACATTTTTATGCAAGCTGACCAAACTAGTTATTTGTCAAAATATAACATAATATAGCATAACATAACATCTGCAAACATAAACGTACACAAATCATTTAATAGTTATTCAAAGTACATTTCTTCCTTCTAATAATATTCAATATTTATATACATTTGCATACATCTTCCCCAGCTAAATTATATTGGCTATATTGCCCAGCAATAACATTTGCAAAGCAATTCTTGTTTAACACGAAAACAAAATAAATGCAAAAACTTTTCAATCCTCAAACCTAAGCCTTCATATAATATTCAATATATATTCTTTATAGTATATTTCATTGCCCGGCTATAATATATATGGGTTGTAATAACGAAATGTAATAAAAATGTAAAAATACTGAAAAAGTAGGATAAAGGTGACAACTTGAAAAGGTGCCTCAGGAAGAAAATCTAAGCCAGGAAGTTCTAGTCATTTTCAGAAAACGGGCCCCAGAGTTGTTCTTGAAAAACTCTCTAAACTAGAGAGTCTTGCTGTGCTGATTCCCCTGCTGCCTTCTTTGAGTGCTGGCTGCCAGGCTGCTTGTTAACATGGGAAAAGCCTTGGGTAAATAAACCCACTAGTGCTTTATTTAAGCTGAAAGTCGG
Organism: Enteromius afrohamiltoni; assembly: GCA_034779775.1. Taxonomy (NCBI): domain Eukaryota; kingdom Metazoa; phylum Chordata; class Actinopteri; order Cypriniformes; family Cyprinidae; genus Enteromius; species Enteromius afrohamiltoni. The sequence continues at coordinate 6,006,121 of JAUYWG010000032.1, forward strand.
CCATGTTACCAAACAGGTCCCAAAAGGGAGTTCAGGGAGAGAAGCAGAGACACACAGGACCTAATGCTTCTACTGCCCAAACCCTTCAACGCCACATCTAACCATGACTAACATTAAATTGATAAACCTGTGAAAACACAACGCATGTTCTGTCAGTTCCTCAAATATTCATCATGTCTGCATTTGTCTTGGGTTTGGACGCTCATGAAAATGGATGACACAGCTGGGATGCGTTTGGAAAAACAGAATGACTAATGAAGTGTCGGGCTGAAAGCACCTACCTTGTAACCCGCTTTTGTCCAAAAAATTACTGAGGTTGAATAATGTGTTCCTGGAGGCCAGATATTGTACAAATCTCTGTCAACATGAGGAACAAAGAGTTCGGATTTCAATTTATTCTGAAGTTAGTCACCATGCAAATAAACAGTATCGTCAAAGCCACAAGGGTAAAATTGATTGACTTTGGCACATGCGCCAGTTTAACGGCTTTAGCTTAACCAAAACCATGATTAAACACTGCTTAAAAAATTAAAGGATTAAAAAAATAAATAAAAATAAATAAAAATGAGGTAAATTTAGTTTTAAAGTAAGTTTTAAAATTATTAACCCATTTTATTTATTAATTTAAAACCTGAAACCGTCTTCCATGAAATTAATAGATTAATTTTGTAAAAATCAAAGTCAATGTTTACTAAAGTTGTGTGAAAAAAAAAAAAAGAACGAAATAAAATGTACCAAAAAAAAAAAAAAAAAAAAAAAAAGCCCAAATGGATTCAGCGTTAAGGATGTTAGTGCCCACCAGCAAGCCCATTGATTATTTCACCAGTCCCCAATAATTGCCACAGAAGGAGGAGCAATGGAGAGTTTCTACCTTTGGTCACAGTGGATTCGACAGAAACACTAGTGACTTTACTGACTTTAACTGTGGGCTCCACATGTTTATCTGTGAAACAAAAGAGTTATGAATAAGCAGGCCTGCAAAAATACTGTACATGAAAGTCAAAGAGCATGATAAGGAGGGTAAACTTTTTCAACAAACCAGCAACACACATCAGCACATCATAAAGTCCTTTCACAAAGTTTTCAGTTTTTATGCCACCATTTTTTTTTTTTTTTTTTCCAAAAGGAACAAAACAAATATCACCATGGTGCCAAAGCAGCACATCATCTCAAAATATTCATTAACATGGACTAATCATCTGCTTAATGAAAATTTCATAATTGCAAATTTGACAATTTTTTATTGCTACTTGCATATACAGCTGAAAGCAAGGATTAAGCTAATTAAAGCCAGACAGTAGAAAAATCACAAGTTTTCATATTAGGGTTTGTAGCTAAATTTTTAATATAGTATTTATTCAAAGTATATAGTATTTGTTTTTTGGATTTGGATTTGTTGTTTGGAGCTTTATAAGCAGTGTCCTGGTATCTCATTTTTTAATATATTTTCTAAAATTCACAAACGTGATAATACTGCAATGCATGGCAGTTATGGGTTTAGGCGACTCTACAGCAATCCAACCAACAGAGCGCTGGGTTCTTGCCCGCTCTTTACCATTTATCATCAAAATAGGGTTGCGTTTCCTTCCCTCATACCCTTTTCAGAGCCATTTATTGTGATTTGTCTTTACAACGTGTCCTAAAGTGCCTTTCATAACAGGGGCTAGGTTCAAAGAAACCCATCCCAGGTTCACAAAATTTTCCAAAATAAACTGGGCGCAGCTGTCGAAATGTGCCGTTTATAATTCATCTAACTTTTTCCACAGAGGTTCAAGATACCGAAGTCAGCGAATGCAAACACGAATTGAACGAACTAAACACTAAATAATCTCAGTGAACGTACATGAGGAGGGGAATAAATGAAGAAACCTGCCAAATCCGTTTCCTCAGCTGCGTTTTTGAGGGCCAATAAGAATTCATTAATCAATAAAACTTCAAAATAATTGCAGCAACCAAATAGTTATTTGCTTCATCATCGGTCAGATTCTTTTCTACAAGAAATGAAAACATGTTCTTATGTTTTATCAAGTAGAACATCAATCATATCTCCACTATTTACACATTTCGGGCCCCTTTGCATATCAGGAACATAGGGACCGTTCTGACTTTTTGTCCGTTTTCCAACAGCATGCTGAAGTACTTTAGTGTTAGTGTTGTACATGATAAACATCCTCTTGCTGTGGTGAGTGTGGACCAAAGGCACTTTTCCACCATCTCTTCTGTAGGATTGTCTAATTTCGCCCCCCAGTGGCAGTGACATGGATCTTTCAAATTGGTAGTGAAGCAGCTTCTCCTCTAAAACTTACATTTCATGGTTGAATCATATCTTATAACTCGTGAAGACTTTTTTTTTTAGTTAAATCCTTACTGGAAAATACGTTTATCTTTTTAAGACTGAAAGAAAGATTTAGCTTCCTTTCAAAATGAGACATGCCATATTGCATCATTGTGAATCTGATCCTGTACTGTGGAGCCCTTCCTCCCTCTAGTGGCTAAACAAGGGTTGCAGTAAAGTTAACGTGAATACGTTTTGGGATCCACCTAATTCACTACACAAGTACAAAGTCTGAGTTTTGTCCCACGGTATCTCCTTACTGTTGTTCAAAATGTCTATAAAAAGGTGCTTGGGCACTACTTATTTCTGTAATGCAAAAACGCAAAACAAAACAAGAATAAAACATGCCTACAAGTAGTAGAAACGTGAAGATATATGAGGGATTAAAATGTATTATCTTCAAATAAATAAGACAACATGCAGTACACACTTTCACATTTTATTGCTTTTTCGGACATGGCAACATGCACCTCTTCAGCTTATCCGATACAACAAAACAATCATTAGCCACAATCAAGGATTTTCTAGATAACAGAATTGGATTTACTGCTGAAACTCATTTCATAAGGCATACATGTCTTACGTAAAGCTTCACGGGGCAGTTGCATAAACACAGACATTATTGTCAAGACATGAGGTCTTGGAGAGAAAAAAAAAAAAAAAAGGAAAATTCTGTCAGCATTTATTCACCCTCAAAGTAGTTCCAAACCTGTATTAATTTCTTTGTTTTGCTGAACACGGAGGTGCAAATTTGAGGAAGGTTTGTAAGCAGGGTGTTTTGGGTCACCATTGACCTCTATGGTATTTTTTTCCCTAATATGGAAGTCAAGGGCAACCAAAACAGCCAGGTTTCAAAATTTCTTCAAAATAGAGCCGTCCTGCAGACTTTGGCTTCAACCCTTATAAATCCTTACATAAATCAATGCCATTAACCTTTGTCCAGGTGTGTTTGATTAGGGTTGATCTTGCCCAAATAGTCCTTAAATATAAAAACGTACGGTCCAGTCTTTACGGCTAAACGTTTTTGCTGACATTAAAGATATAACACAACAACACTCCGCTAGAAAAACACTAATAAAAATGCCTGTTTCTTCCACATCATTGATTCATCCCTTAAATAAACAGGACAAACTCCATCCTAGGATTTGTACAATACCCAGTACAAGTATCAAAGTTCACACACTTCACAATTGGATTTGATTCAGTAAGTTCTAGACAGCTAATCTGAAAGCATCTAAAACATCTCCAAAAAAAAAAAAAAAAAAATGACCGGGCCATCACTATCACTAATTGTGCCAGAGCGAACCTAAACTCAAATTTTTCTACACAATTTAACTTTATATGAAAACATGGCAACAAAATATGTAGCAAACAAACTCTGACTTATTTTCAACCCAAACAAATTACCTCTAATAACCTAACATATCATATGACATGGTTTGACTCTATAACTCTACATGGTTTCAAAGGACATCTATTTGCCCCTTTTTACAAGTTTTTAATATTAGCCTTGGGTGTCCCCAAAGGGAGTCTGTGAAGTTTCAGCCTTAAATATCCCACAGAGCATTTATTATGCCATCTGGAAAATGAGAGAGAGCAAGGGTCCTACCACATTCAAGGCACTAAAAGGTATTAAGAAGACTATAGACAAAATAGCCAGTTTAACATCAGTGGTTCAACTGTAATTTTACGAAACGAATACTTGTGTGCAAAAAACTAAAATAACTTTCCCCTTTGCCATTATGATTAGCACCACGAAGCATATGTGTGTGCTTTTCTTTGAATGCAAACAAGGCACAGCACATGCATGTTTTTCAAAAGCATCCCATGCATGTGTTGTTTCCCTGCAGATCAAAGCGCACACATACATTACATCATGGTACTCTCCATAAAAACACTAGGGTGACACAAAAAATTGTTGAACAAAGTTATTTATTTATTGTTTCACACCATGCCAGCAACAATGGCTATATTCATGGAAAAAATAAGACATCTCAACTTCACAAACATTTCAAAACAACTACAAAGCCATTATATGTATATATAACAAAAAGTATAAATATACAAAAATAGATTTGTAATACAATTTTAAAACAAACGTGAAAATAACAATTATATAGTCTTTTTAACTTAATGTACGACAAAAATGTTAATATCATCCCAGGAGAATTATTTTTAAAATATGCCCATTAATATATTTTCATAATAATAATAATAATAATAAAAGTTAAATTTGGACATTCAATTAAAATATGTTTTACATTCAAAGGATCCACAAAGCTTTCACAAACCGGTCTCACTTTCTCTTTTAACAGACAAGAATGTCTTGTAAGACCAATTCAACACCTTGTATACACAACCTGATCATATAGAGTTTCAAAATGATAAAAGTTTATTAAAAATGGGTTTACTTCATACAGTTTGTTATGTATACAATTATTCCACTCATTTGCCATTTATTATTAATAACACACTGATTCAATAAAGGTTTTGATGCCTTGATTAAAGTTATTATCTTGTCATTTTGCAATAAAAGTACTCTCATAGCTTTATAAAATTACGGTTGCACACCTGAAGTCACTAGACTGCATTATCAATCTCTTTGGTACCTTTCTGGACCTTTAAAATGGTAGGATCCTTGCTGTCTATGAAGGGTAAGAAAACTCCGTGTATTAGTGTTAGCTGCTTTAAAAACACATACAAATTATGATTTTGAAAAAAAAAAAATCAAACAAAAAATTGTTCGAAGTACTTCTGAGATCAAAGTTCAAGACACTGTTTGGGTTTTGATTTAGGTTTTTGATCAGGTATTAACTCACTTTTAAATGTACTTTTCTCATCCTAATTCACAGGGATTGTTTAATGATGGTGCAAAAGAGTTTTATCTTTTAAAAAATATTTAAAAGTAACAGTGAAGTGACCAGGTATGGTAATCCATACTTGGAATTTGTGCTCTGCATTTAACCCATCCAACGTGCCAACACACAGCAGTGAGAAGTGAACAACCACACACACCGTGAACACACACCCGGAGCAGTAGGCACTCCGTGAATTCCCAGCACTCTCAAATCAGTAGGGGTGGGTCATTACTCAGCCTCATATCATTTCAAACAAATAAGACCTTTGATCTTCTCATGATTTTTTCCATATATAATACAGTGCCCCAAATATTGGCACCCTTGGTAAATCTGAGCAAAGGTGGCTGTGAAAATAAATTTGCATTGTTTATCCTTTTGATCTTTAATTAATTTTTTTTTTTTTATTACAAAATTCTAACCTATCATTGAATTAAAACAATTGAAATGAGGAGAAAATCTCATTGTGAAATAAATGTTTTTCTCCAATTCATTTTGGCCGCAATTATTGGCACCCCTAGAATTTTTTTTATGAGTAAAATATCTCTGAAGTATATTCACAGAAATATTTCTAGGAGGGAAAACAAAGCCTAAAATGCCTTAATCATCAACACAATGAGACCAAAAACAAACAAACAATATATTTCTAACATGCTGCAAAAGATAATTGAGCTTCACAAATTAGTGAAGTGGCTTTAAGAAAAACAAAAAAATAATAATTAAGAATTTCCAATCAACATACAATGTTAGGAAACTGCCTGGAAGAGGACATGTGTCTCTATCCTCCTAATACACAACGAGGAGTTTGAGCGGTTAAAAGACACTTCACAGCTGGAGAAATAGTTGAGTCTCAGGGTCAGAAAGCCCCTACATCAGCACATGTTGTTTAAGAGGGTTTAAGCTGCTGTGGGTCTATATTTCAGCTGGAGGTCCTGGACATCTTGTTCAGACACATGGCATTATGGATTCTATCAAACACCAACACATAAAAATCAATAATTAACTGACTTAGCTGTTAGAAATCTTATAATGGGTCATGGTTGGGTCTTCCAATGGAACACTGAGCACACAATGAAGCTTTTGGCATGGCTGTCCCAGTCCTGAACCCTGAGTGAGGTGAACTAAAGAGGAGAATCAACATGGAGCTGGTAATCTTATCTTGGTAAAAGGACAATAAGGAGCAATAATTGGGTGCCAATAATTGTGGCCAACATGTATTGGAGAAAAACATTTATTCATGAGTTTTTCTCCCCATTCAACTGTTTTACTTCAATGGTAGGTTAGAGTTTTGTGAATTTTTTTGAATAAAAGATCAAAACAATGCAGATTTATTTTCAAAGCCACCTTTGCTCAAATTTACCAAGGGTGTCAATATTAGTAGAGGGCACTGTATCAGATTCACAATTCAAAAATACAGTAAAAAATAGTAAATAACACAAAATGACAGAAAATGGTGCTTATCTTAATATCTAAGTGAGTCTGAAAAGAACTGGTACATAAGAACACTTTTTCTACATAATAACAATTTCTGCTGTGTAAGGCTGGTGATATCAATGAAGATGCAGCATTCTCAATGGAAAATTCTCGAGACACAGTAGGGCTACTGCACGCAAGACAACTCTTTTTTGTGTGGTCAATGGAGTGTGGAATAGAGCTACTGAAGGACACTCTAAATTGACATGCAAATGTAAAAACACATGTGTTCTCCTGCCAAAAAATAAGTCAACCATTATAACATCTCCCACCTGAAAAATCTCAAAGAGAAGCGCAGTGAGCTGAAGCCAAAATAAACTTCAGCTGATTAGCCGTCTATAAAACTTTAGTTGTTCCGCACAGAGAGTACTAATCTCTCAGTCCAGAAGTCCATAAACTAATACCTGCACAAACATTTAAAAAACAAGTGTTTACCCACACAAATCCCCACCACGTCTCTAAACCATTTACACAGACTTAAAAAGGAGGATATTTAAAAATCATGCCAATAGCAGTTTTCCAAATTCTTGTCCAATCACCAAATAAAAGCTGAATTATCCACTTATCCATGACACAAAATGTGAACTAGTAAACAAACACAAGACTGACCTGACCTAAACAACCTGTCGTAAGACAAGCATACAAGCAGACTGTTAAGATTAATAATTTAACTGACATGGAGTCAACAAACAAACTGTGGCAAGCATACATATTGACAGAGCAAAAGGCACACACGTATGGAGAGGTCACAACCTGACATTAGCAGTAGATGGCAGTGGGAGGTAATACTCACGTGGCTTCTGGCCCCATATGTACAAATGGAGCTTCCAAGAAGAGTAATAGATGAATCCCAAGACCAGCACGGTACACAGGACGAACAGTAGTTTGTGTGCAAGCTTCATGTTCCTCACCCATTCACATGGTACCGTGTTTTTAGATCACCTAAGAACAGGAATGAAAAAAGCTAAAAATCACACATTTACAGCATGAAGTAAAGCAAACAGACTTTTACTATTACAGATAATCTTTTTCAAACTTCCTTTAGTTGGAAGTGCTGTTTGAAAATGAGAAGTATGCAAAGTTACAAAGGACAACCCAAAGGGTGACGAGTGATGAGCTTTCCGTTACTCAAAGATGGATTAATTCGTATCTATCTTTGCTTTTTAAAACAGAGAAAAAAAACCCCCAGACAATAATGTGTCTAAAATGTAAGTCACTTAATATTAACTTACAATGCAACTCTCCTCTTTCTCTGATATTACTAAATGTAAAACACAAGAAATCATACAGTCAATGCGTGAGAAACTCGGCAAGTTGAGTGAGCGTGAGAATAGTTCCGTTTTCAATGTTGGCAGCCCTAGATGGTCCAAGTATGTGCTTCTGCAAGTTCTTGCAGTGCTGTGTTGTACTGCATTTTGTTAAGGGTGAGCAAGCATGGCTATAAAAGGGTGGCGTTAAGAATTGTTTTATGACATCACCTACAAATGTAACTGATCATATACAGTACACTGGATACAAACTTGCAAATGTACGCGTTTGTCAAAGGTTGGGATGGGTGTTCTTTAATGCTTCAAAATTTGTAAAAATAATAACAATAGTGACTATAGCTTAAGGGTGGATCCTTTTATTTATGCAGCAAAACTGAATAATGTAATAGTTTTCATTAGTAAGCACTACTATATGATTTTTTTCTAGTGCTCTTATAAATATTTTAGCATGACTTTGTGAAAGGTTAACTACTACTTGAACAGATCTTTGTATCAGGAACTGTCTTTTTTTCGTTTGATTCAGCAAAAATGCATTAGGCCTACATTATTTTTAAAAAGGCAGTAAAAACCTTTTTACTGTTGCTAAAATTATATTTTAAAGTGACATTCAAATACAACACAGTTAGTTATTGTTTAAACGTTAACGTTCCACAATATTTCTAAAAAGTTTCTTAAATAAATGCAGCCTTACTAGTGACCACAAAGTCAAAAATTGACCCATATTTGACCCCAATGATAACAGCATGATGTATGTATGTGCATATATATATATATACTGACGTTTAAAAGTACAACACTCAAGTCTAAAAGAGCATTGACTGCATTACAGAACTGGCCATTCAAATTGTGCACTTGACGGAAAGCGGTCTGGCGTGACACCGGCGTATTATGCGGGAACACAGATAATGCTTTGACACAGGAAAGACATGATCAGTAGGGGGCAGTCATGTGTGGTATCGATGGGAAACGACTGGCAGTTTATTGGGTGTTCGGTAGGGGTTGTCAAGAGGTGTAAAAAGTAAAAGAAAAGTAAAATTTTAAGTTAAAAAGTATTAAATTAAAAGTAAATAGCTAATATTTAGAAATAGAAAAGGCTGGGCAATACATTGCACAATATATTCATAGTTAGTAAAGCAGTTTCCTTGATTAAATCTCTATCACCTGTTTTCAAATGGAGCGGCAGTTAATACACAGAGCCGTAGATCACTCACAAAGCAATGCAATAATGCTTTCAGTATCACGAAACTCAACGCGATATCACATAGCTTGTCAGTGTTCTGTGTATTAACTGCCGTTCATTTGAAAGCAGGTGATGGAGATTTACTGTTAATTAAAAACTGGCTTTACTGATGAGATGCGCATGAATATACTGTGGGATATATCGCCCAGACCTATGAGAAGCTCAAAGAAAACAAATAAGCAAGTGAGAGAGACTAGATCTACCTTCAAAAACACAAACATTCAAGAGCAAAGCAGCAACAGGTTTAATGGCATTACAAAATATGGACATTATAAAAAAAAATCAATTAAATGTGTTCTTACTACAGGCACTACCACAAAACCACCACCACCATAAGTAAACATCCCCCAAAGAGAACATTCTCCCTTCGGTTAAACTGATGTTTAATGTATGAAGTCAGTTCCTCTCGAGTTCACACAGGAGTCTTAGTACATTAACATCACAAAAGGTAAGTAGGGTTCTATATAAAAAAAAAACTATTGAATTAAAATGTTAACAATAATTATAGTCTATGAAATGCATTTTTTCCTAGAACTGTTTTGCACTGTATATTATTATTCATTTTATTTTGGCAGGCTATAGTGACGCTTCTGTATGCATCTTACGATATTTAAACACAGAACATGATAAAATGCTCATCAAATAAAGTCACGCAGTCTTCATACGGTTTAATATTCACACTTGTCAATTCACATTGAGATTTAATTCTTGCTAGGTATACTTTTTTAATTATTTACCCAAATTTTGCCCAAAATTCTGTCTGCGTTTTCCACATCATGAAAATCATAGGATCCTAATGAACATGTTCCACTAATGTTTATAATAATAATAATATCAAGACAAACAGAATGAAACAAAACGTTTTTGGAATGTCAAAACTAAATTTTGGAAAAGTAATGACAATTTTCACACTGAAATTTGGAGTCAAAAAGCTTTATTCAAATCTACTGACTTTAGCAATCTTTGTTCCACTATATGCCAGTGATACCTGGAACCGTATTAAGATACATTTTTGAACTGTTGTTTATTGTTCATAAAGCAAACGTGCATCACTTTGCATATTATATGTATATAATATATAATAAAAATATATTTTGCATATATAAACTGATAATCCTGGTTATTCATAATCTGACATGTGACTATACATTCCTTACCCCTGGGTTACTGTTTGTATTTGCATGTGTGTAAACAGTCATGACTAGCAAAAAAAAGGGAACAATTTTTATTTATTTATTTTTTTTCAATAATTAAAGATGGGCAGGATTCAATAATTTGGACAAACAGCCTTTATAACATTATATGATTTTAAAAATGAAGATTACAAAATAAAAGATTTTTAGGATCCAGAATCTAAAGGACATTAGATATAGAAGTACAGACATGCAAACTATGAACTTGTCATCATCATGTTTCATGTAATCACTCAAACAACCTGTGATCAATAATGTTGCTTAACGTTGCATTTACCCCAGTAAGGATATCCAGAGTTTACAGTCGGCTGGTTGGTTAGTTAGCTACATTAAAAAAAAAGCTTATTTCCCCCTAACTGTTCATCGATATTTTAATAAACAAAAAAACTTTATAATTAGTTTTTAAATCTACCTTATGTGCAATTAAGTTGTTTACAAACATTTATGTTTAAAGTGTTATTACTTCTAAAAAGAAACAGCAGTTAAATATAATAGCCTAATACTATACTAATATACCAAATGAGGGCACTCCCTATGTAGTTTACAGCATAAGTATGATATTTTCAGTGTTGGGGGCAACGCATTACAAGTAACGCAAGTTTTGTAATAATATTACTTTTTCCAAGTAACTAGAAAATAACGCATTACTTTTTAATATTAGAGTAATATAATAAATATATATATATATTTTTTTTTTAAGTAACGCCAGTTACTTTATTTTCTTATTTATTGACTGACAATGTCTCCTAACACCATGTTGGAAGAAATCAGAAATACAGAAGCATTGTGTGTGGTGTGTGAATACAGTGTAGTGCTAGACTACATGTGAATGTGCATTAATTCATCTCACTCAGAAAAAAAACAGATTTAATAAAAATAATTAAAATAAACTTAAATATGAACCAAATCTGCAATAATTAAATTACACAAATGTATCTAATCCTATTTTATTAACCAATGTCTTTGCAATGATCCAGAATTTACTTTTTCTTCAGCCTGAGGTTTATTTGTGAAACTTTTGGTGCACTTTTACATTTGCTATAAATATAACTTTTAATATTAAAAAAAACACTCAAGTTCTGCACACATTTAAAAAAAGAAACGCAAAAGCAACATATTGCATTACTTTCCATAAAAAATAATTAAGTAATGCAATTAGTTACTTTTTTAAGGAAGTAACGCAGTATTTTAATGAATTACTTTTAAAAGTAACTTTCCCCAGCACTGCAGATTTTTCCTTAAACAAAACTATTTTGTATTGGCTGAGTATCAGTATATCCCTAATACTTTGTATGTTGCAACTGTTCTGAAGCCTTAAAGATAAAATAAACATCTGTTAAGATATAACAGGAAATAATGATTTCTTTAACACGCAAGCCTTTGGTTACACCCATGCAAACTTTGGGGGGGGGATTTTTGAAATACAAAACAGTTTGTTTGTTTGCAAATACAAACTACTACAAAACAGCTATTAATCCATCTATATTCAGGGTATAATTAATTATTGTTTCTTACTCCTAAAGAATGGTAAAAATGTGCACTCAGAGACTAATAACCCTGGACTAATACGTTTGCGAAAAGCAGAGGCCTGCAAGTGTGTTGTCTGCTATAGGGTTTGATAAATATCTAATAAAATAAAGTGTTTAGTCATTCTGTCTCCATTTATTTCTCCTCTCTTTGTTTCAAATCTTTAGTCATTTAGCACAACATTTATCTGGTGCTTTTAAACGCATTAGAAAAAAAATGTCCATGTGACTCGAGTCATATTTGATATCTGATGCCTTACAATATAATTTTTGTAAGGAACAGTTCTCAAACATCATTCACGTCTGTTTACACATTTAAATGAATATTTTCAGCAAATAACTTTCTTAACACAAAACTATCATATGATTTCAGAGCACTTGGAACATATTTCAGAAGTAGCCATTATTTATATTTTATGGAAGCTCGACTGTTCCTGGTCATCCTCCATCAACACAAAGTGCATGAATGATGACTTAGCTTAACCATTATAAAGTTCACCCATGGCAACCCATCAAAGGGAATGAAAACAATTCATTGCGTGGGGGGAAATGTAGCGCCTCAACGTTGATCAAAGTCTGTTACGATCGAAACGATCAAATCTTATCAATTTTATTCTCAGGAGAATAACAATCATTTAAAACAACATGTGCTATAGAGATATTCTTCTGCTTGAAACCTAAAAGTCAACAAAAGGCAAATAAAGCCTTTGCAGAGATGTCCCAGCAGAACAACCCCAAGTGTGGTTTAACACATGTTCCACTAAAATCAGATAAATACAAAAATGTGACGATACATTTCATCTTCATTACATCGAGTACACACTGTGCGTTAAAAGTAGGCTAAATTCCACTTGCAAAGATAGGCAACTTTGCCAAATTAGTGACATCAAATAATTTTGGCTTAACTGTCTATCTATACTGTATGTGTGGACAGTGTTTCTAAAAAAAACACTCCATTAGTCTAATGTAACGTGGCGTTTTAAAAACCGAAACGCGAAAGTCTAAATCCATATGGTGGACGCTCGAATCTTCTCTTCGATGCACAAGTGACTTGCTTCTGCAGCTAAAACGAACACGTTTTGATAACGTCTTATCTGTCTTACGTACGCAGACTGCTGTGTGATAATGGCACAGTGAAATCCTGATACTATATGTTTGCTTTTTTCAGACTCAGAGCGCAAGCAGGCTAACGGTTTACCCTCCTCTTTACCTCACGCACACACAAGCGGGCAGCTCTCAAGATAAACACAGCATTACCGATACATTTCGACACGTCAGACCATATAAACTCAAGTGTCGAAGGAGAACGGAGTTAGACAACCAGAATAAAATACATTTAATGGAAAATATGAAGGAAACGACATGGATTATATGCGCTTAGGGGCCTAAAGCAAAGCAGCCTGCCTACTTGCGCTCATTCAGCTAGCCAGCCACACACACATACAGTCCAGATGGGCTAAAACTCATTCACAAGAAAGCAACACAAAATGGTCTTTTAAAAGCATTCATAAATCCATGCATTCAGCGCCAAGTCAGTCTGTTGCGCGCAGATTGAACGGCAGCTCTGTGTTAAAACAAACGTCCAGTATAACGCATATAAATGCCCATATAAATCCCCCCCATTGCATCGGTTTCACATTACCTGTCCCCACCAGTCGTCAAAACCCTCAGGTTAAAATCTTATCGACCACATTTTTCTTCTCCTCCGCTGTAATGGGCCATGCTTTTCGGCAACAAAAAGAAAAAAAAAATGCGTGGATACTTTATCACCTCCTCAAAGCAACGACAGTGTGATGGTTTATTTGGGAATCACCCTCTCCCTCTCCCTCTCCCTCTCCCTCTCTCTCTCTCCCCACCGTTAGTAAGTGGGAGGTCTACAGAAAGATTTCAGCACGGCCGTGTTTCAAATTCTAGCGAGTCGACTATGTAGACTCCCCGCCCAGACAGTCCCGAATGAAGGATAGGCTATTATAGGAAAAGTATTACTGCTGAATAGCACAAATGTTACCAAAAACGTTTCTAAATGACTTGTTTAACTGTGTCCACACGCTTCGATAGCCTGCATCAAGGTAGCTACAGTAAACACCTTTGTTGAGAAAAAATTAATGAAACTAACATTTCAGACTAAAACTTTGAAACGTACGGCTACTGTTCAAAAGAACCGATTCGCAAAAAAGACTCGGACTTCCATCAGCTAGTTAGGAAAATCGCTCAACTGAAATACCTAATTTTGTTGTGCCTCCAGTAAAGGACACGTGTCGAGTGCTTTGAATATATGTAAATTAAACGAACATTTCAGACTAGAGAAAACTTTGAAACATAAGGCTACTGTTCAAAAGAACCGATTCGCAAAAATGACTCGGACTTCCATCAGCCTAGTTAGGCAAATCGCTCAACTAAAATACCTCATTTTGTTGTGTCTCCAGTAAAGGTCACATGCCGAGTGCTTTGAATATATGTAGTGTTATCTGGCAGTGTCATGACAATGAATGCATCTTTTCACAGGCGTTTTCTCTTTTTCACGTGACAATCTCTCGTCGTCAGCTATTGCATTATAACTTTGCACATGATGGGTAGATGGGTTGGCGTTTTATTGGCTGTGAGCAGCATTTTAGTTTCATCGTTGTTTGGAGCTGCTCTTTAGATGTTTCAGACCCTTAATACCAACAGAAAAATATCTATTTACTTTTAAAAGTAGCTTTTTTTTGCATAGGCTATAAAGCAAAAGGAAGTCAATAAAAGTGATAAACTCTTGTGAGGTATTTTCAGGCATTTTTAATAATTATTTTAGATCACTGGTTATGTTTAAGCATTCTTAACCCAAATGACATACTCTGTTAAAACAGGTGTTTTCTTCTCAAGATAGTGCTCTACTTAACAGAAAGATAAGAACAACATGACGTACCTGCTCACCAGTTAGGCTAACCACTATACCACAAAGTTGTTAAAAAAAAAAAAAACATCTGTTGATCAGCGGGGCGGGTGATTGTGGGTGTTTAGCAGAATGAAAAGTTTTCTTCCATACAATGCACCATAAAATTTGTCCATACGACTCAAGTTACATTTGTCTTATAAATCCGCACGATAGCTTTGTGTGAGGGACAGCTCTCAAATTGAATTTGTATACACATTCAGATATGACAGAAGGGGAATATTTTCAGTAAATTCATTTCTCATTTGTTTTTGTCTGCTCTTCAAACAGCTGGCCAGGCAGCTCCTGATCAGCATCCCCTTACATTGTGTATGAAAAAGAGGAACATTCTGCCAACTGTCCCCTTTTGAGATGATCTTACAGGTTTTCAACAACATGACATGTATGGCATGGCGTGTAACAATGGGGTAGGATCCACTTGCAGGCTTTATTACGATCTTGGTTGCACAGGCAAGATTAATCATCTGCAAGCACAACAGAGCAGAGGCAAGGCATAATCCATAAACAGGCAGCAAACGATGGAACAGTCTACAACAGAAAAAAGTCCTGGGATCAAAACTACAGGCAAGACAAAGCGAGGCATGAAACAAGATAGGAAAACAAGTGAAACAAGAAAATGTGTCCTGCAACGTTTGCAAACAGGCTAACAATAATCAGCAATGTGTGTGAGTGTGAATGCAACCTAATAGTCCTCCTAATATGAGACAGCTGTGAACTGATGACGAGTTCTGGTGAGTCCAGACAAATGATTATAGGAAATGGAGTCCAGGGTGAATGACAATGGTACAGGATGGAGTACCCCCTGGAGGAGTTCATGGTCACATTGGCTAGTGACCATAACAAAGTAACTATAGCCTACTTGAGTTTGAGGAGAGAACCCCCCACACACACATACATGATTATAAAGTGCTTTGGGTGTGTGGCAATGCACAGTAAAGCGCTATATAAATGTCATTCATTCATTCATACTTTAAATGTAACTCACGTGACCTGGCAAAAAGAAATGAGAGTGTATTTATTTTGGGGGATTCAAAGTCTTTCATGATAACAAGTCGTATATGGTAAATTTGCAGATGCACAATATTATATGACCAATATAGGAATTGGCTGATAATGGCTTTACTTGTAAATACCAGCATCGACCTGATATTAAAATGTATGTCGATGCGAGAAATACAGTCATTCATGTGCTCAGGGCGTGCTAGATATTAAATTAGACCACGTCATTAGTGTGGCTCATTCTTGAAGCAAAGTTTTTTTCTGAATTGCGATTCCATTTACTGTTTTGGATTGCTGAATCTAGTCAGAGAATGCACGTGATAGTAGTAGCACATGCAGCAACAGGAGCGATAAGGCAAGAAGTATGACCCGTGTAAATATCATATCAGATTTCCAGCCCTGGAGAGAACTCAGACAAAACAGAAGTTGTCTATTTTTTATAAATAGAGCCTATAAGCAGCTATAAAACTATAGTACAAATGTATATATACAAATCATACAATAAAACACAAATTAATGGCATTCATTGTACAATAAAAGTCTAGCCAAAACAAATGTATTTAAATAGAAACTGAAAAGCGAAAATGCTCAGGCGCGATCACTTATCGCCTACACTGCATATTTACATATTTAGACCTACACTGACAATAAACACAAAACATTGTGCTTGTAAAAAACTTTATGGGATATATATTTTGCTTAGGAGTATTTATTTTATTCCTTTTATATAGACATATATTTTTTTGTATATTGTGTTCTTCTCAAGCACTGCAGGTGAATCTCCATTCATTTTCATTGATAATTTTCATTGAACACCATTATTTTATGGCTAAATAAGAATAAAAAAACTTGAAATCTATTTAAAAGCTATTTTAATAATAATGATCATCTCTGGGCATGCCATACAAGTATCAAAACCATCTTATGTTATGCATAATGTGTACTGTATGTTAGGCTAATGCCTAAAGTTTAGTAAATCAAACCTATAATTTGTTTCAGTGTAAAGGATGTCTATTAATTTATTTTCTGGTTAAATGTTTTAGTTTGAGTTCAACAAACATAAAATGTATCAATTTCATTAAAAGTATTTTTGATCAAATTGAGTTGACCCAATTACATTTCATTGCATTCATTTGTTTTTATTTATGAGTAGGGGTTACACATATTTCTTGGAAGGAAATTCTGCTCTCAATTAAATTGAGTTTATCCAATTATTATTTATTGTTTTGAGTGTGGACTGTTGCCCAGTGGTCCAAAGTAATCTTTTCAGATGAGAGCAAGTTTTGTATTTAATTTGGAAACCAAGGCCCTAGAGTCTGAAGGAAGGATGGAGAAGCTCATGGCCCAAGTTGCATGAAGTCCAGTATTAAATGTTCGCAATCTGTGATGATCTGGGGGGCAATGTCATTTGTGTTTTCTGAAAACCAATGTCACTGCACCCGTTTACTGGGAATTTTGGAGCTACCCATATGGAAGCCCTGTGTTTTTTTTTTTTTTTGATAGTGGCCTTCAGCTCATCTGCATCTCTTGGGGGTTCAGGTTTGGTGGGTTTGCAACTTTTTTTTTGTTGATTTTTTTTGTTTTTTTTGTTGATTTGAAATCAGCAACTTTTAAAAGCTGGTCGGCAGAAGGAAGCATGCTGCTTCCTTTTGCCG
>JAUYWG010000032.1:6023696-6063745 GCA_034779775.1 Enteromius afrohamiltoni
TATTGACCACAACATTCTCTTGAATAGACTAGAACACTCTGTTGGCATTAGTGGAAGTGCCTTAGCATGGTTCAAATTATACTTATCTGAATGCTTGTAGCAGTGAAGGAAGACATATCATGTCGATCATAAGTGCAATATGGTGTACCTCAAGGCTCAGAACTAGGGCCTTTACTTTTTATGCTTTACATGTTACCCTTGGGTAGGGTTGCTGTCCCTTGAAAAATGGAATCATCCCATATTTAGAAACAAAAGTACGTGTCCCGCATAGAGCTGAAAAGGGACATGCTTTGTCCCGTATTACAGTGTAAATCAAAAATAGGAATTAACTCTTTGTATGAAAACGTAAGGTAAACTTATTCCCGGGCCCTCTATTGCTCTGTGACTAATGAACTGACAGCACACTTGACAGCACACATGAGTATGCCAATACAGAATCCCACTGTTTGTTTTATTCATATTTGTAATGTGTATCCATTTGAATAACAAAGATAAAATGACAGCGATTTTTATCTTTGTTCATTTTGGCCTAAATATCTGCCTTCTTTATTTTATACTTTGTTACCTTGAAAGGCTTTGTTTTTATAAAAAAGACAAATTATTTTGTCTCAGACAACTTAACAAAAAAGTAAAATCAATGACAAAGAATCATGATAAAATCCTGATATTTTTTAAAAAATCGTAATATGATATTTTTGCCACATGGCTTTCAAATTAAAAGATTGCTATCAAACAGCACACCTAGGTTCATAACTGATGAAGAAGAGTTGACAGAGCAGGCATCAAGTGTTAGACAATGTTCTAGATTATTACATGGGGGGTTTTTAGGTCCTTTAATTAACACCTCTGTTTTTTCAGAATTTAACAGTAAGACGTTACTTGTCAATGTTACAATGTTTTTATATCAGGTACGCATTCCATTAGTTTCTCAATTTGGTGTGTTTCACCTGGCTGAGAAGAAATATAGAGCTGGGTATCATCATTAACAATACAGATTGTAGCAAAACACTGAACATTACAAACAGTATCCAGTAAAACAGACGAAAAACGTAAACAGGAAACAGGCGAGATCGGCAATCAATCAAACAATGAATAACAAGACACTGGAATGGGAAAACGCCACTGATCTATATGTAATGACTGGATCGCTCATTGTGTTCTAAACTGCTGTCAGGCAGTGAAGCCACCGGAAGTGTTCGATCCGCCATCTTACTATTCCCTACCAACAGAGGACTCCAACGTCTGCGCTACAGGGATTGGTAGTTCACTTCAAAAATGACCCGCTGTGCAGTGCAGTGTGACATGAAGTTCGCTAAAGGATGTGGCAAAACTGCACACAGGGTAAATTCAAGAAGTTTTAGCAATTTATGTTTAAATTTGTATTTTTTTTTACGAGGCAAGAGAACTGTGTCCTCACAAAATTAATATAAAATAATAGAAATGAAGTATAATATATAAATGAATAATATGAATGAATGTTCATAGAGCCATACAAATACAATAACACTCAATGTACCGTTTCTTACGTTAACCCGTGTATCATATGAATGTACTAAATGTGTATTTACCTGTTGGATAAACACTGTATTAAAACAAACCACAATATAATCAAAATTATACTAATTATATATGCACAAGCAATTTGTGTTTATTTGCAGAGGCTTTCAATGTTCATAATTTCTTTTTATTGTTAATTTCTAGATATAAGCTCTTTAAAGTTTATTTTAACTGCTGTAAATAAGTGATGTTAAAACAATGTTAAAACAATGTAAATACGTGCTTGAAGTTGTGTAAATAAAAACTTCATTTTGATTTGTGTACAACTCATTTCTAGATTTCCAAAAGATCCAGTCAGGAGGAGAGAATGGGTACGTACGTGATGGAAAGTTAATGCTAATCACAGATCGGGCTTTACATTACTGATGATATTGCATAACAGTCACATAGGATTTATCGTGCAGCCTCACTAAAAACATCGATCACTTGTCTGTGGGGTATGGCGCGGCTTAATTGAAGGACATTCAGTACCTCTGGTGGCGCTTCTTCTTCTTCCTTCTTCATTTAAAGGGCGGAGAACAAACTAAATTAATGCATTACTGCCACCTGCTATTAACCAAGACCAGCAACATCCTATTTCCGTGGAGGGAGGAATCAGATATGAAAACGTTGACTTGTTAGGTGATGTTTTCGCATTACAGTCATATTATTTCCTATTTATTCAATACAATGTTTGCGAATACTATGGAATAGCAATATGGCGGCGCGGTGGCTTCACTTCTATGACGTCATGAGCTATCCAGTTCTCTATATAGATCAGTGGAAAATGCTTAAAAGGGTAGGGCAAGCCATACACAATGATCAGCAACCAGACAGACAAACAGACTAGTATTTATACAGGTGGTACTGATTGAATGATTGAACCTAACTAGCAACAGCTGAGAGGGAGAGGTGATAGAGTCCAGATATGAAAACAGACACAAAAACACAGAGCTGGAGTGCCATAAGCTGGCCAGTCTTTAGCTGGCAGCTCCAGCTGGGCGTAACATCTGTAATCAAAACAACAAAAATCACTAGAAATCAGGTGTCCCCAACTAAGCAAGCCAGAGGCGACAGCGGCAAGGAACCAAAACCCCATCCATGAGAGAACGGAGAAAAAAAACCTTGGAACATGGAACCAGGCTTAGTTGAGGCCAGTTCTCCTCTGGCCAGACGCCCAGCACCTAATTTCCAGTTAAATTTTAAGCACATGTCAGATTGTGCAAAGTACTTGTAGTGTGCGTGTGTGCGTGTATTTGTGTGCATTTGGTTAAAGTGATTTGTCCACAGGGCTCATCTAATTGTTCTGGTCTCCGATGAAGGTAATCTCTTTGTACTCATAGACAATATGATCTGGATATGGACTGAGAAACAGAATAAGAGAGAGACAGACTAATATTAGCGCAGGCGCCATTATTTTTTTTACGATGTAACAAGTACATGGAGTGAACATGAACCTGATTTCGCAGAGTTCGACATGTCCCTGGGTCAACATCTTTGGTGACCCTGGAACAACATTGTGATTAGCCAATCAGATTTGAAGAACCAGTTTATAGTTTTTGTGAAGTTTAGGCTTACAATCAGTGTTTGGTGCTGGTACATCAGTGTCAGTTATCTATCATTTCCTCTGATTGGGTAGAGTTAGGTTTAGGTGTAGAGATATGGTCAAAACTAAAAAGTAAAATTTTGGAATAAAATGTGGTTCCAGGTTCAACAAAATATGTTGACCCAGGAACATGCCTAACTCCGCAAAATCAGGATGTGCGGGAGTGTTCCCGGTTCTGGCTGATCTCATTAATGCAAAACAATCCTTTAATGGATTTAATTAATAAATGTGTATTAGTGTGTATTAAGTGTTAAATGTGTCTTTAATTTAGATTTAATGAGTGTGCCTGCCTCCCAAACAGTATTAAGTAAATTGTTCCAGAGTTTGGGCACTAAATAGGGAAAAGATCTGCCACCCGCAGTAGATTTTGAAATTTGAGGTATTATTAAATGGCCAGAGTTTTGAGAATGCAGCGGACGTGGAGGATTATAATGTGATAAGAGCTCGCTCAAGTACTGAGGAGCTAAGCCATTCAGGGCTTTATAAGTAATTAACAAGATTTTAAAATCTATAAGATGTTTGATAGGGAACCAGTGCAGTGTTGACAGAACCGGGCTAATATGCTCATACTTTCTGGTTCTAGTAAGAACTGTCTCGCTCCATCTACCAACGCCACATTTCACCACAGACTGTCCAGGAGTTGGCGGATGCTTTAGTCCAGGTCTGGGAGGAGATCCCTCAGGAGACCATCGTCCACCTCATCAGGAGCATGCCCAGGCATTGTAGGGAGGTCACTCAGGCACGTGGAGGCCACACACACTACTGAGCCATATTTTGACTTGTTTTAAGGACATACGTCAAAGATGGATTGGCCTTTAGTATGTTTTTCCACTTCAATTTTGAGTTTGACTCCAAATCCAGAAAACCATGATTCATAAATTTGATTTCCATTGTAATTTTTTGTGTGATTTTGTTTTAAGCACATTTTCACAGCCACCTTTGCTCCGATTTACCAAGGGTGCCAATATAAGTGGAGGGCACTGTCTTATTATTACTCAATATTGTTTAACATTTAAACATTTTGTTTAACATTTTGTTTAACATTTGTTTAACATTTTTGTGATAACGGTATATGTCCCTATCAGCATGGAATACATTCACAGTGAGTGTCTAAACATAAACCTAATTATATATTTTTTTCTCTGAGCTTGGTGAGTATATGTTCCATTTAAACATGTCACTATTTTGGCAGAATGCTAAAAGCATGAAAAACATATTTCAAAAATAGTGAAGGCAAAATGTTACCGGATACCAGGAATGACCAATATGCCAGTTTCCTTCATGCTTTCAGGTTAACACAATATAATCAGTATAGTTGGGGCAGTCAAATATTGAAATCAGTAAAAGATAAGGTCTTTTGAATAATGCTTAGGCCACCCCTTGTGTGGAAAGCTTTTTCCTACAATTCTTCCAGTTCTGAGAAATAACAAAACAGAATTAACCCTAATAATTAACGTAAATTACCCTGTAGCCCATATAGAGAATAATTGTAGTTCATTGTTATTTAATACAAAATAAATGACAAAATATTTAATATTTCACCTTTTGGTCTTTTTAAAAGCAGTATGATAAAACTTGCTGATAAAAGACTATATAATAGAAACTTCTGATCAAACAAAAGTGTGCTGTGTCACAATACTCAAAAATCAAAAAGATTTCTGAAAACCTGGGTTCCTTCATTAGAGTGCTTCCAATCTAATATGGACTTCACTCAGATTGTAGACCTTATATTTCTATCAATGTAATTTAATATTCCCCTTTAATTTTAAGGTGCTGACATGCTCTAATGAAAGGTGAAATTGTTCACAGTGTGTGAGCAACACTCCACAAAAGACCAACAGTACGTGCCAGAAATGCTACTGCAGTCAGCATTCACCCAGTACTCACTCAACAGGCTAACATTCTTGTTATAGATCATAACATGCTTTATTTAACATACAACTCATCTGTTCATGGACTAGCCTGACCATTTTTTAGGTCCAACTGGCTCAAAGCCTTTGGTCGTGTAAGGTAGCACAGTTCCAGAGTGCTTCATGCAGGTTATCAGAGACTGTATGTCAATACCACGGTTTATTGCATTTGATGGACATAAAAGCATCTGTGTGTCATGCAAAGCAGATAATATTTACCTATATATATATGTTCTAACCAAATACCTTTATTTCATTACAGCTCTACCCGACTCTAGTCCATCTCTTAATGCAATGCGTGTCCGATTACTATTTGAGTAGATGACACCGCTTTAGTATTCACTTCCTGAGCTTTACAAAAAAAAAAAATAATGGAAGCAATGCTTATGTAAGCTTCAGGGTAAATCTATGAACTTCCCATGGTTCAGGAACTGAGAGACCAAATAAGTGGACGCAAAAAAAGTTTAATAAAGTGAGAAACCTATATTTTATACACAATATTTCTGGTTTATTTATCTGAGCTCCAGCTACATAAATAGCTCTAAATGTAGGCAAAGTATGAACAACTATTGTGTCAGACAACACACATCTCTCTAAGACATCACTTAATTTAACTTAATTAGTTGCTATTCTCCCAGCTGAAGCTTTTCAAAGGTTATTGCTTTTTCAGCCCTTTGATGTCTGTTTGTCTGTTCGATTTGTTTTTATTGCTCATCAGCTGGAAAATAAATTGTTCTGAAACTTATTATTCTTGTTATAGTGGTGCTAGGCCCATTCATACCAAGGACAAGTATAATGATGAAGATAATTTTAAATAAGTCTTGTACATCACAAACGTAACAATAACAGCACGTAGAAAAGATATCAATGAAATCACTTGCACTAATTTTTTAGAGTAACCTACAACTGTGTTGTAGCTTTTGTGCAACTGCCATACAGCCGATCTATTAACATCACAGTCTTTGCTCTGAAGTGACCTGAGCTGAGGTATGATGACACTACTGTTCTCCATTGCTGAATTCCCATAACTGTGTTTGCTATCCTGTTTATCGTGTGAAGTTGCTTTGACATTATCTGAGATTGTTTATACACTGAACAATCTACAAAATAAATAATAAAAACGAAAAAGTCTTTTTAATTCTGTCATAACTAATATCCAGTTCACATGTCTAAACATTTATGATGCCCCAATTCATCTCAGGTCAGCTCAAGGAAATGAGTTAGAACAGCACCGTTTCCTGACCTGCGTGGTGATAACTGTGCTGCTTCTTGACAGGATTATGACTATATATGAACTTGACCCAGTCACAAATTCTATTATTACTTTGCATAATTATCCAACATAATTGGCATAACCTGGTAACCCTCACCAGTCCCTCAGGAATCATTCCCAAGAATATTCCAAGACTAGTTAAGTAGAATAGCTGTCTGAATAACACTCACCTCATTAGCTCCTTCACACCCTCGCAAGCTTCCTGGGAACAGCTTTTCTTCTTTTTAGAGCCTGGTAACACATAACACTTGGTGAAGGATGATTTCCCTACAGATTTCACGCTATATAAATAAATAAAAAGAACTGGTTGACAGCACGTGGCAGCTTCTAAGTGTGTTTTGAGTTAATATTTCGACATATTTTAACATTATGGGTGCGAATGCATAAACTATTTATTATAAGTATTAAGTATTTTCAGACGAGCCGGTCTCGTGTTAATACGCAAAAATGGATTGTTCATATAATGCAGTTTTCGCATAATGTTATATGTAACATCCCACAGCCCTAATCCCCAATACCGCGAGTTTTCGTTTTTATTCGGACTACTATTAACTTTAAAGAGATTCGGGTAGTTTCAGACACACCTTAAAGTCAACACTACATTGGACACCATTTACTTTACCTCAGGTTCTTAGATTAAGAATTTAGATTCAGGTCCGTGTTACTGCAAATACATTTTTGTCCTTAATCATTCATTAAATCTGGTGCCACGTGATTATGGTAATGTTGACCAATAAACAACCAGATAACTACTGCAAGCCATGTCGAAAACAATGAAACGATGAGACGATGCTCCTGCTTCATGTACTATAAAAATAAATCTGTGTAATTTGAACTGTCAATTGACAAAACCATAATAGATAAATTAACAGTCATTGGTGCCTTATAAACAAGCTTATTACTTGTTTATTTACAAGAAAATAATCTGCATTAAAATGTTTTGTATTCAAGTCTTTTGTTTTAGATTAGTCTTGCATTATCGACAACAATCAGCTAGGTCTCTAGGAATTACTTAAAAGAATTACCAGATAACAGCTTAACTACATTTTATTATTAAAAACACTGCCATTGAGTGTTTCTGAATTAAGTCACATTGGTCAGGTGGCACATGTTACTACCTGTTTTTTGTAATTTTTGTAATTTGCAAAAGTAATTCTGATGGTATTCAACAATAGAACTCCCAAAACGTATTGTGGTGTGAATGTAACTACATTTAATAAATCTTTTCTTGTTTTATGAAACGCACCATATTGTGTGGACTGACCTTGAAGCTGGATCCTTCGACAACACAGTATGTTTTGTGACCAACACATTTTGTTCATCTTGACAACCTTCAAAATTAATTCACTATTGTGTTTTTTTTTAAAGCCTAAATGCATTCACTAGAAGTTGGGATGTAGACAAACAATACCACGGTCCCCACTAATAAGCAACTCTTTTAGTCTTCATTTAGCCAATAAAGACATGTAAAATATTATGTAAAAACAGTTGGTTTTTATCATAGAATACAGCATGAAACCACCCAACCATAATCAAAAAGCATTCAAAAAATAATCATGTTAGAATGCTTACTTCTGGGTTTTGACCTCCAAAATTATTTTTGCTGCACTCTATATTCATTTTCACGTTGGATGTGTATGCAGGTTGTGATATGAAACAAGTTTAAAATGAAAAAACGACAAATGTTCAAGGAGGGTAGGAGACATTGCTTTTTTTAATTTAAAAAATAAAGTTTTTAGCCTTAAATTAACAATGGATCTCTATTCCAATTCAAAGGAGTGTAATGCCTACTGCACAAAACAACTGAAGACAAAAGATCTGTAATGCTATACAGCTAAAGGAATCTCCACAAAACCACTTTTTTTTAAATAATGTAGGTTGTTTAAATGAGGCATCTCTTTGGGACACTCTAAATTGAGCGTGTCAAGATGTTGCCTTCCCTGCCTTAAGTACTATGAAACTCACAATTGAAGAGGGCGAAACAATGTGGATAAGTGCACCAGTTCGACCAAGTCACTCTTCCCTGTGTTGTATTGTAATGCAACTAAGAGTAGAAAAAGTAGAGAAAATCTGGCTTTAACGCATATAAATACAACTTTTTACAAACAAAGTTAATGCAGAACTAAAGCGCAATAAGGAAACCGGCGTTCCTTTCACTTCAACAACAAAAATAATTTAAATAAAATAAAATCCAAAGCTGCTGTATTCACCTAAATGAGAGAGTATAAAGCTAGTTTTCTATAATGTCCCATGTTTAAAGTAGATCACACATGAGAGCTGCTCGTACTAATAAAGACTAGATTCATCCATGAGATTCAGATATTGCCAAGCACTTTAAGACCTATAAAAAAGGTCAGCAGGATGGCGCATCCACGCTGACTAAAGATTTGTCTGACGGGCTGAAGGTCTGTTTATGTGCGGTCAGCCGGTGGGTCTGCAGGGAGGTGATTAAAAAAAACAGTTGAAACATTACCACCACCTGATTGAAGACAGTAGGAGTCCGAGAGCTCTTCAACACCCCCACTGAGCCTGAGCCAGTTGTATGCTGTTCGAACAAACAAACACTCTTACGCAAGACATTCCTGGCATTTAATCTCTAGTACTCTCATCTGTGCCGGCTGAAGATCACTTCAATGAGAATTCATACTTAGCCTGAAGGTGTAAAACTTGATTTTGGTGTTTTTAAAAAAAACAACAAAAAAAACAAAAGGCTCTGTACTGTATTTGCAGTTGTCTGATCACGTTTGTCTAATTTAAACAGAGACATCTAGTCCAGCCTGTTTTCCTGTTGTTGACAGAGCTGGCAAATTGATCTGTCGGTTGAAGACGCTGTCTGTGTGGAGTAAGTTACTCCATGATGGCTCTGTATACGACCGGTTCGATGTAGTCCTCTCTATAGCGGGAGTTGATCACACGTTGTCTTTTTGAGTCTTGCTTCACCTCCTTCTCCACAAACACTCCTTTGAAGCGCATATCTGATGCCACAGACTAGGGACAGAAATAACATTTAAGGCATTTAACTCCTGTTAAGCCACTTGTTGTAGCTCTGTGTCAAGGCAAGTTAGGATTACTGTAGTGGTAAGACAGATGAAGAAAATAGCTTTGTAATAATTTCTAAACATTATCATTTAATGAAGCAGTGCCGGCAGGAAATCACTCACCAAACGGGCTTTAACACGTTTGGGCAGCTCTTCGTCCAAACTGTACACGTCTTCCCTCTTTACAGTAAGCTGAGAGTCATCTTCAAATTCCACCTGGAAAATGATTCAGGGCCATTTTAATATTAAAATGTCATTAAGTGTATTTACAGCATGTAAATTTATTTACACTTTTTTTGGTGCACTACAACTTTTACAAATCTAAACTCTGTACCTCATGAAAAAGTAAAAAAAAGTAAAAAAAAAAAATGTTAAGAGTTAAATGTCTGTCAATTTAGGTAAAGGAAAAATCAGATTTTTCACATTTACTAAAGTATTCAGAGAACATAGTTTTAAAAGTAATGTACTCCTGTGATACAAAGCTGAATCTTTAGCAGCCATTACACTAGTCTTCAGTGTCACGTGATCCTTTAGAAATCATTATAGTACGATTATTTTCTTCTCAAGAAACATTTCTTATTATTAGTGTTGATAGCTGGGATTTGTTTTTTATACAATTATTTGATTGAAAAAAAAAAAAAAAACATTTAAAAAGAAATCTATTAATATTTACTGTCACTTTTGAACAATCTAATGCCTCCTTGCTCAAAAAAGTATAATTTTTTTTAATTAAGGTGTTAAATACTTTAACACCTAGTGTAGGATTATTATTCATAATAAATATTAATAATATTATTATTAACAATAACTGTAAAAAATACATGATCAATTATTATTATTTGACCTCTGGTGTATATCATGTTGCTGTTTTGTAAAAGCAACGACCCAGTACAGTCTGTGGGTTACGGCTGAAATTTAAGCCTATTGTGTGACCTCGCACAGCTTTAACAAAAGCAGCAACAAATAAAGGCCAATGTCACGAAACAAAAATTGTCATCATGACAGTACTTTATTATTATTATTATTATGTGAATATGTATACTGTAATACTCTATTAAACTTTAACAAGACACAGTACTGATTAGTTGTCTGCCTTCTATTCTAAATTATAATAATTCTCAGAATCCACCGCAAACAGTTATTACTGTGACACATCTACATTACAGTGTCTCAATCTGAACTCTAGCCCAAATAGTGTTCACAAGTGTGTTTGCTGTCCTCTGACCTGGTACATCGGAATGATATGGTCAGACACAAATTTGGCTCCATAGATCAGGCCATCTGTCCAGCGCACTTGAACTACATCTCCCTCCGATGGTGGACCGAGCTTCTTACAATCTCTGTTCTGAAAAATAAACACCAGCAGGGCTTCAGTACACTTCTTTTAACTCTCAAACATTGTTTTGAGCTGCTTTTCGTCTTTCTTACCACTATATCCTCAGGGAACAAGTTGTCACTGAATGAACCATCATCAAAGATAACCTCATAAAAAGTGGCCTTTGTCAGCTCCACCACCTCACAATGGTAATAACGGCCATTTCGGTGCTTGCAGATTACTTTCTGTCCGTTCTCCAACTCCCGCATTGATGCCTTGTTGCGCTGCTGAAGATAATATCAGATATTAGACATTTCAGAGATATTTTGCATTGTTTACAATAGTGCTCTAACATAACTGATTACAGCAAGCAAAAGGGTTATATTAATGACATTACATACTGTAATACATTACAACCTGCACAACAAAACAACAACAGCAGGTGTTGGTGGAAACAGTTTTTTTTTTTAGTAGAAGTGGTTCTACTTGTGTCATGTGCTTTAAAAAAAAAAACCCACTTCAAATATTTCAATAAAAGTGTCACTTTGCACAATTTATTATTATTATGTTTTTGAGGAGTAACAGTCATTCTACAACTTGAGCTAACCTCGGCTTGTGAAAAGGTCGAACTATCCGATTTTTTATGAGACTTTTTGATCTCGACACCAAAGCTATCTTCTAATTCATAGGCTGCATCCTCTGAAGGTCAACTGTGTCACATTAAGGTCGTGAAGTCTGTCTCATTTCTCATATGTAGCCTTTATTTTCCTAGTCATGAAGGGTACAACAAATGGTCCCTTCAAGCTATCCCAAGACTCAACTGCACACTTGTGACATCAGACTCAATACTGGATCACACTTAAGTATTGGATTTCAACTTACTTGAACAACTATACCAATGTTACAAAACAATCTTACCAATAGGTCAATTAAACATCAGAGCCAAACAATAGGAAGCATTTTCTTTTCCTGTTTAAAAGTGTGAAACTGTGAAATTACATGGTTAGTTGCATTTTAGTATTTGCCATTAGCACTGACCCCCCCCAATGTTACAAAGACCAGTGCAGAGCAGAGGTTGAATACCAGGAAATAAAGCATAACATAATAACGGTCCTCTTATTATATCTTACACAAAATACATTAGACAGTGAATTTGCTTCAATATGCATTTTCAATGTTTAGCTAGACATAATATAGACATCCTGTGTTCTGCCTCTACCTCTATTTGGAGGCCACCCTTATGTCTCCAGCAGGTGAAGTAGACCACAAACGGCCAATCATCCGGGTGCATTTGAACTCCAGCTGCCTGTGCACAGGTCGGGTGAAAGGCAGTGGAACAGCGGCCATGAGAGCATTGCACGCAGCAACCCGTGCTCTTCTTCACCCACTTACGGCAAAACTGGCATTTCTAAAAAGAAACCTTTGTTAGTTATGTCTTTGACCTTAGAAATAGACCTGAGCTCTGGCAAGGTGAACAAATTACCTAATTTAAATGAAATTATAAAGTAATTTGTCAGAGTATTTCTTAATGATACTTTAAAAGGTTTAATGAAGAGATTACGTGACATCCAATTTTTCAACATCTAATTTTATTACACTGCTTAACAAAAGTGATAGACAAACAGTGCTGGTGATTAACTAGGAGTAGATATAGCACATAACAGCAGGTTGACAGCATTTTTTTACAGTAATATGAGAATACCTATTCTCAGAATAGCAAAGGTTTTTACAATTAGACAAGTTTTGCAACAAGTCACCTGACAAAATGCTGCACTGCCATATTTTTTATAGTATTGCATGCACACACACTGCTCACAAAGGGTTGTATCCATTTATCTATCTGTAATTTTAAAGCTGAATTTTCAGCAGTCAATATTCCAGGTTTCAGTATCACATCATCTTTCAGAAATCATTCTTATATACTTATTGAATAAACTGAAATATTTATTGGAAATTGTATTAGCTTTTTTTTCCTTTATAGATGTATGGATGAATGAAAGTTCGTTAGAACAGCATTTATTCTGAATATTTGTTTTGTAACATCAAAAAGTGAAATATATAATATGTGAACATACAAATGTCTCTCCGTGCTGAATAAAGGTACACATTTCTTGAGAGAAAAAAAAAAGGACATTTTTCTGAAATGGTTCATTAAAAATAAGTGTCTGTGTGTCCCTTTATGTCTATATTTTAAGTGGACATATCCGGGTACATGTTGCTTTATCACCATATTTTCATAAAATTATATTAATAAGAGATAAGTATTTGTATTCATGTTTTTAGTGTGAATTTGTGAGGCCACAATTGAAACGCATACCCTAAATTAAGAGCCTCATTGCCCCGGCCAATTCTAAATTTATATAAATGTCAGTCATCACGGCATTTAAATTGGTATTCCTTTTTTCTGTGCAAAACAATAACTTACCAGCTTAAATCTCTGAAGCGGAATACTACTGAGATCAACAGGACTGCGCTCTCCTATGTTCACGAAGCGGGCCTCCAGCACTGCTACTGCACATAATACATGAACCCACCTGCAACAAAACCACATTTTCAACCTAAGCAGGTTTCATCAGAGCTTGAGGTAAAACCCTAAACTTGAAGAGCTGTCAGCAGCTGAGAGAGACATCTCACAAAACTGTCATTCAGCTGAGAGGAATGGGTGTTTTATCGAAAATAGCTTGCGTTTATTGTAAGTGGCCCAACCAAGAGGCTCCTGGCAACCTACTTGTCATTGTTGGCTTTCTGCAGAGCTCCTCCTCTTAAAGAGCATAAACAGCAGTCCTGAGGGAATGACACAAACACTTAGTCATAACAATAATAAACATTAATGAAAGTAGGTGCGACTGGAAAAAACCTGTTCATGCATGATGGCCACACATAATACTGTCCCCTAGCAGCTAAAAAAACAAAAACAACATAGCAGTGGTTTCTGTAATTAAAAAATGTTCCAACTGACCTGAGTAATGGCGTTAGCTTCACAGCGGGAACATCTCCACTCATTCAGATTAACATCCTGAGACACACCGTAACAACCTGCAGACATAACATTCACAATTCATCAATTTACATTATTACAAAAAGAACATAAAAACTAGCATATCATTTATTCACTTCCCTTATGGATTGGTATATTTTTATATGATCTAACTGGTCACCATGACAATCTCCATACACTGTTTAATCTTGACATTACACATAAATGGTTACGGAGACAATGTTTTGCTTCAAATAAATAAAAAAAAATGTGAGGAAAAAAAAAAGAAATTCAGTTATGTTTTTTTCCCACTCTTTAAATCTTTAAATAGTCTTTCAAACTTTCATTAAAAAAAAAACAAAAAACAATTCTATGTAGTCTCATTTCATAAAGTTATATTTGTTCATTTCAAAATGTATTATGGTGAAGTCTTCAGTGTCACATCATCCTTCAGATATCACTATAATGTGCTGATTTAGCGATCAAGATACTTTTCTCTTTATTATTAATGTTCAAAACCGGTCTGCAGCTTAATATTTTGAATGAATTTTATCATTGTATCTTATTAGTGATCATTAATTAAATGCATCCTTGCTGAATAAAAGCATTAACCCCAAACTCTTAAAGGGTAGAAATACTACATGGAACATGATAAAAATAATCAAGAAAGTAAAATCTATACAAAACATGGAAATATTCCATGTACTCTCTGGTTTAATAAACTGCATGTATAATTTGTAAAATTGCATGTAAAAAGAAAAAAATGCTTAGTGCAGATATTTCAGAGAGTGAAAACTGCTTACTTGTGTGTACGCGCACACTACACACAGAGCAGCTGACGAGTTGGCTAGTGCCATCTTCTTCCACATTTGGGGTGGACAGGTGTCCTTCAGAGCTGCTGGTGAAGCACATCTCTGGAATCAGCGGCTTGGTCCTCTGTTTGTCTCCTTCAGCTACAGAACTGCTCTCGCTCAGGCTGATTACATCACTCTGTGTGAGATAAACAGTGCATAGTAGGGTCTTACAGTGGTTCCATTTTTTTTTAGCTCACAAACAGAGCGATACTTTTTTTTGATAACTTGTTTTCATATCTACGTCAAGGTGTAATATCTGAGCCACTGGCAGCATTAACTGCCGATGTTGTACTGCATTTGCTGACTCAAACAATAAGAGCAATAAGATATTTTTGTGACAGGGTTAGGGTTGTTACCTCTGTGTATGTGTGAAACAGAGTACACACTGCACAGTACGGAGGTTGCTGCCCCATGCGGAAGTTAAAATCCTTCTCAACTCTGAAGTCGCGTGGTTTGCTTTGCCACATGGGAGCCAGGAGCCTGGCCCAGGGATCGGTCTCTTCTGGCTCAGCTGCTGGCTCTTGAATTTCTGCAGAGAAGGAGCTAATTAAAAAGAGCACAAACAGTGATATGACAATCAATGTGAAGATGTGAAGCAGATCCTAACCATCATCACTGGAGCTCTCTCTGAGCAGGGGATGCAAGCGCGGCAATTTACTGAGTGGCTGCAGTTTCCTCTTCATGCTCTTATTCTCAGTCTCTCCCTCAATTTCAAGCTGAAAAAAAGCAAGAGGGGAGTTAAAGTTTATTTGAATTCATGTTGTTGAGGTGATTTTTTTTCTATATTAATTTAACACACACTACTGTTCAAAAGTCTGGAGCTGTTATGCTTTGTTAAATGTTTAAAAGTGTTTAAATGGGTTGTTTAATAAAAAATAAAGATCGTAATATTTCGAAATTATCCAAAGTTTTGGATAAACTTTAAAATGTACTTTTTTCCTGTGATGGCAAAGCTGATTTTTCAGTAGCCATTATTTCAAATTTTCAGTGTCACAAGAGGACATTAAATGCCTCTAAAATCAAAAATGATTCTAAATGTAAAAAAAAAACAACAAAAAAAAAAACGTCATGCTGCTTAATACTTTTTTTGGAAACTACAACATTTCCGTGCCAAGTAACCTACATTTCTTTCAAAACCAAACAAACAAAAAAAAACTCACTTACAACAAACTTTTAAACACTTTGGAAATGTGAAAAAATCACTTTTTTTATATTTTATTGTACTATAAAATCATTTTAATTGCCCATAGGAAATATCAACACACTATATATTAATATATGTACAAACTTTTATGTTTGGTTGTGGAGTATTTGGCCTTGCATCTGTACTGGTGTCTGGCTCACTGAGGTCTTCTCTGGGATTCTCTGGGCTGAGTTGTTGAGGTTTATGGAGCACTGATCTGGCTGCATAGCTGTGGACCTGCAAGGCATCTGAAGGGCTCAGGGTCCGATGAAAGAGAAGGCTTGCCACCCCTGGTTTGGTAGAAATCCGTGGCACAGCTGACAGGCAGTGAGGAACAGTAGGGACAGATGCTATAGAGAGGTGACGCTTTGGGAAGGGCTGTGTACAGTCCGAAGATGGGTTTGCGGCACTTAAACCTGTATCCCTAACATGCTCCCCGGATGCAGTGCTTCTGAAACCAGGAAGCATCTTTACACTGGCTGAACCCGTCAGAGGCAGCAGGTCATCTTCATCTTTTAATTCTGAAATAGATTTGGCTTTCGTCAAATTTCATATAAATATATATATATACTATCCTCAAAGCTGCCTTAGTTTGTTACTTCTGAAAATCATTTTTAACTTAGGCCATTACAACATGACGCACCTGAATACTCTCTGCATTGTTCTGTGCAGGTAGTCAAGCGGCTCTTCTTTCCATATTCAGCCTCCTCATCGTTTGTTTCACTCTTTGGAAGAACTTCCTCTGGTAAATCCAGACACACTCTGTGCCTTTTGGTTCCTATTCTTTGTTTAGCCAAGCTACTTTAATTGAAATAGGCAACATTTAAACCTTTTTTTCAATATGTATATCAGTATGTGCAAATGAAAGTTTAGTAAGTTTTTAAATCACCTCTTTTTTTGTCCTTCACTACTTTGGTTCTCAAAGCAGAATTCCTGAGCACCACTTTTTCCAGCCTCTCCACCTAAAAACTCAGCTGCTTCAGGCGTAGGCTTGGAGTGGTCAATGGGAGCATTGTCCTTCCCCGCCAACCACAGCTCGTACCGTTCAGGCTGAAATTTCCTTACAAACACACCCATGGAGATCTTCACCATGTCTTTTCTACAAGAACACTGTGGGGGAAAAAAATACCAAGATTGATGCACTATGTAGTGTACAGCCATTTATGTACTGTTTCAGTATAAATACTGTTGCCAAAGATGATACAAATACAACAGTTTATATATACACTCCCATTATTAGGGGACACCAGTCATTATACATTACCATACAGTCGTTTTGATAACAGAGACCATCTCTGCATTTGATAAATAAATAGTTTAATCTCGTCATTATACATTACTATCACACTGTTCTCCTACTTGATAATGTTCAGTGCTTTGCTACAATCTGTGTTGTTAAAAGCGCAATATAAATAAAAATGATTGATTAATTGATTGATCATTTATTTATTTAGTAAAGACATTAATACTGTTATTCAGCAAGGACACAATGTATTGATCAAAGTTGACAGTACATACGTTAATAATGTTAAAAAAAATTAAACAAATGCAGTTTTTGAACTTATTTTTCATCAGAGAATTTATCAACAGAAATATAAAGCAGCACAACTGATTTGAACATGTTGTGAAAACTTTCTTTAAGCACCAAAATCAGCATATTAGAAAGATTTCTGAATCATCATATATCCCGACAATTTTGAATGGTTATTTATTGATTGATTTTTACCAGTATAGCTTGCTTTCCATAGTCAATCCATCTTCTTGTGGCAAAGTTGGTGGATTCAGCACAGTTGAAACCATGGTTAAACCCTGCATGATAGCCATATGGAAATGTTATCATGAACTCTCCAGCCTCCTGAGTGATCTGCAAGGCAATAATCACAAAACCCTCTTAAATTGAATTACAAACAAATGTACATTGAGGAAACAGGAAGTAAAGGCCAGCAGAGTAGAAGCACTAATTGTGCTGTGTTCTGTGTTTTGAGTGCAGATGAACCTCGACTTGCGTAGTGCAAGTACAGATTTAATTAGCATTGCCTATGGTATCACCTTTTTGAGGTGTTCTAACGTGAATAAACTAACATGCTAATATAGTGTATGTGCGTGGCGTGCTAGTAAAGTTCATGTTGTTGCAAATCAGGATCTGTCACTTGTCTCTTGCCTGGCTGCTAGCTTCCCCCTAGCTTGACAAGCATGCCATTTTGAGGAATGCAAATACAAATTGGTAATACAAATCTAAATACATTTTTGATGATCTTCCATAAATCTGTGTTTATTTACACCTCATAACATATGTAAACATTTGTATTACCACAGCAACAACTGACACATTTGAATTGCATTCCAAAAGGATCTGTTTTCAGCCTGCAGCGGAAAACAAAACCAGAACTGTACCGGCCGCCTCAGATCGGCTCGATAGTGGAAAAGCGGCTACTGTGCTGTGTACACTTTGCATACATGTCTAGTGTGAAACAGACCTAATACAATCTACTAATGTCGGAAATCAAGTCATCATCGGGGTAAAATGCACTCACAACAACATACCTTTTCAAAAGGAATGCCATATTTCTTTAGAATTGAGGGCGAAATCAGAGTCATCTTGTGCCTAAGAAATGCTTCACAGTTTTGGGAACTTCCAGGGAAAAAGCCTAAGGAAAACAGTTGGAAACAATATGTACACAAGCAAATGTAAATGAGCTAAATATTTTCTTGTACACAAAAGAGTGCTTACCTTTGGCTAACCGTTCTAGTCTTTTTCCATGTTCAGGAGGCACACAGTACCTGTAAGATCATTCCAGACATATTTAGCACTTGGCATTTGGACAGACCATTACATCAACCTGTTATATGCCCCGGGGGTTCACATAAGTTAACCTGCATTCTAGTGAAAGTTTGACAACCAAACTTACCAAGACTTCGGTTCCCCAAAATGTAAGTAATTAATACTATAGAGATCCATATCCTCAGTGTGCCAAGCAAAAGTGGTTTTCCACATTCCAAAGTAGAGGTAGGGTGTGTTTACTCCCTCTATAGTGATCCCACTGTCATGCTCCACGGTGTCAAGGATGGTATTCAAGTGACCTACATTCCATTCTTTGACATCCTATGTAAGACGAGGAAAAAGAAAACAATGACTCCATTCACAACAGAGAGTACTCAAACCAAAAGTGAAACTCATTCAGATTACAAGTGTTTACTCACTGGGTCATAAAGGGTCCCATTCACATCAGCTCCATAGATAGGAGGGTTAAAAGTTAAATTTTTCCAGTATTTCCTTTCAAGCTCTTCGAAATCATCATACCGAGGGCTGCAAAACCTTATAAGGAGGGCAGATGAGGTTATAATCAATCTCCATTGAAAAATGAGTGACATGATTAACGAGACTTACTTGTCACTGTTGGCTGTTTTACGGAACTCTTTCACAGTCATGGCTTTTTTCTGGATGTTGTACTGGGTGAACAGCCCTGACTGCCCAGTCACAACCTGCTGAATCGGTGCCGGTATTAGCAGGTCATCAATGTCATCGTATGAACGTCGAGGCTTCCAGTTTTTTGGCGGAACGATCTGCAGTTAAGCAAAATCAATTGCAATTTTATGCATTTTTTTTTTTTTTTTTACAGCAGTAGCTTAAAAGAGAGGAGAAGCTTTTTCTCTAACCTTGGCCAGGCCTGCCTTGTGTGCACCTTGGGACTCTATGTACGCGATGTAGCGGCTAAAGTTCTTGAACTCTTCAATTGTGGGGTAAAAGGTCATTATACCCCTACAAACTGGCATGTCAGACGCCATTTTTGAAGGCAGAATCCTCAGCACCTGTATGACAAATTGACTGGACTGTTAATATCTCAATGTCCAACTAATATAAAAGTAAAATATTAAAAAATTATAAAAAGTAAATATTAAACACGAATTTATAACATCATACATGCATTTATAATATTTCACATTTCTAAAAATTTTTTCACATTTAATTTTTCCAAGAACCCCCTAAAAAGAGGACCAGGACCTCAGTTTGAAAGTCCTTGCTATATAGTGTGTGGGATGACCTAAAAACAACACCATCATAAACACCCAGATGACAAGTTACTGTGACATAATTCATACCACAGATATCACATTTTTACAAGCTGGTTGCTAGGTTTCATTAACTTCTCCTTTTTATGTGAAAAAAGCAGATGTTTTAGACTTATTTCACAGAATTGTGTGAAAAACCTCAAGCCACAGGTGAACAGGCTGACAAATAAGCCTTATACGGATATGACAGGGAGATAAAACCTCATATTAGACAAGTGCAGCCTGTAAAGGGTGTACACAATGCACACCACGCACATTCACACGCCCCGCCTCGTATTCAGAATCTTTGATGCCGATTGGCTAAAACCTGCGTCTCTTTAAAAGTCGTGCGGCTAGGCTAACGAGTTAGGCCATACGTAAACATTGTCATGTATAAAAACAACAGATAAGTTAAAACATTCAAACAATGCAAAGTGCACGATATGGTAAACAAAATGTACTAAATACAAATGACAAATATAATATAAAACGTGCGCAATTGAGGAAACTAGCTGTTGGTTGCAGTAGTGAAAGTGCAACCGTTAGCTCTTAGAAGCTAGCAACTTTACCACTATTATCAATGATAATAAACCGTAAATAATAGAAATTGCGTAAATGTAGAAAACAACAAGGGGATAATGTATTAATACCTACTGACTCTGTCGAACAAAACTCCAATAACTACCCTCAATCTTAGTAAAAAGGTTTAGCTAACAGCAGATGCTTCTCCTGACAAACCTCCATCAGCACTCGCGTACCACGCATGCGCGCACAGGATTTGTTTACTATTATTGGTCCACCCACGCCAGAGTCACCATAACCAATCAAAACATTGTCACGTTTACAGAAGCTGCCTGCCGTCTGCCGTACATTATCTTATGTTGTTCAGTTAATAACAAGAATAAGTTTAAATGCTGCCTTTTAAGACATACGAGTTTGACCCTTGACTAATATTCTGCGTTTAATGGCAATACCATGACCAATTCATTATAATCCCCGTGAAACTGAAATAAAGCGGCATCTAAAAAGCCTTAAGGAGAATGTTGTTGTTTTACGCATGAATTCGTGGCAGAATGCATACATTTACTTAAGGCTATTATTAAGTTAAGCTTTTTTTTTTTTTTTTACAATACCAAACCAATAACGTTTTTTAAAACGTAAATAAAGTATCAGTTCCAACCTGGATCAAAGCAATCATACTTCATGAGCATTTCATAAATCCATCCATCTACATTATTCACAATTCATCATCCACAATTTTTCAAACTGCTTCTCTGTAGGATCAAGGTGGTTTTGATGCCGATCAGGAGCACTCAATCTTTATAACTGGACATCCCCATGTTGCGCAGATTTTGTTTTGGTGTATTACAGAATTACTTTTTTTTTTTTTTTTGACATATGTAGATTTGTTTTAGATTTTATGTGTTTTATGGTAACCCAAACATCGTTTTTTGTTAAAATAAATAAATAAATGACCAAATAAATAAATGAATAATGTTTTTCAGATTAAGTTTATTCATTTTAAGATTATTTTCTTTGAAGGAAGGTGTTATAGTTTACTATCAGAGATGTGCATAGGTTGTTGAAAGTACTGTTGGGAAAAGCTATTTAGCATTTTTTTACTGTTAAATTATTTTACTTCCACTTTATTCAAATAATTTGAATTAATCTTATTTTGAGGTCCCCTGGTTTAGGATGACAGGTCTGGAGTCAGAGAGCAGGATGTGTGAACCACTGCAGCCATCTACTGGTCATTTCAGTCACTTGGGTATAAATACTCTGATAACTTACTGTACTTTAGATTATTTTTGTTTGTTGCCTTTTAACTTATTTTATCACCCCTCTACTAGATCACTTTTGCATAGTCTGAGGTATACCTTTCAACAAGGGTCTTCAAAATTGATCCTGATGGATGGCTGATGTCCTGCAGGGTTTAGCTCCAACTTACCTCAAAACACCTGCCTGGAAGTTTTAAGTTGACTAGTTAGACCTTGATTCGCTCATTCGCTTCATGTGTGTTTAATTTGGGATGGAGCTAAATTCTGCAGGACAGAGGTCCTCCGGGACGAACTGGTAACCCCTGCCTTTCAATAACCACAGTATTTTTCCTGGAGGGCCAAAGCCCTGCAGAGTTAAACCATAGAGGTTTATAGACCCATTTACTGTAGGGTTCTGTAAAACACCTCTTTACTAAGGTTTCATTGATCCATCTGACAGTATCACAGCCAGTAGTTCATATTTATTGATTATATTATATTCATTTACTGACATAACTATTTATTGATCAGTTTATGTTACATATATTGAGCTATTTATTTATGCTAATAGAAATAATAACATTTTGTACTATATAGTAGTATAGTATAGTATATATTGTACTATATAGCCTATATAGTAGTGAGTGAATTCACAGCAAGCATTGCAGTTTACATTACAAAAAAGAAGAACAATATGCATCTCAATAAATTAGAATGTTGTGGAAAAGTTCATTTATTTCAGTAATTTAAGTCAAATTGTGAAACTTGTTTATTAAATAAATTCAACACACAGACTGAAGTAGCTCAAGTCTTTGGTTCTTTTAGTTGTGAAAAAAATGACTGAACAATTACTAAAAAAGTACTTTTCCACGACATTCTGATTTATTGAGATGCACCTGTAGATCCAATGAAAGCATCACTCCAATTCTGTTGCACACACACACACACACACAAAAACGATTATTCGTATCATAAGCAATATTATTATCAGAGGAGAATACACGTACACTTTCTTTTGTTGAGACACATTTCCTGAACATGGTGCTCCACATTAATAGAATGTATGAGAAGTAATTCCCAGGAGAGTAAATGTCAGGAGGGCTCAACACAAAGTGGTGACTCATGTGGGATACCTCTGGTATAATCCTATAGTGGTGATTCATAATCCTGGTCATGGGGACCCCCAGCTCTGCATGCATGTCTCCATAAGTTTAACAGCACACACTGCAGGGATAAAAGTTTGTATACCGGAGCAAACGTATTTCATTCATATTTTATATTCTCTCATGCTATTCATGCACATTTTGTGTGTTCTTTAAATAAAAGTGGTATTATGCGGTACGTCTGATCATGAATGCGGTGATGCGATGGGTTCTAGTGATACACTGCAAACAATGATATATATAGAAAATTCACAGAAGAATAAAAAAAAAAGTGATTGCCCATTCCTCTAGT
The DNA here is from genome assembly GCA_034779775.1 of Enteromius afrohamiltoni. Classification (NCBI taxonomy): domain Eukaryota; kingdom Metazoa; phylum Chordata; class Actinopteri; order Cypriniformes; family Cyprinidae; genus Enteromius; species Enteromius afrohamiltoni. The sequence continues at coordinate 6,046,651 of JAUYWG010000032.1, forward strand.
CATTTTGAGATCTATTTAGTGAATGACCAGTGCTGAAACAGGGAGGATTCATGGCACTTTAATAGCCTACACCTAATTCAAATCATCAGCTAGATAGAAGAGAGCTCTATGAACTGAACTGAGCGCATCAGATATGGGAGACACTATGTGCAGTGGAACCACTGTCATGTTAACCTACTTGGGTATTATATCTGAACCTGGCTTTTAACAGTAACTCTTTCATCCTCACTGGAGCAAAGAGGCCACTGTTGATGGGAAGCATGCTTCTATTACTGATAAGAGTTTCTGATAAAACAGAAGTGTGATACATTGAAAAAGCTATACAGACAGTATAGGCCCCAGTCCCAGCTGTCTAATAGTATTGTGAAAGTGCAGAGAAGTAATTGACTCCACTTGTATACCCTTGAAGCCACGGGTTTCTGTTGGAGAAACTTGAAAGATGATAGTGTGAAGTGTTAAGCCAGTGGGATGGGGTTTACAGTAAGGTTTCTTGGCTGGTGAGAGTTACATTGTTATACTGTGAAGAATGTTCAATAGTTGTTGAACATTCCATTAAAGTGTTACCCTGAATCCATCATATGTGCAGTGGGTGAGCATCTAGGAAAGACAATCTGCTCACCTAGTGGCTGCAGCGCATACAGACAATAACAAAAACGGGACCAGACAAGCATGTCTTGTGATCACAGAATGTGAGTGTTTTGACAAAGTAAAAAGGATAAAAGGGTGGTGAAAAGTGTAAAGGGTTCTACTAAAATGGGAAAATTCTAAAAATGCAAGTGTCTCACCTTCTGCCTCTTTTGTCAACATTGCGGTGAAGGTTTGTCCGAATTTCTTTGCTAAATAGAGAAGTAGAGAAGTGACTTTTCTGTAGAGACTCTCTAAAGTGTTGCAAAGAGGTGGGCTGACTACAGATGAGCAAGAGGAGAACACATGGTTTTTGATTTGTATTGCATGATTCTACAGAGACTTAGGAAAGAGTGACTGCCCGCATTATCTTAAATGAAATTCGTGAAGCGGCCAGGAAAATAATTATGACCAATTTAAAGATGGTGCATTTAGAAGAAAAAGAAAAAAATCACATGATTTGTGGTGAAGGAATTAAAAGCTGACATTCAGTTCAAAGCTTTGTGTCTGGAGTTTTTTGTTGTTGTTGTTGTTGTTTTTTTGGTTAAGCACAAGTCTATGGCAAAGACAGATAAGTGCAGAGACACATCATTATTCAGAAGTACACACGCTCAAGAAACAAGTACAAGAGCTACAGCAGAAGCTAGCTGGCTTGATTGTGAGCCAGAGTCAGTCAGTTTGACATGTTTAGCCCCAAACGAAGTCTGCTTCTTCTACTGTAAAAAGAAGACCTAACACGAACTAAGATGATGAAGTAGACGGCCATGCCATTACCAAAAAATGGTGCCCAAGTCATTTAAAAGTTGGCATTCTCTAGGGCTTGGGTGTCAAACTAAAATTAAACACACCTAATCCAGCAAATGAATTGACTTAATTGAAAACTGCACAGTATACAATATGTGTTGAGAAGGGTTGGAACTAAACTCTGTAGGGCACAGGGAGTTTGACACCCTTGCAACCTCCGTCTGAAGGCCAGAAACTGAAACTCCAAATATGCCCCACAGAAGAAAGGTAATGTTTCAGGGCTGTGGCTAAAATGGAAGCTGTAATGAAGCTGTAATTCATTAGACTGGCTTCCGCAACTTAGTCTGGCCAAGCGACCTTACTACCAGCCTTCTGGGAGGCGGGCTTAACCTGCGTCCATCAGATGCCTCTGTTTACTACTGGACGAATCTACAACCAATCAGAGAACTCATATGTATGAGTATGCAGACGTATACGTAGCGACGGAACCTGAAGCCACCATAACCAATTGTAGCTAGCTTCATTAAAGCATAAGGAAAGTGTCTTAACTTACTTTAATTACTTCTGCTCCGTTTTCAAAGAAAACCTGTCATTAAAATTTCTCAAACAGCTGCAACAGCAGATTGTTGCTGCTTGGTACACGCCATGTTTGAAAGTTCTCATTGATTCCCACTTTTTTGGGAACGGAAATGCTCTAAAATGGCAGCTTTGCTAGACTAACTTTCCTCGGAAAATAGAATGTAGCGTCACAGGACTATGGGCGGGCCCAGGCTAGTAATTAACTGAAAACCCATCCAAACCACTTTCATAATCGCAGACCAATTTAATCACATGGTTATGAAACCAATGAAATCATTCTGTAGATATGAAAGCGGTTTTCATAGCTTGAACCACAGCTCTGTGTAAATTCTGTGTATATGTACACCTGCAACCTTTCATTGGTCTGTTAGTTTGGGGCGTTAGCTCTTCTTAGCTATTTGTACAAGGTAGTTGTACAATCAAAGTGTCTTTCTCTGCTTCCTTCACAGATACTGAGGAGATGCTATCAGTATTGGGCTTGGTCAACTCTGAACCACAAGTCCAATTTTATTGTGGGAAGCGGAAAGCTATCTGCAAAGTGGAGTCTGACATTGAAGAATAATATCTTTGTAGGCATCTTCAACTGATTTTTATTCCATTGGACTATTCATTGCACCCATGGTACTACACTCTTCTGCTCTGAAAGTTAATAATTTCAGAGTGTAATGAGGCATACATATATCTCTGTTCTTGTATATATCTCTACTTTTGGTCAAACAGTAATAACTCATGTGTTCCCAACTGTAACTTAGTGTTACAAGACTAAGAGTTATGTCAGAAATTGCCAAACAAAGTAAAGCGTTCTCTTTTTATGAATATAATAAGATCTAGGCCCAGCAAAAGGCATTATACATCACATCAGTGATTTCTGGGTCCTGGCTATCAGAAAATCCTCTCAATGCATAGAAAGAGTGGTTGGTCACACTTATCTTCTAAAAGTAGACGTTTAAGTTAAATATCACATTTAGACAGACCCTTGAAGAACACGAGGTAATTTCTGTGAAGTCAGTCATCTGAAATTATCTTTAAAAGTTGCTCTCAAGGCTTCAGCTACCTGCACAAGAAGGAGCACATTAGCTTCCTATCTGTCCAATTTACACACATTTTAAAGTCTAAGTGAAGTCTTCATTTTGTGTTCACACAAAACATTGCAGCTCAGGGGTGCCCAACCCTGCTCCTGGCGATCGATTGTCCTGCAACGTTTAGCTCTAATGAATCAGGGGTTGGGCACACCTACCTTAGCTTGATTAATTTGGGAATATGTGAACATGTCAATCACATTTGGATCCATGCTAAATCTGATCACCTGAACGACGTGGTTTCCACTTGATTAAAACCAAACTCTGGAGCTGTAATGCAATTCGATCCAATGAACCAGGTTATATCACTATGATGAGTAATGTCTGTGGGTGATAGGGTTGCCACCCATCCCTTAAAACATGGGATTGTCCTGTTTTTAAAGGTGAAATGATTTGGCCAACACATATTTGAATAAACAAATAAAGGTTTTGCACTGTTTATAATTCTAATAGCAATTATAATAAGTAAACTAATTTGGTCTATTTATAAACTTTGTCATGTGAAAGCAAACCGCACAAAGAATAAAAAGCCGATGTGGCTTAATCCCTGATATGGTTTAATCCCTGTTTCCGAACAAAGCAATCGATCTAAAAGTGTAAAAGCACCCTAAGATGACCAGACGTGCCACTTCTCTGGCACATGCTCTACCTAGAAATTGCCTTAAATAATAATCAATGACTGCGATAGCAATTCAAATGTATAAGGAACCTTCTGCTCTGCTCACTGTTGCTCCCATGATACTTAAATGTCATTCAATGACCAATCTATGCAGAGCAAGCAGCCAATACCTGGTTATTTTATGAAATTTAAAAATCCTGGGGTAGAATGTGTTCCCGGTAAGTGGCACGTATGGTCACCTTAGAAGACCTTTCTTAGTGTCTAAAAGGGGCTTAAGTAAGTAGAAATGGGTCATCCACCACCAACAAAAACTAAAGCTGTATTATTAAAGGGTGAAACTCCAGACCTTGAATTAAAGAGACAAAAGTAGGCTACTAATCAGAGAACCGGCTGATACAGACAAGTGCAAACTTCAAAAACGCTGGAATTTTATGCCATACAATGTTGTGAAACAGTACCAAAACATCCCGAGAACTGCAGGGGATGAATTAGGACCTTACATCGATAACACCTGTTGCCCATTAGGGATAATGATGACTGTTGGGGCTTGATTGAGGAATCCAAAGACCTCCTGTAACATGAGCCAAATCTGTAAACAAAAAGACAAGAAAACCATAAGGAGGAAAGGAAGTAACTTCCAAATGGAAATCATAGATATCTCCTTGGACATTGAAGTTAGCGCAGTTGTTACTGCAATCTAGACAGATGCCTACCAGATGTAAAAAAGGAACAGGATACATTTTCCAACCTGTCCCTGAACTGGCAGAGATCCATGAGTCAGACAGGACCAATCTGGTCCTGAAGAAGAAACAGAACAGATGTACCATCACCCAAAAAGGGGAATAAAGCCTCTGGTCAAGTTAAACTACAGTGATATTGAAGATTCAGAGTGGAAGCAATGTCAAACTTTTGGTATCACTTTTTGGCAAGTGGTCTTGTTGTACTAGTTCTATATGAGCTCTCTCTCTCTCTCTTGAGCATATGAGATTTTAAGAAGATGGAGAGTGTAACCCTAGGTTCTTATCTATTGGCTGTACAAAGTATGGACCCACCTCCAATTCTGTTTGGTTGGTTAATCGTCATCAAGAGTACACAGATAAATAAAAAAAAATAAATACAAATCAGCTGAGGAGTACTGTCACAGACAGTTTGTTTGTGAATTCACTCTGTACTATTTGTTAACAGTTTTGTATTGTTTTGCTGACTTTGGTTTTTTGAGGATTTTGAATGAAGGGTTCATTATGATTAACAGTGGATGAACTAGAGAAAAGACAAGAATGAGGGATTTCAGAGTGATTTCAGACGAGAGTATTGCTGTAGGAGAGACCGAGGTAGTTCTTCCCCCACGAGAAATCCTCTGGCACTACTGGCAAAGCAACAGTGTACACTTTTTGCATGCAACAATACTTTCCAAAATGGCACAATGAAGTCAAATTTGTTGAATAAAGTGTTTATTTTTTTTGTTCTCGTCACATCATAACGTTACGGTTGAACTACTGATGGCAGATGGACTCTTCTGATGATGCCTTTCACCCTTTTCCTATCTTGACAGTATTATTTACTTGGCATTCAGTGGGACAGTCACAAGCCTCAAGTCAATGGGCCTCAAGTGTGTCTCTCTGTACATGCTCTTGCCTTGGTTCCCTTGTTTGCTTCAGCTCTGTTTCCTCGTGTAGAAATGCTTGTTTTACTTTATTTAACAAACCATATCTGCATGTGAATGTGACTTACTTTGCCTTTGTCTAATACAGCTTTGCATATTTTAAAAGTTATGTGAAATAATTTACTCTTTACTCTATTTATTTTTGATGCGATATAAAAGAAAAAAAAACAAACAAACCTACAAGCCACTAAGAACAAACCCAAAATATATGCTATAATTTTAACGAGATGAAGAAGAGCTTTCAGATAACACTGACTGTGCAGCTTATGATTGTCAACAACTTTGCAGTGCAAGGAGCAACGTACAAATACATGTATTAATGCTGGTAAACTGAAAGCAAAACATTTGCTGAAATACCCACAAAAACACTGAAAGAAGAGTAAGCAGCTTATCTTTCAAATTTCAATCAGATTTACATTCATTATTATAGCAGCAGCATGTGCATTTCTTTTCTAAATCATTATTATTCCAATCATTAATTTCATAACAAATGCGTATACACTGCATATTGCCACAGATTTGTGTGAATTAATAATGGATATTAAATACTGTCCCTTTAAGTAGCTTCAAAATAACTACTTTTACAATGCAGCCAATTATTTTTTTCAGGAGAGCAGCTTGTCTATCCACCTTTTTCCTGAACGGGAAGTAAGCCTATGGGTGAGGCTTCCGGTTCGTTAGACGCTTATAAGGAAATAACAAGGAAAATAACAATGTGCAAACTGTTTGCAATACAAACAAGTGTGGTCATAATTAAGAGATAATACATTAAAATGACATGATAGGACACACCAATGTTCAATATCATGCAGCAAAACAAAGCTATTTGTACAGCTAAAAAGTTTTTAAAGCAACAATGCTAATTTACCCAATTATTGAACACGTTCACTTTCACAATCAATTAATCAGTAAAGATATGTTCATATAAAATTACACTTAGCTTAACCTCACTGTAAAGTGTTACTAAATGGCTGTGTGAAATCACTTCTTTTAATGCACAGAGAATCTAGAAGAATTTTTGAACTGACTGAATAGTATTTGCTCTTCAAAAATTTTGTTTGACTTTAAGCCAAAGAACATGTTGATCCCTGTTGGATAACTACAGTTAAAACCGCCACAGATCTGAGATCTTAAGTGTTTTTCAAGGGTTTTATGAAAGCATTGGTTTGATTGATGAAGTCAGAGAACATTTAACAAATAACACAAGAGTGCAGTCTAGAAACACACACACACACACACACACACACACATACACAGAGACAAGGTTTTGTACAAAAACCAATTACTGAACTTTATTACATTGAGTTTTTTTTTCCTGCAACATTTTTTATTCCAGTTTTCTTATTAACAAATAGAAAACAGACTGTGTATACAACAGATTGAACCTCTACAGCACTAATCATTCACAAGGTAAAAATGAACTTGCCAACATATTCTGAACATATGGCCAGGTCTCCCTTTAACATGCCGGTTGTAATCAAGCAGGCATGAAATGACGTCCTGTAGGAATTGTTTTTATTTCGACTTGTGCTGCCTCACCCCACCAGAGGAGACCGCCAAATACCTGGGGTGCGTGGATAATACAGTAGATATAACTTTTGTACCATGAATAGATTCACACACAGCAGTCTCTTGTGTAATTTTCTCTATGTTGGTATATCAAGAAGAGTCCAGGATATAATGTTTTGAGAGAATTATTGACAATAGAGCAGAAGCTGTTTATATACTGTATCTATAATAGTATTTATATTTATTCATAATTATAAATTTATGTATATATATATATTTCTGTATAAAAAGAAGAGTTGGATTAAACAGAGCTGACTCTCCCTTGGTGGAGTGGTTTATACTGTACAGGTGCCAATGGCGATTGGTCTCATTTCAATATCTGGTCTACAATTGTCACGGAGAAGCGGGCATGTTTTTCGTTAGGATTGCTTTCAGTTCTCGGTAACGTCCCTCACGGTGAGCGCGCTCCCATTAGAAGGTTGCATTTAACCCTTCCTAAGTTCTGTACAGTGCCCGTTTTATTAGTTAGTTGATTTACTTTCTCCTACAAAAGGCTTTTCTTACTTAATTTAGTACCACTAACCCAAATGCATACAGTACGTCTTGCATTTGGAACTTTTTCTTTTATCACTGAGACGGACACAGAACATTAAAGGCTTCTCCAAAACTGAACCTGCTCATTTTAGCCCAGTAAGACCAATTATACATATTGAAGAAGAAAAAAAAAAAAAAAGAAACAGTAAAATCATGTTACAAAGTCAAACCATCAGCAGCTTAGAGAACAGCGATTCTCTTGTATTAGTATCAGGAACATGTTAAAAATACATATTCTTGTGCTAAAGTAACCTATTATGAAGAAAATCAAAAATAAAACAGTACAGATTATGGAAAAGGTAGACCCACGGAAAAGGCCATTAAGACAAAAGATGTTAAAAGATGATTAAAACAAACACAGATATTCTAAATAAGAATAATAACAATATTGTCGTACTGAATTTTTAAAATAATTACAAATGATAACCATGATTTATGTTTTTTCAAAAAAAAAAAAAAGAAAAAGAAAAAGCCAAACAGGAAAGAAACAAGAAGAATTAGTGCTACCAGTAGCCTTCAACTGTAGTGTGGGTTGGCGCATGCTAAAGAGCAACTAGAATATAGTTTTTTTTAGATGGTGCTTCTTGAAAGAGAGTTGTCTATATTTCTTAAAGCAATCTCTTGATGCCAGTCAATAACGGATTTCTGTGATTGGTTAACCAGCCACTGGATTTCCAGCCTTTCCCACCCCCCAGATCTCTGTACAGGATGAAGATGGGGAACGGTGGCTCAGAAGGAACACTTGGTGCACTCCTGAAGAGTTGTACCAGAGGGCTGTGGTCCAGGAGTGGTTACGTTGCATAGTGATCAAAGCTCCCCAGGTATTCCAAAGCGGCTCTGTAGCACAGCTGGTACTGGTCCTGCAGGGGAAAAATCAGCGTGTGTCAGCGCTGACACAGAGCTGGTGACAAAGAGCTCATGCTCCATATCAACCTGCTGCTAAGGCTGCTGAAAATTACTTTTTAAGACACCATGCATGAAATGTCCCTGAAGATACCACTGAAGCATGTTAGTATATTGGCAATCAAAACTAATAGCAAATCAGAAGCTTTAACCAAATACTAGACAAGTGGAATCCCAATTTTCGGGCAGTAGGACAGTACCTCTGTCTGCACCATGGCCGGTCTTTGTGTGCGCAGGGTCTTCACGGTCTGAAACAGATCCACCACACCCTCGTATCTCATCCTCTCCAGGACAATACTGAGAGTGATGAAAACACCTGTTCTTCCCACTCCAGCACTGAAAAAACATCAACATCTGTCAACTTAACACCTTGAATGTAATGCATTTTATGTTGTGTCTGGTGTTTAGGATGCTGTGATCATTAAATCAAATGAAATATAACATTTCAAAAGAATTTGTTTTTTTGCACATTATTTAAAAAATGATTAATTTAATAAATGTACAGACATTTTAAATACAAAAATTGCATAAAAGTATTAGTAAATGTTTTGTAAATGTTACAGATTATTAAATTAAAATAAATCATAAAATTAAATTAAACTGTTAAATAAAAAAAAGAAATAAAATAAAAACGTGTATGTGAAAGTAAGCTCGTTCATTATTAAATAAATACATATTTGTAATAATATGTTGTGAACTAAGTGTATCGTCCACTTTTAATGTGCAAAATGTTTATTTGGTAATTAGCAGTGTAATACGTGGGCTAATGTGTAGTTATATTGTCATTATTTGGCATTAATCTTCATTTGCATATCAGCTGACTTTATATTATCCCTAGTCATATTTTGCTGTTCGTATTTACATTCAGACTTTAAATCACGATCAGCATACCTGCAGTGCACAGTGATTGGTCCATCTTGCCCAAACTGCTCCTTGGTTTTATGAACTTGGCCAATAAAATCAATGAATCCCTCGCCAGTTTTTGGCACTCCTTGCTCTGGCCAGTCAGTGAACTGGAACTGCCGAATGGTTCTAGATTGACCGTCCTAAAGAGAATAAAGAATCAAGGGTTTATTAGGCTGTTGGTTTCACTCTCACATACGCACACAACAGCTGGATGCCATCCGCAGCAGGGAGCCTCTGTCCATATGCTCACTGTATGACCGTGCGTGTACACGATTTAGCTACAAGCTTATTCATAACCTTGGTACTATTTATAGCCACCAGAAAGCTCTTTAGTCCAAAGCGAGCTGCAGGATGTGAGAGCGCCGTGTTGGTGTGAAACATCCGCCGCCAGCAACAGATTGCTCACACACCCCAGCGGTGCCCTCAGGTACCATCCTGATTGACATTCATATGAAAAAAACAAACACAAATAATCCTCCTCTGGCAGATTCCTGCAGGTGATGGATGCACGTACCCTGGCATCTGTGACTTTAAACTCTCGCAGGATGTACTGGGGCATGTTGTATTCAGCCATGGGATCCACCACGAAGTACTGATAGCGGGCCGAGCGCTCAGCTGGCCAGTACTGATGACACTTCTCCTGCAGGATGTGGAAAAGTATGAGTAAATCTCCAGGATTTAAAACACCAGGATGGGAGTTAAAGAGTGGAAGGAGCTCTTACCCGTCCCATCTCTCTGAGTTTGGTCAGCATCACTACAATAGTGGAATTGTGCTCCCATAACATCCTCCAGAAGTCCTCAGTGGTCTCCGCTAGAGGGCCCTGAGTGGCAACATAGGCCTTCTGCTGTCTGTGGACAAATAAAAACATCTTTTGAGACCTAGATGCAAAACAAATATGCCCAAAACAATGACATAGGCATCACAATAGCTAGAAAACAGCTGAGTACATTAGTACATGTAAAGTACATTAGATGCCTAATTTGTGTTCTTTTAGTATTATTTATATGCTATCAGAGTATATTTTTAAATTGATAAATGTAATAATATAAGTTGGTTTAGATAAAGCATCGGCTAAATGACAAAATGTTAACATTTTAATTTTATTTAAATATTTTAAAGTCCATGAGACAGCTTTAAACTCAAAACAGTAGAAAAGCCAATCAGAAATGCTCTCTATCTATCAATCATCAGATTTGGTGATGTGTTTTGGAGGGCAGGGTTGTGTACTGGTCTGCCCATAAGGAGTTTTATTAACGTGACCACTGGATGGCAGCAGTGTACTTTGCTACAGCAGCTTGAGCAATCAGTGTGCACATGGCACACACATCACTGTCTCATACAAACAGTGCCACGGGTTAGCAACTAATGAAGGTGCTGCAGGCGAGGCAATAACATGGAACTGGGAGATTAAAGTCTGCTCAGGGCCTTGTTCCGACAAATAAAGAGACGGCAGAGAAGAAGAGAGGAGAGATGGGGAGAGACGAGCCAGAATAAAGAGCAAAGAAGAACGAAATACCCCCTCCCTCAACCGACCACTCATTCCAGAAGACACAAACACACACACACACACACACACAAATATGTTGCTATGAAGAACACAACGCAGACGTCAGGGACACACTGCCTTTGACAAAGCCAAATTACCTCTATATTAATCATGCAGTTCTTCCTTGGAGGTTATTTTCCCACAATCAAACAAAATGCGACACAAACTCTAAAACGGTTATAAAGGCAGACACAAAAACAGCTCTAATGACGAATTCTCTCGGCTGGCGAAGCTTTTTGTAAACTACTAAGAAGGTCAAGTGTGTTTCTATGCTTATCGCATTAACGTGCTGTTTAAAAGCAGCTTAATTGCTGTTTTTTGACAAGACCAGAGCGAACCGACCCAGAGGCTCAGCTAAAGAGGAAGATGTGCCCGAAGATTGGTTTTCTGAAGCTCATCCGGTTTTAGAAATAAGACTGGTGTCAATTACGCTTTGGCACAGGTTGAGTTCCTCCGGAGTAGCTCTCATTAAGTTTTAATTCAAACGAGAGAGGCTGATGTATCAAGCCCCTAGACATTTTCTTCACAGACTCTGTGACATTTCGTGCCCACGCTTCGTTTTATGGCAAACACGACTGGCCTTTTCTCTCTCGCTTTTCCTTCTCTGATTTTCTCAAGCGTTCACCCCATTGAGAGCGCCTCCTTTTGTAATTCAATAAACAGCTGTCAGACAGAGTAAGGCAACAAAATATGTGAAGGCTGAAAATGCGTAGACAGACTACACTGTGCTGCTCATTGTTTAGGGGAATATTGCAGTGAAGAAAAAAGAGAGTTATGGATCATCTCATTTACCACGTATTAGAATGAGTCTGATGAAAACAAAACAGGAAGTAGTAGTAGGCGAGAAATCTACTGATCAAAACCACTGGATTTATTTAGAGGCATAAATGAACAGCTGCCAAGTGCCTTATTTGAACAATAATTTGTTTAAAAAGCGGTGAGAAAATAACACATGCCAGTAAAGGGATAGTTTACGCACATTTTTACTTTGTGTATTACTCTGGATTACTTACCTTCGTTTTCACAATCAAGGCACAGAAACATACTGTAGTAAGGACATTGTAAATCCGTATGAGAGGGGTCCAACCATAATTTTACAAAGCAATGATAATACTTATTGTGCCTCAAGGAAACAAAAATAATGACTTTGTTCAACAAGTTTGTCTCCTCCACATTACCCTATAGTGCCATGTTCAAGAGCATAACATTTGTTGCAACATATGCAACAAACGTACACAGATACGTCATTTTTGTTCAGATCCAAGTGGAAACAACGTAAACAAGCACAGAACAGCATACGTTGTTTTGTATCAGATCTCTCAGATTCCATCAAAATATCTTCATTTGTGTTCCAAAGATGAACAAAGGTATTACAGGTTCGGAACGACATGAGTAGGTAATGACAGAATTGTAATTTTTCAGTGAACTATCCCTTTAAGGGGAGACATTGCAGGTAAAACCCCTGTTTTTTCATGCACCTGTCAAAGTTGAGATTATGGGCTTTTTGGTTTTTCATAAATATTTTTTCAGACTAGTGGAAAAAGATCATCCAAGATGAATATTTTCTTCTACACTCAGCCATATTTCTCTACTTCAGTAGTACTTACACAGTAACTTACAGCCACAGTACTAATCCTGAAGGTTTTTACTGAGGGATTTGTTTATATATAATTAAAACCTGATAACATACAACATTTTATTCCGCCCAAAAATGATTTTATAATTAATTATTTTTTTGTAAGGATTTTCTGATTCATGGAGCGACTAAATTCCCTCTGTAAACCTTCTGACTCAAAAGAAAGAAAATGAATGTCAGAAGAAAATGTCAAAGAAAATGAATAATTTTGAATTTTGAAACTGACTTTATCCATTGTTTAGATGTTTGCTCTAGAAATATGACAATTAGTGCATATTATATGAAATAATGCCTAATTGGCATATTTAAACACAATATTTTAAAATATTGAATACAAAGATGTTTGCAATTATTAATGTAATCAACCAACTAGATAAGCAAAGTGATTACCCTATTCACCTGAAGTCTCACCTTAACTATCAGGAATGGCAACCTATAAAAATAGCATTGAACCGTAGCAATGATCTGATTCTTGTTAGTGCAAGTAACTTGAGCAAAGTTGTTATTATCTATCTGTCTCTGTCTCTGTCTCTGTCTCTCTCTCTCTCTCTCTCTCTCTCTCTCTATATATATATATATATATAAAAATAATATTTTAAAAATATGTTGTTAAAAATAACCCAAAATACAGTTCATGGTTGGTAACAACTGAAGGATGCATTTTCTCTAAAATCAATTTGCATTGTCAGGTGTGAAAATCATTATATTTTAGGCCCTGGATTTATTTTTATACCGGGAAACACAGAAGCAACCGAGCTCTGATCATGATTCATTGAATGTGTCGGAGAGAGCGATTCATAATGCAATGCAACTGTGTGTGCTGTCTTTTTTTTTTTTTAGATCCACCACTGTCAGAATCTTAAAAATGTGTTTTAAAAATCTAGACCTTGAGAATTAAAGCAAAAATGCTCCTCCATGTTTTTGTAATGGTTTGGCACGGGCAGCTACCTGTATCCATCGATGCAGCTGGCATTGATGTAGTCAGACCCCTCCACTCCTCGGATTGGCTGCAGGCACACCCGTGTTGACTCAAAAGGCATGATATTGACGAGCCGGTTCTTGAACTTGTTGCAGGGCAGGTTGGCGCTGATGAATCGTGAGGTGTGGGCTTTGGAGTTGGCGAGTCTCTGTGGAAACATTGTTGGGTTCAGAGGGCTTGAGCTTAAACAAGCTGGCAGAAACATAGTGGAAAACTTTCTACAGAATATTTTTTAAATGCGTTGGAGATGTGTCCTATAGAGCAAAACTACACTAAAGGCGTGTCTGTTGTGAATGTAAATTGAAGGTGAGCTCTGCAGCAGTACTGAGGGATGCGGGCGAAACGGTCTGACTGGGAAAGCGAGGGCGTGACTGGCAGCGGGGCAGAGAAAGCACAGATGGACATCAGCAGAGAGCGCGTAGAGACAGTTGGCCCTACTACAAGCTCTCTCTGTACTGGTTACCCGCTTCTGTCTTTTTGCGCCAGATGCTGTTTCTACTTCTAGAATCCGCTATGAGTTCAGCATCCTAGTTATACCAGCATTCACCATCCCAAAAGCTCTATTAACAGATGGAACAATAAAGCATTTTCAATAAAGCATTCATTTGGTTTGAGGTCTAAGGGTCTGAGTCGTTAGATTTGTTTACACCAATTTTTGTCAGTACGAAAAAATCCAGTCTGATTTCAGATTCTAATTGTTCAATTTATATTTGATGTATTTTATATTTATAATTCATGTACTCTAAACTTTGGAGTCTGAGTCACATCTATCTATCTATGTTTCTATCTATCTATAGATAATTTTTTTTTTTTATTTATTACAAATTTAAAAAGGAAAAATATGCAGACATGAAAAACAAACATAAAAAAATGAATAAATAAAGCATAAATCGATTTAAATAAAGCATAAAATAGATTTTGTGACTTTACAATTTTAAGACCTACTGTAGTGGTGTGGATGGATGAGGGTTATAGTTTGTTAGTTAGTTAGTTAGTTAACCTACATTTTTATTTTTTATTAAAGACAGATTCATCTGATCATGTGATCTAGCTCTATGAGGTAATCCACTCCATATAAAATAAAATTAAGCTGTAACTAAGCTACTGATGGTCTTCTTTACTATAATATGCACCCTAAATATGCCACTGTAAACGAGCAAAATCAGTGTGGTGATGTGAAGTCACCTTAAACTCCAGCTCCATGGCTGTGACGGTCTCTCCCAGCGGTGGCTGGGTGAGCTTCTGGATGTGGGCGTAGAGGTTTCGGGCAGGGACCTCTGTGTTTCCACAGGTGGCGGCTTCCAGCAAGGCCTCGTGGATGAAGATGTACTGGTCCTCCGTCTGCACCATGTAGTTCCTCTGGGCTCTCATGCATGTGACGTGGCCATAAATGTCCACCGTCTTCTCATGTTTCATCCGCTCCAGCATGGCGTCAATAACTATGAAGCAGCCCGTGCGGCCCACTCCAGCACTGAGAAAGACAAACTTTGGTTACACTACAATCTTTTCAATCAATTCCACCAAGCAAACCTACAACTGCTCACTTTACAAGAGAGTTTTATAAGTGAAAAGGTCAGCAGTAAATGAAAGACTGGGAACTAGCGCTAACCTGCAGTGCACTACCATGGGTCCAGCATCAGGAGGGTTGCAGGCTTTGACCCTGCGCAGGAAGGCTAGGATGGGGGTGGGGTATTCAGGCACTCCGTGGTCTGGCCAGGCCATGAACTGGAACTGCCTGACCTCGCGCTTCTCACTAGAGCCATTCTGTTTGAGCAAAGTGGAAGTAGGTTAAGTGGCTGAAAATGTGGAAATGTACTATATAAGAGGAAAAGGCAAGCAACTTTTTACCTTGTAAAGAGCAAAGGTGCGCACACTGTAAGTTGCCAACTCAACAGCATCAAGCATGGTCACTTGGATCATTCCGTAAGTTTCTGTGCCACGAATGGGCCAATACTGGTCACACTTGACCTGTTTAAAAAGACAAGAATGAAACAGTCAGTCCTATTTGAAATGACAGATGCTTATTTCCACAAAAATCCATGTTTTACAGCCTGCAAGCACAGAAATCAGAAATGTTTTTTAATCACCAAATTAGCATATTTGAATGATCTCTAAAGGAGGACACTGAAGACAGGACTAATGGATGCCGAAGATTCTACTTTTGTCAGCACAACAATAAATTACATTTAAAAATGTAAGAAATACCAATGATATTTCACAATAGTACAGTTTTTTGATCAAATATATTTATCCTTGATGAACATAAGCGACTTTCTTCTTCTTAAAAAAAAAAAAAAGCCTGGCACAATGACATATCTCTATATTTACATGCATAATTAATCTCAAGACCACTGTAGTAATAGTTATGAATTATAATGTGAATATAATTTAAACAATTAGTAATGTTGTTTGTTTTTTTTATAGCAAATGTGGTTAATGTACTGTAAATATTTTACATATCAGCCAACTTTTACCGATTTCCTATTTAAGCGTCCTTATTAACAGAGCTTATATTTATACAGCTTTCCACAGTTCATATCTAAATGGTGAATAATTACCTAATTTCACTATAGTGCTGAAATTACTGTGTACAGTACACCCAATAACTCCTATCAACAACAAAATAGAGTGCATACAAATATTATTTAAAGCGATAGAAATTTCTCTAAATGGGTGTTTTGTTTAGCTTTCAATCATCTACTCCAGCCAAAGACCAACTAAAAATTACACAGAGTTTATTTCTTCTTCAAGGTAGGTTCTGTCAGCAGTGAAACTAGGCCAGTTGTTCTGTCTCTGCTGGAGGTTTTCATCAGAAGGCTTGGGGACGCACTTTACCTATGAAGTAAAGCTTTATAGGTGGACAGCCTTGCCAAAACCCACTCATTTACCACGCTAGCTCTGCCAACACATGTCTCTTTCTCTATAAGCCTTTAGCTCCCATCTGACCTCCCATCCATCAACAAAAACCTGAGCGTACGCATTCTCCAGAGGGGAGGAATTGCAGGTTATCTGCTGTCAGATATGACATTTGAGCTGAACAGAAAACTAGTCAACTGACTCACTCTCTCACCAACCCTGGGTGCCACTGGCCTGTTGCTGCGCCCAGCACAACAGCGCACTAAAAGCCCACATAGTGATTGGACTCATAGAAACGCAGGTCTATTTAGTGCCAAGCACAGACGGATGTTTTATAGTGCGAAGAGAGTTGTGAACCATTGTACTGTGTCATCCAACAAAAAGGATGGCAATGGTATTTTGTCTTTTATTTTATTACTATATTTTGTGAGTTTGGATAGGAACTCACACTATTTCGGGGGTACCATAGAGTAAAGAAAGTGTGCTCTTCGTACATGCACTCTGCACTTACACTATTAGTCAATGTTTTATTTATTTATTGTTAAAGATATGCATACTTTTATTTAGCAAGGACTCATTAATAATAATAATAATTATAAAAAAGACAAATCTTTCATAAAATTATGCCTTTACATTGTAAGAAGAAATTCAGTAACACTAGGGAACACGTATTCAATATTTACTATGATTTTTTCCTCAATGAATAGATAATATGCTGCTTATCAATAGTCAGTGAAGTACTTGTTAAGTTTAGGTATTGGGCAGGATTAGGGATGTAGATGTCACAGATCGCTCCTCTGTGGCCCTCTCCGCGCAGCGGCAGCGGGAACCATCACCTGAATATTGACATTTCCGCC
>JAUYWG010000032.1:6066376-6079059 GCA_034779775.1 Enteromius afrohamiltoni
AAAAAAAAAACAACAGAAGACGAAGATTTACGTGATCATATCTATTTCATATCATATGCCTGCAGCACTTTTGCGACCAGAGAAAAAAACATTATAAAGTATAAATAGGCCTAAACGAGAAACATATAGCTATTTTACCTAAACAATAAATCAAGAAAACAAAAGAAAAAAGTTAGCAACAGTAACCCAATTAATATCGAAGATGGCAAAAATCTAAATTCACTTTCTGACATGACAGGAGTCCAATCGAGGCGCGATTTCATCAAACCTTCATCAAACAACAGCAGCTTTGGGCGAAGAGCGGAGCGTTTGAATCACGCACAGAACACAAAACTGTCCAGAGCGGCTCCAGCTGAAAACTGACGAAATCTAATAAACCTTTCAGATGACACGCAGCTCATCACAACAAGTTACCCAAAACGCACACAAAAACACCCGGTAGATGCGCGTTTGTGCAGCAGAGCGGCTCTCTTTAGCAGTGTGTGATGAGCCCTGTGCCGTTCACACAGTGCGTGTGCTCTAAAAATGTGGTTGTGAGTCCTGAACATTTACAGGTGAGTTCCGTTACAGAACGCGGTTGTCACTCCCTGTATTAGGACTCAACAACTGAATTCTGCTGCTGTGTGAATGTGGCCTATTAAAATGCGATTTTTTTGTCAAAACATGTTTATATAGATTATGAGAAGGTAAAATACTGAAATAAATAAATAAATTGACCTTTTAAACTGTTTAACTGATTGTATTAATCGGTCAAAATTCATATTGGTCAGTTAACGGTTGAAATAAACATCCCCACACTCTACATTGAGCTGAATATTGGATTCCTTGTTCTGACTTCAGAGGATTACTCATGGGGCTAGAGCTGGGTCGGCACTCTCTCCCTTTCTTTCTCAAGTCACAGGTCTCCTCGGCTCAGATGACACCGGGTCGTATCGTAGCATTGATCGACTGCAATATGCAGCAGCTTTCTCGGCCAGTCAATAATGTCACAGGGTCTCTTGTTATTCAGCATTGATCTGCCCGTTTCTGGACAAGGCACTGCTTGACTCAGTGTCCATCAACTGCCACACCTTTCACTTGATTTAGCATAACATCCGCTTCACCTCAGCTTGTTTTCGATGCCTCTGCAAACAGCCATAATGCACTCTCTTTAAAGCATAACTATTTTTTAAATTTTCACTTATGAAGTAATGCTCAGAAGTAAACAGCAACTCAGTGTAAATAAACTGCCACATTGAAGTATCAGACGTGCTAAGTGTTTCTCTGCCAGTTTATAGGCAAGCATCTTGGAGGTACATTTACTTTGCCGTAAGCTTTCGCACGCAAGTACAGGTAATGTGCGAATAAGACAGCTGGAATGCTGACTGGCAGTGCTCAGCAAACAAGGGGAACAAATATGAGCTGTCACTACATGAGATGACAAGCTTGAGAGATGTGGATAATGATAGCGGTGGGAGGTGAGCGCTGGCTCCTATAAAAAGCTTTGGCTCTAGTGGGTTGACAAACATAAACTCGTTACTGGTGAGAATCAGTGTCTGATAGGAGTGTTAGCTATTGCTATTGCCACCAGTTAAGTTGAAGAGTGTTTTTAAAGTGCTCTGTAGATCAAAGTAAAACATTTTTGGACACCACTCAATTCAAATTCTGGGTCAGGTTTATGCAGTGTAAATCTTTCAAAATCAACTGACTGTTGAGTTATATGGGTGTTATACTGGTTATACTGGTGGTCATAGTTTTGTCAACAGATTAAAAGGCGAAGGAACAAGAAGTTGAGGATATTTGGTGGAAATAAGCAAAGCAAAACAATGAAACTGAGCAACGGATGCATCAAACAGAACACGGAGCCAATAAACGTGCTGGCGTCCCACTGCCTTGCTCATGCTGGCTGGACTAGGCTACTCCCATTGGCCCAAGCAGAACCATCTGTCCCCTTGAGAGGGGGCCTTCCTTGACAGGAGGACATGACATCACCACATGCCAAGAGCAGGTTGCGAGCACCGCCTGGCTACGGAGGGCTTGTGTGGTGAAAACGACAAAAGCGGAGAGGAGAGATTTGGCGCATATGGTTGCTGAAACAGCTCGACGCGTCCCTCAAAGTGTCACTAAACGTCTGTGGAGAGGAATGAATATAAGGAGGGTCTATAAAAAGACAAAATCCTAGTCGTATTTTATATATTTTTTCCCTCCCACAGACACGTGTGTAATTACAGAAAAGAGGGTTTCGTTGGTTGGAGTGAAGTTTTAATTGCAGTTTTACTATAAATACAACTGTGATTGGGAAAAAAGACACCGAAGTGACACAAGAAGAGCAAAAAAAAACTAATTAAAAAAAGAGAAAAGTGTAATGCATGCAAATCGACAGCTTCTTTGTTCATAAACATCTCTTGTATTAGTTAAGACAAATTTTTTAATATATCAACAAGCGTTTGTCTCACCAAAACTGACTGGACCAACATCGTCTGGTGTTTTAATGAAATTATTCCACACCTATAGGATGACGACTGACTATCATGTTAAATTTCACTCTCAGAAAAAGGTTTAACAGGCTTTTTTTTTCAACATCGGGAAGAAGTGACAAGGCCTTTGTGTTTATTGAAGATTTATAGAAAGAGATCATGGGAAAATTAACATCTGTCTGTCTGGAAGAGGTAAGCGTGAACAGCTTTCATAACACCGTATATGGGTGATCTAAGTGTTAAAGGCAGGAGAATCTATTAGAAAACACAGAAGTGCGAAAATGGTTCTAAAGACAGACAAGCATCAAACAATAGAAACAATAGAAAGTTTCTGCAGAGAATGAAGGAAAATCACTCTGGCAGTGACAAGCTTCGACAAACACTGCTAAAAAAACGAACAAAAATGTTACTTTGGTGTACAACAGCTTATCAATGGGGCAGTACTCTCAAAAACCTGTGTCATTTCTAGCCCTAAAAGGTGCATATTAGTACTTCAGCAGTCTTAAGGTACTACTATGAACCCTTAAGCAGTAATTACGGTACAAATGTGTCCTTTTGAGCATACTGCCTGCAATAATAAGCAGTTATACACCTAAAGGTACAAATTTGCGCAATTTTCTTTGCAAAGTTACAAAATACCATTCATTTTCAATGAGAGTCGACCGTTTCTGGAAACATGAGTGAAAAGCTCCCCTTTATGCAAACGAGCAGTTATGGCGACTGCAAATGAGAGTGCATATAGTGATACATCTGGATATTGTAGCTTAAAGATTAAAAAAAATGAAACCAGGGGTGCCCAATCTTGTTCTACCTGCATAGTTCAGCTCCAAGTCTGCTCTGTTTCCAAAGATCTTAATTAGCTGGCTCACACGTGTTTCATTAGAGTTGGATGTGAACTTAGCAGAAGGGTAGATCTCCAGAAACAAGATTTGGGAACTCCTAAACTATGTAGGTAGCCAAGCTTACTCTTTAAGGACCACATTCATGCAGAATTCAGTTCCAACCCTGCTCTAACACAACTGCCTGTTATTTTTATGTAACACTGTGCATTTTAATTGAGTGTTTCAATGTCACTTAAGCTAAACTTCTGGTCCTCCAGAAACAGGATAGGCAACCCCTATCCTAGACAACACGTAACTATAATTAATCCAGCTGCATCAGTTGAAGAAGTTGTCTTAAAATTGTCCTACCTCATACTCCTGGGAAAACCGTAGAGAATCGTTGGCCTTGAGTCGCTCAATGTGATCTGCTAGCTCGCAGACTGAAATGGGAGGATGTTCCCTCATTCCTAAAAGAGAAAATAAGACAAGAAGTGGTGAGCACATCACACCTGATGCACTGTACCGTTACAATGGAACAGGAAGCAAGTCTGTCAGTTTTGAGGTGAGGAGGCAACAACTTAAAAAGGTTCTTCATGTGACATGATCCCTCTGCGAGATTTGTGCTGACATATGTTGTGCCCGCTTACGTCTATGCCCCAAACAAGCTCTGGATTTCTTGTCTTGGGGGTCATCTTAGTACTAAAAAACATTTCCTTGCCACTGTCAGCGTCTAAAACGTATCAAGGCTATGCATGCTCAGCTGGAACTGAGGAAATGTTCAGCCCGTGTGTTGTTTGATGAGGAAAGGAGTAGGGTTCGTAATAGAGAGGATCTGTCATTAGGATTCCAGTGGTTGAGGATGAATGAGCAGGACTGAGATGCTTAATGGGACATGGGTTGGGTATGATTCCCCATTATGAGTTCATTATGCCCACAGTGAGCACAGTAATGTCTGGATGAGCCCCCTGCCAGCTACTTCACGCAACCGTTACTGAGAGACAGTGGGCGGCAGGATCATGGGGCCACTCTCTTAATCAACCACACCGACGTGATGCCCAAAACTGGTCTGGTCTAGATTGCTGACACATTTTACATTTCTTTGGTGGAATATGCGATAAAACACATATGAGCTATATGTTTCACAGATTTTATATTAAGTGATAAGTCAGAAGAAAAGTTTTACAGCGCAGCTAAGGATACCATGCATGTAAATGCTCAAGAATGCATATTAATTTAATGTGTCAGTTGTGAAAATTGTGAAGCAGATGAATGAACACATTCAGTCACCTGTTGGGACCACCATATGCACAGTATGTGATAAAGCATCACTAGACAAGGACAAAGACCATGAAATTAATGTATGGCTATTAAACAATATGCAAGAACAACTTTCTAACTGAGTATCGCTAAATACTGTATCCTGTGCCATTATTAAATAAATATCCTTGTCGTTTGACGTATAGCTTGTAGCACAAAAGTAGAACACATATTTCAAATCTTTCATCGTAGCTTATACAACAAAAACAGCATATGCTATTTGCATATAATTATGACTGTTTTCAAGCACACAAATATGACAAATGAGGCACATAGTATTTTGTATATTTAGAGGCTAATAGCGCAATAAGCTGCACCATGAGCACATAAAGTGAATACAGCCCAGGCTACATCCATGTTAAACAGCAAGGTAATTAGGCAGTGAAGAGCTACAACCCAGCATGCAAAGCAGGGAAAGGCAGATTACAAGATGTCTGGAATTGAAATGAATGTCCAAGGTCATTCAAGTGAAATGCAACCAGAAATGTATGGATATGGAAACAACCTTACTGCTACATTCAAGACAAAAGCAGGAAATAAAACGAGAATAAGGCGTGTGTGTGCTGTACACATACTTGCTATTAATGCAGATACAACACAAGCTATTCTTGCCTCAGATATGAGTGGTTATGCATATGTAATTTTTATTTTCTGTCTTTTTTTTTCTCCATGAAACATGAATAAACTGGATATTATTCACAGTCATCTTAGTTTTTTTTTTTTTTATCTAGCCTTTTCTTTCCATTTTTTTCATAACAATTTTTATAACAAGTGCGTCATATTCTAATTAAATCATATGTTCAGATATGCTGTATTAATACAGTATGTGACATTACCTTGTGTTTTATTCATTTTTTTAATTAATTCACATAATTTTTATCCAACTTTTGATAATATTAACAAAATTGCTGGTTGTAATAAAAATTAAACCGCGACAGTCATAAATTCTTAATGTTAGATTTTTCTTAACATAAAAAAAAAAGCCTCAAATATGGGTTTGGGTGTTTATGCATTACAGGAAAAGGTCTCACTTTATATTAAGTGTCCCTAGTACCTGTGTACTCAGATATGTATGTAGTATGTAACCACAGTGTAAGTACACATTGCTACATAGTATCTACAGCTGTAATATTTCTGTAACTGCACACATGTAACAACCCTGGTTGTGGCTTACACACACACAAAATGTGTAACAGGATATTAGTAACAACACTTGTTTCACTTCACTAAGTAGTCATGTAACAGGAATTACGTAGCTTCATTTTGTAACAGCAGTATGTATAAGAGTAACTGGAACAGGGGGTGATCAGGGGGTGTAGTTGGGTAGGATTAGGGATATTGAAAGTGAGTGGAGTTGGTGCACCTACATGCATGGTAACTCCTCAGGAACTGCTCACTTAATATAAAGTGTAACATTCTAGACACCAACCACAATTTATATGTAAAAAAATGTATATTCTTTTCTTTAAGATATCTTACAGTTAATAGCTTTTTTAAAAAGTGTAATAATTAATAACATGTTTATGCAAGTTAACTGTTATATTACCTGTAGCTGAAGAAAATCCCTAGATTAATATACTATAACATAATTTGTACTCATAAACAACACAAAAACAACTCAATCCAGTGTTTCAAAAATTAATCAACCGCTGAAATATGAAGTGCGCTTGTCACCACTCTGCAGCCATATGAAAAGCGCTGGCTGTGGCAGCGGGGATTCACGGTAAGAGAGCTGTATGGCTGTTTTGCCTGTGGTAATTATGTGCTCTTCAGAACTGAAAGGGTCTGTAATAACCTGGCTCGACTACCACTGCTCAGCTATTAGAGGAGAGAGAGGCAGGCCTGACATTTTCTCTTAGCGTCACAGATCTGCCTCTCACTCACCTTGGGAATGGAAAGCAGGAAGGCTAATTAACAAAGAGGGGTTGAAAGAGTGCAAGAGGCCTTTGGGTGAATTGAGTCCGTATAAGACACTCCAAGGAGATGAGACATTAAATGGAGGAACGGCAATGAACAGATGAATTCAGAGCCACTAATAGTAATATTGTCCTTCATTACACTTTCCTACAGCTACTGCTTATTTAGTATACTCACACTAAACAATCAGAAAACAGTGCATTTGTTTTCAGATAAAAATGCTTTACCCTGTTCTAAAATTTCATTCTAAAAATAAAATAGCCATATTACAATAAAATATAAACAGAAGACAACCAACCACATAACAGCACTTCTGTCAACCAGCTTACAGTATATTTGGCTTTCAGATTCAGTGTTATGACTGAAAGTGCCTCTTCTCTCATGTGCTGTTTCTTTATGGATGTTGTGGGTGGGCCGTGAAGATGGGAAGATACGTACGGCAGTAATAGATCATTCTGATTACAAAGACACACTGTCAATTCGCTTGCATGTGTGCATACACATCCTGTTTATACTAAATGACATATTCGGTGACATACGCTGATGCGCGTTTGCATGCAGAGGAAAATAATATCAGTGTTACTGAACAAGATACAGATGATATAGTACAACGGATGGTGTACATGCATTGTGAATGTAAGGAAGGGGCTGAATTTGTCTTGCGCATTGTGCATATGGTGATAAGCTCAAATATCAAACACTGAGTCAGAGGAAAAGTGTATATGTGCATATGGTGGAGAACACATGGGGATCTGGCAGATTGGTGGCGTGTGTCTACAGTACATATGGTGTATGGTGGGTTACCTGGTGTCTGGTAGTTGAGTCTCCTCATTTCTACAGGATCAGACGAGTTGGCCAGAAGACAATCTTTCACACCACCAGAGTGATCATCTTTCGGTAGGGGGGACGCCCTCTTCCTGTAAGAGCAAAATGGAGTCAGCATGAGTGCTTCTGTTGACACATTCAAACCATGTCAGATCCACCAACAGAAAAGGGCAACCGATCTGAAGGATTTGAAAAGATAAATTCAAGAGTTTTGAGGGATGGGATAGTAAAATGTGGACACAGCATCTCCATAACAAATTAACATTTATCAAACACTCATGTGTCACGTGAGACTCAATACATGATTCAAAGCATTGTAGATAATTATATCATATAACGTAACATTTTACATACTATTTTGTTTATTTTAGAATGTAATATTTTATTATTATATTCTATTTTGTTATATTTAACTATTTTTGTTCACCAAAGATGCACTAAAGTAATAAGAAGTAACAGTAAATTAGATTCTTAAAACTTATACTTTTACTCAAAAATTCCACCAAAAAAAGAATTTAGCGTCCACAAAAATATTAAGTGGCACAACTGTTTACAACATTGATAATAATATTAAACTTGAGCACGAGATCAAAATATTAGATTTCTGAAAGATCTTGTGAAAGACTTGAGTAATGGCTGATGAAAATGTATATTTGCCATCAAATTATTAAATGCAAATATATTAAAATAGAAAAACTTTGTTTTAAATTATAATAATATTTTACAAAATTACTATTGTTCTGTGTTTATAAAAAGAAAAGAAAATAATTACTAACCGCAAACTTTAGAATTTAACTAAATTTTATGAAGCTATCGGTTTTGCAAATAAACTCTTCATATTTTATTACAATAATATAATACAATCTAATTTGGTTGGTTCTTCTGGAAAGGAATTTTTAAATGCACATATTTATTTTATCTGTACACATGCCTACGGACCACAAGTCACAAAATTCCAAATTTGTTTTAATGGGGTCTTGAAGACAACAAATTAATCAGCCTAAAAAGAACAAGCTTCATTTTTCTGTTAAAGCCTCACTGCTTTTAGAGCACATTAGAAATTCCCTTCGGCATAAAAAGGGGTCAAAGTGATCCGAAATAAAAGCCAAATAGCGTGTTTGTTCAGCGCTTCACTCGATTCTGTTAGCAAGCTCGCTAAATATTCAGGGTGCAGCGCTCCTTGTTTGTGGGGAAAACAAGGCGACTAGGTAATTAGCACATCAGCTGGATGGCACAACACCGGTAATTACGCCACTGTAGCACCTGCACTCCCGAGTGCGCTCTTCCAGCAGGTAAAGCTGTCGTGCACATACACACACACACACACACACACACACAGACGCACAACATCTGTCAGTGGAAACCCATCCTCAGACACACGGACGCAAATCTCTAACGAAAATGGGAGAGCCAACTGCACAGGAAATTTCACATCTCACTGCACTCAATTTGTAAGGTTCCGAGCACAGTTTTCTAGCTTTCATAAAGCCCGAAGCGCTCACATGAGGCTGACACCAGTGAGGCGGGTCGCACCGGAGGGTTTACAGCATATGCCGTTTAACAGAACTGGGCATACTGCTTCGCTAATCACTAGAGCGCTGGACATGTAGCTCCTCGCCTCTATTGTACACAAGTCTCAGCACGCTTCAATTATTCAGTTTGGACTTAATACATATACACCAGAAGCTAAAAGGATCCATTTGTACTGGGTTTAGAATAAAACGCGGAGATAAAAATAACAGAAAATGGCCATTTTGCTCTGTGAGAGAGAGTGTATGTGCATGAGAGAGGTATTTCATACAATAGCCAGTAAGGAGGAAGGGGAAATAAATGAAACAGAACAGTTCGGTGGAGGGAAATGTCAGCTTTGAAGATGAGAACATTTCTATTTCGGCAGCCGCCGAGCTGGCATTTTCTTTACAATGGGCCATTCAGGGCTCAGGTGAGACAGCAGAAAGGCTGACTGCACGCACACTCAGTCTGAGTGACCTTCAGGAGGAGGTGAAGGATCAACACGAACAGAATCAACACATCACGGCAAAAAAACCCCCCAAACATCTCCAAAAAATAAAACATCACGATCACAACAGCAAGCATGCACCACTGTAACGACGTAAACCCAAAGGACTGGAGCTTTTCAAGGACAGCAGGGTGTGAGGGTGAACTACAGTCAATCTCTTTTCAGAAAGGCAATTTTAGCCAACAGCTTGTTTGGGATAAACCGAACGAGTCGTTCAAAACAACATGCTAATGAACAGTAACGTCTGCGGCTACACCTGCAGACCCTGCAGCCTGTGAAGAGTGAGACAGATGACACTTCTGAAATGAAAACTGTGACAGAAAGACACCTGGCCATGATCTGAAGGTACCTACCTCTCCTGTTTGCTGCATTTGAATGGAGCGGAGGAAGGAAGAGACATGTGATTAGAGGCTGTCAGACACCCAGAGACCCAAGTGAGTTGTGCGGCTAACCTTGTGTTTCAAAAACGTCTTGCAGAAATTTGACGTTGCGTTTGAAGAGGTATATATGAAAAAAGAGGAAACTAATATGTACTTGTATGAAATAAAAGTATAAGCCTTTGCTTCCACTAATGAATACTAAGTAACATCAATTCTTCCCACATTCGGGGACATCAAAAAATTTATTGTGCTGAAAACTTTTCAAATCTATGTACGAACACATGACTATAGGTGTACTTGAATATAATATACACTGCTTTAATTTATATACCAACACGTACATCATTTTTTAACCTTTAGATTACTTATAGATATAGATATACATATAGATTACTTGTCATCAAACACGCATACTAAAACTGAGCGCATTGCACGTTCTTAAGCCAATCATGCGTAATAATCTGAAAACACATGTGGTCATGTAAACGTGGTAACCTGTTTTCTTTTATTGGAGTAAGTTCATGAATGGCAAAAGGCGCACATGTGTGATAAGTGAGTCGCATTGTTAATGCAAATTTAAGTGCATACGAGAGAGCAAGCGTTTTACAGTAAAGAAAGGAGGATCTATAACACAAAAGAAGACTTTTTCTTGAAATGTGTTTTCATCTCGTGCAGCAGAACTATAGAAGTGCTTCATTTACAACGCTGCATTTATAACTGCAGGAGAGGATAGTATATGAGCTGTAAGCTTCCCGCTGACATGCCGCAGGCGTAATTTAACACAATAACTGACAAATGTATGGAATGCTTAGGAGTCGGACATGCAAATGATTATATTATATTATATCACTACCGGGAAATAACCTCATTTATTAATGAAGTCACGTAAAGCAGCGCACTTGTGTTGTCAGGTTGTAAATGGTTATTTTAATAAGCTGATATTTGTGAGTTGTCAGCTTACTTGTGCACATGTAAACATTCTCACTGTTAATGTGATGTTTAGCAAATCTCAAAATGAATATTTCCAATTTTCCATACAGTACATTATAATATCGTTATGACTAAATTCACTTGCAGCTTTTAGTAGAGAGTTTAGTATAACATTCCAAGCATTTATCAGTGAAAATAAGAAATTATCTGCTTTGGCAGAAATATTAATATTATCAATCCCTAAATAATTAATGTTAAATTAAGTAAGTTAGCAAATAAATAAAATGTAAAACATTGTTACAGAATCCAGTTGTAGAAATGGCAGTGACACTTTGATTCTCACTATTAATTAGTTGCTTATAAGCATGCATATTATTAACATATTGGCTGTTTATTAGTACTTACAAAGCACATATTCTGCATTAACATCTACATGCCTAATCATACCCGACAACTATCTAACTATTAATAAGCAGCAATTTATTTATTGAGGAAAAAGTCAAAGTAAATGGTTTGCTAAAAGCGAGAATTGGACCTTAAAACTGAATTGAAAAGGAACGCCTGTTAGCAACAAACAACAGGACTGTCATTGTGAATAGGAGAGAGAAAGTGTAGGCCAGTTATCAGTTCTGTGGGCGCACAATAGCAGAGCTACTCGCTGGACTATCTGGCTCGCAGCGGTGGGCAGTGGAAGATGACAGCTTTCAGAATAGCATCAGCGGGGTGTGGCAGCACGGCCACATAACCGCTCGCCTGCCGAGACCGAAAGCTGACGCTGCCGTTTCGCTGCTGCATCTTCGCTTGGGAACGGCCTTGATTTGAGTCACTGCAAAGCTAAAAGAGTCCTGTAACATCAGGGGGCCTGAAATGGTGGATTTGTGTTGAACGTTGAGAAAACCAGAGCAAAACAAATGCAAGGTTTGCTCTGAAGTACGGGATTTTACAAAGACGGGCTGGAGGGAGTATTAGTCAGTACTGTATCAGCGTTGTGAATGGGACCACCGGGCCAAGCTGGAAGCTACATGTCTGCCTTATTCGGCTGAGTCAAGATGTCATTATGAATAATGTCCTCCTTTTGTTCTCTCTACGGAAAAGCTAGCTAAAATTAGCCACATCTTGTTCCAATGTACAAAGCAGCCCTGAATACAGAGTCATGTCGACGATGATGTGTATTTCATCTAAAACATGACAAGTCGTATTTGCTCTCGTTTGGAAAAACGTTTGTGGGTAAAATCCCGTCATTGCCATACGAGTTTCATGTTAAGGTAAAAAAAAAGTTTCCTATAAAGATTTCACCCCCCCAAAAATAGTTTCTATATTGATATGCTATTTAGAACATATTGTACACACCTTTTGCACTGGCAACTCTTTTGTATGGTAAGGATGCTGGTGCTGGAAAAAAGGAGTGATTGGAAAACTCTTGCTCACCTCTTGAACAGCAGGATGGCGATGACTATGATGACGATGAGCACAACTGCAAGAACGGGTCCCATAACCCAAAGCATCTCAGGCTGTTCCACACTGGGCTCCATAATGTGTTTATCCTGCACGATGATGGGGTCCGAGTATGGGCTGGCCGAGAAGGTCCGCTACAGAGAGAGAGAGACTTTGAGTTAGTCCATAGAGAGTCAAACAAGTTACCCAAACATTTTACCAATAGTGTCTATTATATTAATTACATCATGACATTTTCAGTTCTGCAAATCACAATTTTTGTAATTCCCTCTGATTTCAGGGTTTTCAGAAATGCTTTAACTTAAATTACTTGAATGAAAATTTAAATTCAAAACTGCACATAGCACGTCTCACATCTGTATCCGTGTCAAGTAAGGTTTCCCTTAACAAGGTCCCTTTTAACCCTCGCCACACACACATGCACCTTTGATTAGCATAAGTCACATCTCGGAGTACATGTGGCCATGTAGAGGAAGATGCACACACACAAAAAAAGAATTTGTGTGAAAAAACACAGGGAGAGGACCTATGTGGGTTCTCTCTCTCTCTCTCTCTCTCTCTC
>JAUYWG010000032.1:6079159-6089727 GCA_034779775.1 Enteromius afrohamiltoni
CACAAAAAAAGAATTTGTGTGAAAAAACACAGGGAGAGGACCTATGTGGGTTCTCTCTCTCTCTCTCTCTCTCTCTCACTTTGGCTTTGATAAATGGAAGCTGAGCAGAGGAATCATATCCTCTTCATTAGTGCTCAAACCATGGTGATAGTGAGCTGGCTGGAGGGAGGGAAGGAGTGACAGGAAGAAAAAAGAGCCAGTGTGAAGGGACATAAATGAGACATCTCCCCACTGTGCCCTTCTCCATGCACACACCATGGGACAAGTTCGGATTTTGCCTCAAAAACTGCCTGCGCTAAAAAAAAAAACAAATGGGGAAAAAGAATAAAGCAGAGAAAGGAAGGTGAGGAAAGATGGACCTGTCACTATCATTCTCTTTGTCTTTATTGGGAAAGGCCATCCACATGGACACTATTTCCCTGAGGGGCCAAACCCCTTTGCCTTCCTCCCTTTCTCTCTCTCTCTCTCTCCCTCTCGCTTCATTCCATCACACAGAGCGGGGCGCCATAATCCGGATCACTTGCTCAGTTCAGCTTGACACGTCTAAGAGCGCACAGATATTAATTGAAGAGATAAGCAGGATATTAGCTGGAGGAGAGTCATGAAGACGTTGCGTTATCGCCACTGCTCATATGACAATCTCACTGTTAATGTGGTGCTTTTATGTGAGCGCGGGTGGTTATGTGTGTGCGTGATGTACTGAAAATATACATTTCGCTGCACAATTGTGGCTTTACTTTAGCAACCCTGCAAGAAAAACAGGCCAGCAGCTAAAGATAGCTTATGGAACCTTTTTTGCAGGTTAAAAGTTGGTAATAAATTATTATCAGAAGGCAATTTCAGGCAATTTCTAAATAAACTACTTTTTGGTAATACAGTATATACTGTACTTCTACTTCAGCTTCTGGAATCTCTGCACTGCAGTGTTTGAATATTGTTGGTTCTCTTCTGATAAATTGCCGGCGATTTTCCTCATTTGCAAGTCGCTCTGAATAAAAGCTTCTGTTGAATGATGCAATATAAATGTTAAATGTACAATTAGCCACATTACTGTACTACATTAATGAGAATGGCATTTCTTCGCATTACATTAATGAGAATTTAAACATAAATGCCAATTTTAATGGTTCTAAAAATAGGGCTTTTTTGTGTTATAAAACATGAGCTAGTCATTTAGACTCACCCATCAAAGGAATTCAAAAATCATGTTTTTGTTCAATTTCAATGCATTTTCTACTGATGTTTTAGAGGTGAATGAAATGACAGCATGCTGCTTCCTCTGGCGCTCTAACACAATTTGAGTACGATGCGTTAAAAGCAGTTAACGTCACTAATGTGTTTCGTATTTTCTACAGACAAGGAGAAAACACACACACACAGAGCTGAATACTAACTAACGCCAAATCCATTGAGCGGATAAGGATGGGCATGCATCCTCAGGCAGAAGAGGAACGGTTAACGACATCATCTCAGCGCTGGGGTCTCAGCGCGGGCATTCTGCTAATGTAAACACTTTATCTGGCAGAAACAGCTCGCCTGCCACAGGCCCTTCTTCCTAACTCCACCAGCCAGCTGACACTCTCTCTTTCTCCCTTCCTCTTGTTTCTGTTTTCTTTCCTTGTGCTTCTTTTTTTAAAAGTTCACTGTTCTCTAATGCGCCTTTTCCTCTTAACATCTCTCTTCTTTTTTTAAACTGCCATAGTGCTGTCTCTTGCTCCTGTTTAACGTAACATCTTAAGCTTGCATGTCCGCACTTGTTTAAACAGATTCTGTTTACACATTTGATCTATCATCTGATTTCACACTCCTCTGGGCTTGTGCATGTGCCATGAGTGAGGCTTGTACAAAGCTGAAGAAGAGCAGAAGATGACTCAATCCTCAGAACGAGAAGCCTGATATCAATCCCTTATGCTAAATGAATAAAAACTTAATTTAGATTACAGAGTAATACTTAATCACACAGTATTTTGTACATTTTGGAAAAGTACTATTTTTACCAAGTCATATTCTGTAGTTTTAATCCCAAATCTATATAGCATATATCTATTTTAACTAATGCTGTCAAATGATTAATCACCTCAAAAATAAAAGTTTTTGTTTACATAAGATATGTATTGTGTGTATTGTGTATACTGTATTTAGTATGTATAGAAGTACAAACACATGCCTGTATATATTTAAGAAAACTGTATGTTTATATATTAAGTATATTCATTTATAATATAAAACATAATAATATAAATGTAATACACAAGTAAATATTTTCATAAATAATTATATATTATATAAACATATATAATTATAAATAAAAAATATAATGTTCATAATAAATGAACAGCACACATACCATATATTATGTAAACAAAAACTTTATGACGCAATTAATTGTTTTAAAGCACTAATTTTAACATATATACTACATTTTTAAAATAGAGTTATTTAGTTATTTAATTTAATCAATATTTAAAAGCATTTGGTCACATTTTATTATTTATTATTTATTAAAAATCATTGGAAATATGAATTTATTGATTAAATAATATTTATTATTATACGCAGTCCTACTCTGTAGTTTTTTTTCTAGCCTATACAGTTTTTTCACTGCTTTTCAACAGGCCTGTGTTTCTGTGTTGAGCTCCAGGCTTCATATGCTCTAAAGGCCCCTGTGCTGGAGCTCAGCTCATATCTGAGCTGTTCATTCATTTCCAATGACAGCTCCGCAGCAGGAGAGCTACTGGAGAGCCAGATCCGAAGGGCACAGCTGCATTAGATGTGGGGCGTTGGCCATTCCTCTGAGATATTATTCTCTGGCCAAGGACAAACGGCTAGACTTGATCTTTTGAACCTTACACACTCATCTAATTATTCTCAAACCATCAACATGCTTGTTCAATCTCTATTAGTTAAAAAGGATTCCAGGTACAGTATCTGCAGATCAGGGTCATCTTATGGAAGTCATGGAATCGGGCCGGAAAGGTCGACAGAGTTAGGGAAGGGGAAGCTTGGCCTTTGAAGTGCTGAGTGAGGAAGTTGTCCTCTTCTTCTCATAAAACATGGCAGAAAGATTAATGCCTAAGCTTTAGGTATACTTAAGAGTCAGCTTCAAGGGAATCAGGACAAGCCTCTGGGCTACCAAAGCCCTGCCACGCAAATCTATTTTTCTGCTCTTTCCACAGAGCCGAGATGGAGGAGCTCAAAGTGCCAACCACTGCTGACGCTATCATGAGAGGAAATTATGAATATTTATCCAACTGGTCCTCTGGAGGTCTGGGCTATAAGTTTCAGTGATGATTATTTTTAGGGCTGTGAGGGCACAGAGTTCGAATCTTTGATTTGTTAGAGACGCAGATGGAAAAACGGGGCTGAGAGAACCAGCGAGGCGTTTAACCTAATGCTTGTTCGACAAACAAAGCTTATTGAGCTTTGCTGCTTATTAGGACAAAGCTTTGGTAAGTCTCACAACAGAATATCTGCTTGTGTGCCTGCAACTCAAGCTGAGAGACCAAACGTACAAACGAACATGTGGGGTTTCCACATTACTTAACCAAATTACAAACTGGCATAGTACCTGCTTCTCATTGGCAATAACTGGATATTGGTCCTTGAGTTCAGCCATGACAAAGCACTGATAGTGATTGTTAGGAAGGGGGCGGTTGTAGAAGCCATTGTACATATTTTCATCACCCAGGGTGAAAGTTTCTGGGAGGGAGGAAAGCTTTGCGGCGATGTACGGCCTAACAGTGTCCGTGTGGCGTCGTCTCCTGATCAGAGCTCCCTCAGTAGACTCCAAAAGCTGAAAGACAGATGAATTAGTGCAGGACAACAGACATAAACACCACAGGATCTCAGTAACATGTGGAAAAGTAATGCTACATTTTTGAACCATTTTATTGGAATTTCAACACTTATAGTTATAAATATAGTTTAGAAACTCTACAAGGGCATTGCAAAATCAATAAATAAATCAATAACCAATAAACTTCCATCACACGAGGGCCCTTTTAAAAAGTAAAAGTAGTTATATATTGTCATGTAATGTTTATAGACCCATTTATACTATGAGGAAATATGATAAATGTGCATAAAATACTGTGGAATATACTCATATTTAATTGGAAACAACATTTCAAAATGGTTTATGCTTGTTTCTCCCAGGGTAACATTTTATTTTGATGTTTAGACATTCTACTAACAGTAAGTAAACTACATGTCAACTAGCAGTCTAGAAAAAATAATAAAAATATATAATACATATAAATTCACACTCCAATTAGGCGCACAACTTAATAAATCTTCCACATTACGACATACCTTCAGAGCGTCTAGTATCAGTAGACGATCTGCTTAATATCTTCTAATACTTTATTTTGAGGGATCCATAAAGGGAACATACTGAAACTTTTTGCAAATATATGTCAACTTATTCTGCTAACCCTAAACCTAACCTAACAGTTTACCCATTTCCAGAATTACCAAGGACACTGGAAACCTTGGAATGTCAGGGGTTTTAGGAAATAGTAATTTGTTACTGTGATGGCAAATCCCAGGAATATCTCACCTCATCCAGCTCCATCTCGTCTGGATTAATCCAATTACGAGATGATGCAAGAGACCTGGGCACGACCACAATGTAGTACCACCTATACAGAAAACAACAATATTAGCATTACATCTCTCACTGCACAAGTGTCAGTTTTACACTAGAAAAGGTTGTAGTTTTCAGCTGGTGGGAATTGGAAGCAGATCATTTCAGGTGTGTAAGTGTGTAGAAAAACTGATGACCAGCTTTCTGGATTTTTTGCTCCAGTAAATCATCTCAACATCACAGGTTTTTTAATAATCATCTTTCAGAGCGTGAGTGAATGAAGTGCTCAGAACGAGCTGTCAGGTGGTCTAGACAAGCATAACTTTAGAGTGGGATTCAGCTGCTCATAAGAAGACGTGGGGATGAGGCTTTAATTTGGCCGGAATCTGATACGAGAAGCATTTTCGAAATCAGCTCCAAGAAAAACTCAGAGCTTCAGAGCTCTGCCATTACTGGAGAAGAAATGCTGTGTCTGACATGAAATCCCACATCAATCAGTGCTACTCCAAATGCCAATCTTCTCCAAGACTTTCTCATCCTCAACACTCCGGTAATCTTTTTACCAATCAAAAAAGGCACTCTGGAGCATAGCCCTGTTCTTCTCCTGGGATTGGCAACAAGTGTTTTTTTTTTGGACCACAGTGCACCAGCTCTGATTTTGTCAATGGCCAAGACGTCAGAGAAGACATCTCCCAGCTTGCGGTTCGGTCGCAAATTAGTTTCATTTCTTTTTAGGGAACATAATTGGTTGTGGAAAAGCGTGACTCACAAACAACATGTTCCTCTCAAAGGACAAAAACAATCTCCACATTTCTTCCATTACCTCCTCATTCATGAAAAATTAAGTGTCGAAAATTACATATAAACATAAGTGGCCTTTCTCATGCATAAATTATGATGACATATTTAAGTGGTACGATAACTGAAGGGCCTCCACCCATCACCAGGAGCTCCTGTGAAGAGCACTCAGCCGTAATGATGGACTCTCTGTGGCAAGAACATCAGAAGCGAAGCAGCGTGTTTCTACGAACAGAATGTGTTCATATCCTCCATCACGACAGGCTGCACTCTAAGTGGTCTCAAACCAAGACTTTCAGATATATCTTTCCCTTTGCTAAAACAGAAAACAGGCTGTCTGCCGGCAAATTCTCCGCTATTGATTTCTACGCATTCCATCACGACTAACCCTTCGGTGCACAGCTCGAAGGAGAATGAACTGAAAACACTGATGTCACTTGAGCCTGACAAGGACCTTCTGGTAGTTAGAAAAATCCACCGCTTTTCAGGAGAAGGTCAAATGTAAAGCTGAATACAGTAGGATGACGTAACTTGGGGTTTAAAAAGCAGCTGGAATCTGCAGCGTTGGCAGGATGGCTGTTTGCTGAGGTGGGGAGATTCGGTCTGAGTGTTCGGTTGGGGGGGGAATAATTGCATGGTAATGGTGTGTGAGCTACACTGCAGAACGGAAAGCATGCCGTCATTGACCCGAACGGGGCTGCAGGCATTACTCGGGGCAGCGTCACTGTATCCGTATGGATTTATGAGGTTTAAATGGAGGGGAAGTAAGATGATTACTATATAAAATCAGCTTATTTTTTGAAAACTCTATGCATATGCTCAAATTCTGATGAAAGCTATTTCTGAATTGCTCGACCTTTTATAAAGATATTCACTATTTTAAACATATTTATTTCTAGACATTCTCTAACAATGCTTATAAAAACAAACTCTACTAAATAAAATAATAAAACTAAAACAATAAAAAAATGAACTAAATTTTATTTAATTTAATTCAATCCCATTTTCTTTGCATGAATATATAAACTATACTAAAAAAATAGGGAATGTAATGATATGTTTAATATCGTTATGTTGTGATAACAAAACTGTCCTGATAAAAATAATATTGTTATATTCCTATTTTTAGTACATTATGGTCACATGAAGATATAAAACAACATACGTAGGCAAAACGTGTACAATATTTAAACTTACTATTATATCATAAAATGTCTTTAAAGGGCTTTCATACATTTAATTTCATGGCAGCATTTCATTTAAATTTAACATTTTCAACTCTTAAAGTGAATTAGTACAAAATATAAATCAGTGACATTTTGTTACATTACTACTAAAAAATGAACAAAACCTTTTTTTTTTCATGGTAAAATCATAAATCGTTTTATGTCCTAGAGTACTAACCTGACAGGAGCAGTGGTGGGCACTTTGGGCAGGTTGATGGCGAGTTTACCATTGTTGTTCTGGTCTGCTGTGAACAGGACAGGTTTAGTTTTGAACAGGTCTGGTGCTGTACGGATGGAGACCTGCTGCTGCAGGCCACCAGCGCTGTTTCCCCGGCTCATTAGCACGAAGGAGTAATTAGTGTCCGGCTGCAGTCGTGTGATCAGCTTCCTCTTGAGGTTGCCCTGGACTTCCACACTCTGCTGGTTATAGAGGATCTACAGGAGGGAGAGGGTCAGTTTCACTCAGTTGCACGGCTAACTAAATTAAATTTTTCAGTTTCATTTAAACAAAGAACCGATCGCATAAACAGACTTTATCCCCACGCAGCTGCTTTTAGCGATGGAAACCGCGTGCTGTTTTCTGGGCTTGGCCCATCAGGACATTACTGTTATGGTTTTATACCAGTGGCTGGCATGCAGAGACGCCACACAGACTGTCTGTTGAGTTCACTGAAGGCCAGAGACCGATCTGACAAACTTTCCATAACGTTTAAGCATACTGACCAGTAGCGTGACTTGCAATTTTGCTAAACCACATGTGAATTTACAGAATCAGCACTTAAAGCCTAATAGGTCAGATTACATTTACATCTGTCACAGTTTAATCACTCTTTTATACAATTATACAGTTAGCTCTCAAGTGCACGCCTATAAAAGGGTATAAAAATAGACATATGTGCTTGTGTATAATATATTTAAATACAAGGAACTTTTGGTCTTTGTATGTAAATGAGGTCTTACCTTAAAAGGCACTTGGGATTTGTAATTTTCTGGTACCTCCCAGGTGAGAAGGACAGAGGTTTTCATCACAGCTTTGACACCAAAACTTGTGGCAAATGCTGTAAGACAGAGAACAGAAATTTCATAAGCATACTTTGTACAGAGGTCAGGGTTTGAATAATGTATAAGAAAACATTTAAAACCTAACAGAGCTTCTGAAATTGTTTATGTAGGGCTGTTTACCAAACTCTTGTGTGAAAGTACTAATATCTTGTACTTACATCATTTTTTTTAATAAAGAAAGATATATAGCCTCTATCTAAGGCTTGTTTACAATGTAAAATCAGTTTATTTGTTGAGAAAAATATGAAGAAATAGTGATCTGCACCTCCTCCGAGTGAGTTTAAAACATGCTATTAAGCTTAGTTTTATTTTAGCATTTATTTAGAATTATATCCATATTTTATACTTGTATTTTAAGTAATTTTTTTTCATTTTAGTCTGTTTTAGTGATTGTATTATATGTTAATATTATATTAATATTAATTAATGTTACATGTTCTCATTATTTTAGGCTTTTTTTAATTATTATTATATCATTAACTTATTTTCGGTTGTTGCCAACATTTCTGCATTTTTTTTTCTTTCTAATATTTGTATTTTATTTAAGCTTTATTTTGCATATCAAAATAAAATTTTAATAACTTCCATTTTAGTTAACAGTAATTCAGTGCATTTCTTTCAGTTCTGTTTCTCCGTTTGCAACTAAAACGGACCACCCAATGCGCAGATATGTGGATTTATTTCACAGTGCACATTTAGCATTGTGTTAACATGACAAAATAGCTATGTTATGTCGAGTGTGTGTTATTGCAGAAAAAAGTAACAACATTTGTTGGTTATCTAGTGATTTTTTTCTGAGACCAACAGTGGACCGTAGATTTCAAATATGTTAAGAACATTCCAGTGCTGTTTTCTAGCCACAATATGTAGTATGTGACCATTTATGCACTGTATTTCATAAAATAAAGTGTATAAGGTGCATTATAATTATGTTACGGTACACTATAATTATCTGTAGCTTGACACTGTAATAAATTACACCTCACACTACACAGGGGGATAAAAGGATTTCTGGATCTGTTTAAGCGATTTAACATAAGCCATGCAGCCTTAACACAAACCAGGTGATGTGGACATGGTCCTGCTCTGGATACTAGGACTTATGGGACCCCCTCCCTTGCTGGTGAAGGCTTGCACACGGATATCATAGGTGGTGTCTGGTCGAAGCCCTTGGATGGTCATTTGAGTGTCGGAGGTGCGATTGGTGCCGTTCTGTATGTTGTTGATGTCGCGATACATCACTAGGTATTGTATGATCCGCCCGTTGCGCTCAGACAAAGCTGGCGGGTCCCAGGCAAGGCGGGTGGTAGAGGTGGTCAGGCCCACAACACGTAGGCTGAGGGGAAACCCACTTGGCACGTCCTCTGGGGTGCTGATCTCTTTTATATACTCTTCTCCAGCTCCCGCCCGGTTCTTGGCACTCAAGTGGAAGGTGTAGGTGGCACCCTTGTGCAGTTCTGTGGCGGTGTGGTGGTCGTCTGTGCGTCCAAATTCACGGACTTCATAGTTCTCTTCCTCCACCCGCTTATACCGCAGTCGGTAGCCAATCAGCTCACCCACCATGTCCTTAGGAGGCTGCCATTGGACGAGGGCTGTGTTTCCAATGGTGGTGCTAATGATCATGGTGGGTTTCCCAGGCACTGTGAGAATTTGATAAGCATTGTTAAAAAAGGGGTTATTTGCATAAAACCACTTATACCACCTGCCACTAATAAACATCAAATAACCTGCCTAAAAAAGTATGTTTGATGGGATCTATCATGGGCTATGTCCTTTTAAAATATATAAAATATCTCTTTTTTTAATCAAGAGTGACACTAAAGACATTTATAGATTGTTATTTCAAAATAAAAAAATATTTGGAAAAAATCTTCAAAGAATCCTGAAAAAAAAAAAACAACAACAACAAAAAAAAACTTGAGTAATAGCTTTTGAAAATGCACAGCAATAAATTACATTGTAAAATATATTACAGTAAAACTTTAAACTTATCAACCACAAACCTTTAATGATAAAATAAGTACAATGACTTGTAAATGCTCTTTCATACTGACCTTAAATCTATATATTTTTTTTATGTGTAATATTAATAAAAAGTGAAGACCTTTTCATCTTTTCTCCCCTTTGAGCAAAGGAAAGTCTGGGAAAAGCTGCTTTTGATTAAATGTCACCAGACATTCGACAATGAATTGTCACTGAAAACCGTGACAGAAACATTCATATTTTAAGTCAAAGAAACAGATTTTTTTTCTATATAATCATGTGATGTAGTAAATCAGGCCATTCAGTACAACACAGAATTATGTGCCACCTTTTGAGAACAGTTGTAATAAAGGTGAAGCAATTTATTAGTTTTTGTTAGGACCAATGTGCATCAGTGAATATATGAATGTGAAGTAAGTCAAGTGAAAAGCATGAGGTTGTACCTGCTCCGGTGGTGGTGACGACTTTGGCTTTGCTGCGTGCCCCATCACCCTTGGTTGTGTATGCTGCCACAGTAACGGAGTAAGAGGTCTCTGAGAGAAGTCCAATGATTACAGCCTCCTGTTAAACAGAAACACTAAGATCGCTAAGCTGCCGAGAAAGCTTCATCCAGAAATGCCCTCATGCCATCCCCACTGGCAGACACTGATCATAACCCCTCCAATAAAACCACACACACCCCCAACACACCCTAACCAACATCCAACCATCTGACATTTTTCAATTTCATTTCATATTGCATTCAAACAAGAACTCCAAAAGACTTTGAAAAGCTCTAAAGAAGCTCTTCCAAGTCACAAAGAGAAGAACCAAAGCTGCCCAACCATGGGTGTCAATGTTCTTGCTTTACACCAGTGATGGCATATCCTTTTTTTAACAAGCCAGCTATAAAACTGTCAGTAATTAGTGTGCAA
>JAUYWG010000032.1:6089964-6127461 GCA_034779775.1 Enteromius afrohamiltoni
TCTAACTCTTTTGCAAACAATTGTAAATAATAACACTTGTATAGCAGAACAATGACACATTCAGTTGATGTCAACAGATAACCTGTGTGAGCATTTGAACAAACTCACAAACCAAAGGAGGGGAAGAGCCAAAACATAGCACACAGAGGCACATGTAGAAAACACAAATGAACGAACGCACACACACAAACACACACACACACACACACGAGCACACATACACACACAAACAAAGAGTTTGGTTTAAGATAAAAACATCATTTTTGTGACTTTTCCTCTAAAATAGCCTACAGTAATAAATACATTTGCTTATGCAGCAACCACACAATGAGAATAAATGTGTCTTTCAGCAATTAAACACACAGTTCTCCAAATTCACATTTAAATCAGAACAGACGAGAACCTAACAATGCAATGCATCAGAGTTAAATTAATTCAATGATCAAAATAAACCTGCTAAAACTGCTTTGTTAATCAACACCTTTCACTATAAGCTATATGAATATAAAACTACACTTTCAGAAATAAAGGTACAAAGCTGTCACCTGGCTGGTACCTTCTCAATAGGTGCATGTTTGTACTTATGTTGTGCATTTCGGTACCTAAAAGCTACAAAGTAGCACTTAAGCGTATATATTTGAAACTAATGGGTACAAAAGGTACCATCCCAGTGACAGATTTTATACCTTTATTTCCAAGAGTGTACTGTCTTATATTCATGAAGGAAAGCAAAGCTACTTAATAATCTCTTCTTAGTGTACTTGTGTACACATGATGTGCTGAAAATCCTCACACAAACACATGCGAAGAAACCAAACGTACACAATAATTAAAGCATATTGCTTCAACCACACACGGAAATAAACCAAAGTCATAATATAGCACCTCCCACACACATACAGTATAGAACACCAGATTCCTATTTTACACATCATCCAACACATTCTCTGCTAAATTAAGCTCCTGAAAATGACATTTTAAAGGCTTCTCGTTAGCCTTTTTAGCATGAGTTAACCGTGTTTCTCCTATAATTAGGTCTTAATTATATTAATATTTATAACAATATGTGCCCACTGTTCCACAATTTTCTTTTTTAAATGAAGATTGCTTGGCATGGTTTGCACTCCCGCTGAAGCACTAAAGAGAGGAAACAAGGGATAAAATGCAAATGATTGGATAAAATTTAAACGACCTTTTAAATTTGAGCGTTTATTCATTACTTTAATCACAAAAAATTACTTTTTATAGGCGAAGCAATTGCATTTTCCCCTCTCATTTTCTCCATCTTAAATAGTTCACTTTTATCAGTCTTTCAAGTAAAAGCTCGCACTCTCAGAGAACAGAAGTTTAACCAAGTATGAGGGGGTTAAAACAATTCTGTGAGTAGTACACTAGGGCACATTCACTTTCAGAAGCAATTTATTAAACATTAAGCAATGTGTGCTTAGAACTTGTAGTGAAATTTGCATTATACTGTAAGTGGTAATATAATATCGATATGTAAATAACCATATTGTATCTGTGCTAGGCATTATTAGTAGCTTTTTGTTTTTAAGCGATCAGTTTCATCAAGCTGAAATAAGAAATCATGTTTGACATTTCTGTCAAGGAATTACTTTCTCGTACTTTTCGGACTTTTACCCTTGCAGTTTCTTCTCATTCGAATTCATCAGATAACTCAAGATATAAATGTTCAAACGGAAATGTAATTCTCTAAAGCTTCTTTTGCTAATGGAACATTGATGCGGCATCTGTGGGGTTAATAGGTGTTTTCTCTATACACTGAGCACAGTCACACTTCATTAGTTATCCAGCAGCTGATGCCAACCTTCAAAACGGCTGATTGCTAGAATAAATAACACAGAGGTGCACAGATGTCACTCGCTGACACCAGCGTGTCTCTGCTGTCAGGCTATAATCAATGTCATCAGTGAAAAGAGCAGCACAGTCCCATTACGTGTTGCCTGTACCTCTGAATAGAGCCTGGGGTGAAATAAATTAATAGAGTTTCTCACCTTTGATTAAAAAAAGAGGATCTAAAAATAGCTTAAGTCTGTCTAGTTTCTAGAAGTCTATTAACAATACAGATGTTGGGCGTTTTTCTTAGAAATGGGTGTGATGGTAGGAGAGTTGCTTATCCAGATGGAATTTATAACTATTCCTGTTATCTCACTTTTATTATTATCAAGTGTCTGCCTCCACTTTACATATATGAAGCCTAGATTAAACTTACTGTGATGTAACTACCGTCCCATTGTTTTATCTGCGTCTCACATGGTTATATTGTTAGTATGTGAAATACATTCAGGCCAAAACTGTGACACAACTGTACTACTGTAAATGACTGCAAAGTGCAGACCAATTATCCACTAAACAGAGTGTTGTGAATGTAGAGGTGGGCCACTGCACTGCAAACATCATGTGCTAGGCAAGTCAAAAAATAACTTTTCAGTATATGTATAAAATGAAGCAATGCAAGGGAAATTAAGTTCTACTTTATTTTATTATTTATTTTATTTAAATTAAGTTCTGCTATTTTATTTGTATAATTGTCACAACTATTATATTCTGACAGCTATGACTGATTGGATAAGCCATTAATCTGGGAGGATCAGTGTCATCCTGGCCCTAATTTCCACTAAAATACCATAATTACCACTATTATATCGTAATAAACAAATCTGGCACGTCTTTCAAAAATAATAAATAATTTCAATACACACATACTTTGATGGTTGAATCTAAAACACATCTGTAAAAAAGGGAATAAGTGTTTAGTCACTGTGATCGCAAATGTGGAGGTGATAACCTGATATCTTATACACAGATTATTCAATTAGCACTTTTAAAAAATTATCTCAAGGGCTCAGCATTAGGCAATTTAATTGTCTCCTGTACTCTTATTTCTATTACCTCATTATTTTTGCTATTATTATTTACCTTTTTTTTCTACATTCTTCTACTTTTTTTTTTCTTTATCAGCCAATTTTTATTATCTTGTATCTCCTACATACTATCCTTCAATAGTCAGGTAATATCTTTGAAAGAAGTCCTATATGTTTGCATTTATGTTATCAAAAGTACAGTAAGATGTGAAATACCATTCCAATTTAAAAGCCCTTTTATAATAATCATTCCATGAATCAATTTATTCCCGGTAAGACAAAGCTGAATTTTCAGCATTATTACTTAATCTTCAGTGTCACATGATACTTTTAACCCTCTCAATTTTTGCAAGGGACATTAAACCCCCAACCACATCAACATCAATTTGT
This sequence comes from Enteromius afrohamiltoni, assembly GCA_034779775.1. Classification (NCBI taxonomy): domain Eukaryota; kingdom Metazoa; phylum Chordata; class Actinopteri; order Cypriniformes; family Cyprinidae; genus Enteromius; species Enteromius afrohamiltoni. The sequence continues at coordinate 6,093,240 of JAUYWG010000032.1, forward strand.
ATACTTTGTACAAATTCATACATGACTGACTAGAGACCCCAGTGACAGCTCAGAGTCACCGGGTCAAGGTGTAAATGCTTGTTTTAGTGTATGAATCCAAGATTCCAGAAATCCAGTTCACTGACCGGCTGCCAGACAGCCCTGAATCATGGGAGAGGGAAAAGAGAGCATTTTGGCGGGAGCAAGCGATTGGCTCACGCTGAATGTTTTCCAGGCAGGTGGCAGCACGCAGTGGCAGCAGAGCAGGTGCGGTCGCTAACAGCAGGTCTCCAGAGAGACGGCAGCCAGTCTGCTGGCACAGAGATGGGCGGACTGAGAAATGGGGTCAGGCTTCACTGGGAGGAAAATGACACTGGTAATTGAAGTGCGCCCATTTCTTTGGCTCTTTTTTTTTTTTAATGCTCCAAATCTAGGCAGTAAGAGGATTTACTAGCGTAACGCAAGCCAGGCCTCGAACTGTAGTGGGCTGTCACGCAACTATAAGAATCTTTTGAGGAAACTCTGGAACAACGAGACACACACACACAAAAAGGCATGCTCACGGACAACACACACAAAAAGCTGTAGTGTTGAAAGCCAACTGTTGTCTGCAGCTTTCTCTTTCCAGCCAGGCTTCACTGGTTTTCAACACTCACAGCACACATAACCCTGAACCCATCCCTTTGCTGAAAGCAGGTAAAATCATTCAGTTCTTTTCTTACTCAACCCCTTCAGTCATCACACGGGGGCCAAGCAGATTGTAACTTCTACATTAATATGCCCTTCTATGGTTCCAAGTGTTACAAAAAAAAAGACAAAGACTAAGAATAAGATAAATAAAATAGTTTGTAACTAAAAAAACGAACTGAATAATAATAAAATAAATTTAAAAAAAATGCTGAAATGCAGCTAATATTACTTTTGTGTAGATCATTTTTATTTATTTGTTAAAAATTAGTGGGATAAAGTACAGTTAACTAAATAAAAGCATTGCACAAAGGCAATAATGGTCAGATAAATCCTTGCATAGTGTATTATATAATGTGTCATAATTGATAAAACGGTTGTAAAATTTTATTCAGTGAGAAATGGTTTTCAAAATGTCTCACTGCTAACTTTGGGATTAATTTTTTTTTATCGAAGTAAAGAATTAATCATGTCATAAGCAATTGCAATGTTATTAAAAATATATTTTTAAATGTTCTATTCATTAAAAATCTATACATATCAACCTCAAATCAAGAAAAAAAGCTGATAAAGCTTTCATTCATACAGCTACTCAATTCAGCCTATGCCATATCTCCGGCTCTTTTATCTCTCTAGTCAAGTATTTTCATCTGTGCATGTACAGTATTTCTCATCTTTGAGGTTTTATCATTCAGAGAGTGTTAAACATGCTGGCTTTTTGTGGAATTTTCAACAGTAGTGCACTAGTAGTGATGGTCTGTTCCATATTTGTTGTAAGTGCGCATGTGAGTGAATAACGGGTACTTGCTATGCGAGAAGTCATTAGTGCAGTCATTACACTGTCAGTGAAATGTGCTCTCAGGGGCCAGACCTTTAGAGCATGCAGCATCATTACCATTAGTAAATACAGTGCATTAGTGGGTGACCTTCAGTATAATGCTGAAAATGCTGCAATTTATTCTGGTCTTTTCTCTGCGACTGTGTGTGTGTCAGAGAGTAAACGGGTGTGTTCTTGGGAATATGCTTGCAACAGTCCTCAAAAAAAGAAAAAAAAAAAAAGAAAAAAAAAAACAGCTTTCATGCTATCATGTATATTGTTACCCCATTTGCCCCTTTTCAACAAGCTGCTTGGTCCAAATTCATATTAAGCACACAGGGGTTTAATCAAACTGTTAATCCCTCCTTTTAGGAAGAAACAAAGGAGAACTGTTAGTTTCAAATGAAATAAAGCCAAGCAAGAGAAGAAAAAGCAATAGATGAACACACAAACTAAGAGCATTCCCGCAGGCCCAATGCCGAAAACCACCCGCTCACACTTGAGTTACTCACATATTCCGTGGACTCTTCAATTTTCCACTGATGGAAAACACATGACAGATGAGAGGTAGAAAATGAATCAGAGATGGCACTACTGGGGAGAAAAAAAAGCATCGCTACCTTTTTTTTCTCTCATCTACAGATGAACACATAGCGTTAACAGTGACATGCTACAGAGACAGAGGAGAAGGGTGGAGGAGGAGACAATATTTCACATTTGACACAGTGCTGCATAATGTCAGGTAAAAGAAGCAGCGGTATACTGCTAACAAAGGCAAGGCGCTTCATTCTGTTGCTCTGTGGGAGAAAGAAATGACAACTATTGCACCACTTACACCTGGTGCAGGAACGTTTTAGTCACAGCATGGTTGCAAACATTGCAATTCACGGATACTTACCTGGACTGGATTCATAATAAACCTGATAAGTGAACTCCGAAAGATATGCAGAAATATTGTACATTCCAAAATTGACCACATATGCACTGCCTGGTTAAATGAGTATAATTTAAGAAATTCGGACACAATTTTATGTATGGATGCAGAAAATATTGGTACCAAATGAGTTATTTTAATTAGTTCTTGTTTGTTTTTAACTCATTTAGATGAGTTTTTGCATTTGCACATTATTGGCCATAAAAAATAAAAGGTTTTTAATGTTGTACATGATTAATTTTACCACACTGAAACACAAATAAGAGAGGAAGAGGGAGAAAAAGAATTACGCTTTCGCCCTTGCTTGGAAGACACCGATATAAAAACTTTTTTCTTTAACTTTAGCTGAAACTCTTTGGGATTGAAACCCTTTTTCTTGGTGTGAATCTCCTGGTGGTGTAGAGCATGAAATCCCATTACCCCCATCGCACTGCCAGCTTGGTGACATCAAACTTTACCGACACTGAGCACCCAGAACCGCTGCTTTTTCTAACCCACCCTCAACAAAAGGCGCTCACACATGTATCAAATCTTCCCTGGACCGAGAAGCCAGCATGAAGCCAACTCAAGCGGAGTTGATATTCCTTTTCAGAAAGAAAAAGGAAATTGCTCTTTTCTAACCGAGAATCTGCAAAGTGCAGTGATGCACGTCACAATATCAGTGTGCGGACCCCCACACTGTAATTTTCTATATTAGATCATTCTGCAAACATTCATCCATATCCTATAATTGCTTCTCATGATGGAGCTGATGTAGATCTGTGTGTATATTGCATAACAGTACCATTAGCAGACTAGAGGGAGGCCGATATTTCAGTCTGTTTCCCTAACACACTGCTTCCCACACACACGCTGCCGATAATATAAGGTAACGCCCGGCTTGTTTGGCGCCTTATTAGCCCGCCGGCTACTCAGAGGTGGAAGCCTCACGGAAACCCCTAACAGCACAAGATAAACCAGCAGCTTCGCCCAGAGCATACCTTCCTACAAGTCTGGCTACAATGACTTTATCCAGAGCACGGCTGCCTGGAGGCCCAAGCGCCCATCGTTACCTTTCACGGCTAGGAGCTGAAGTCATGCTGATAAGTTGAGTGCAAAGCGTAGAGGCTCTAACATTGATCAGATATAATGGGCTGGAGAGCGCTTCTAACCCTTCAGGTCTGCACTTAAGAGCTGTACTTCAATCATTTAGTCATCGCCGTTTCACTGCATTCACTTCTTCCTCAATGGACTCTTTCTAAACCGCTGCTCTTAACTCTCCTATTAATCGTGCACAGTGCTACAGCAACATACACGTAGCACATACATTGCGTCCAAAACAGTTCCTTCTACGCTCTATCATCAACGAAACCCGCCACAGCACAGACACAAGAAACATACGCTTAAATAAACACAAACAACCTATTCAAACTCAAGTTAATGAGACATTTTTTTCCGCTTATCAGCTTTCTTAATGTGTTGTTGTTTTCACACGCCACTTTAGCCTGTGTTAAACGAACAGGCCTTTGCTTTCACAAAATTATCTCCTCAGAATCATTCCCTTTGAATGCAAGATGAATAAATTAGCCTAGTTTATTAAAAGGCTTCAGAGAGCAGAAAAAACAGGTCAGAACTGATAGGACTCTTTAGCTGGAGCCAAATGCGGCAATTTTCAGACAGGATATTAAAATAGTAATGGAAGTCTGTGTTTGTCAGATATAGGCTGTTGGAGAACAAGAGATGAAAGGGGAAGATGGTGCTGATATGAATCAAGGGAAATAAAGGGCTCTTCTCTCTCTCCTTCATCTGGCACTGAGGCCAGTGAGGCCAGAGTGATTCCCTCAGAGCTGGCGCTCTTTGTATCTCACATTCTTATTCTAACCATAAAAAAAATAGGCATTTACATGACAGCAAATTGCCGTAACAAAGCGAGCAGAAGTCATTTACTCTTAAAGTGAGCTGATTTGAGGCAGTATGAGAGAAAACAACTGTAGGCAACATGACAGTTTATGCAAATGTGCACAGTGATAGGATGTAGCAACCAAAAATGGTAACAGAGAAGTGAAACTGCTGGTAAACATACCTACTACCAACTCACAACTTCAATTAAAAACACCTGATTCAACTAATTAAGATGTTTAGGCATACTTGATACTTGCAGGCAAATGTCAGTTAAAGCAATTTGGAGCTGTTACCATCACAAAAGCAGCTTTAAATACCCTTGACCTAAAGGCAGGATAGTCGTATTTTATGCATCCAATGTTACTGGGTTCGAACCTTTCATGTTTTGGGTATGACTACTAAAAGCTGCACCACCCACAGCTTCAATCTCTCACTACAACATGCTCGTTCCCTCTTCTATCCTACACCCACAACTAATGCAACAAGATCCTAACCAAACAACACAGAAGAGTGACAGCTGTAATTGTAGGGGACTCTCATGCAGATTTATTGGAAAATTTTCATGGAAAGGTTGACAGGCTTCTCCAACGGCCACTTGCTCGGCTCTCGTGGCGCACTGGAATGGATCAATTAACTCAATCTCTCGGTTAAATTTAGACCTAGAATGAGGGTGCTGGTGTAGGTTCCCAGTCTGGCCTTTTTTGAAAAGAAAATGCGTTTTTTCCCACCCACTGACAAACAAGTGCTCGCTGGTTTCCAGGCTTTTCAGCTGAGGCCAGGGAGCCAGATGAGAGAGAGGTTTCTCATGTTGCTCTGAGTGAGACGAATGAATGGTTCAAATTATGACAATGTCTCGATACAAACTTAAAGCTAAAACAATGGTACATTGGTAATCTTTTATGAAAATGTAATTTCTTAGGCAGGATTATAGTAAATCATACAGTTGTATTGGCAGCCATATGCCAGACTTTGCCTCTGTTCATTCAACAGCCAAGAATCAAGTCTAGGCCCTACATCTACACTTGGCTTTACGTCACAATATCGAAGAACTCCCATTTAAACATGAATTATAGGTAACAGTTCAAGTAATTAAAATACATAGGATAAAAAAAATACTGTTGGGATGCTTAGCAGGAGAAGCATTAAGATGCTAAAAAAAAAAGCCTCCTCGGTCCAGTTCCAGAAACATATCAAGTTATATAATAAAATGCGTATGCGTTGATTGATGTTTACATATGTTTGAAAAAAACATGCTCTACACAAGATAATGAAACAAGACAACTGAGAATTGTCTTTGTGTAGGCAGCTAGTCAGTTTGTAAATCTTATGTTAATGTTAATTTGCAGCCTAGCTATTAGGGTTTGGATTGGTTCAGTAATGCATAATAAAAGCAAATGAAAAACATTACACGCATTCCTGTTCTCCTCAGAGATGTTTTAGGAGTCCATCCATGCAGAAGCCCAAGCTCTTAGAGCCAGAGTGTCTCTGAACGTGGTAGAGAAACAGCGCATATTAAAAATGAACAACTGGCAATCCCCAGAAGAACAAAAATGGATGTCTTGAGAAATCCGGGTCTTTTTGTCGAGACAAAAAAACACTACAAGCCATTTATCTAAGAAACTCTGCAACCACCCTGCCAAACCATTAGTGTTACACAATACACAATGGATCTTCATCACTTCTCCGACACGTTTTCTCTCTTCTTCACTAGCTCTCCCTGGCCAATTACATCCCAGAGAGCAAAGCAACAACACATTTTCTTTTTTTTCAAGGGCCAAAGAATGAAGAAAGATGTAGACATAAACGTAACTGGAGTCTTATGATACATCTTTAACATCTGAGAGAAAATAGAGTCACAAGGTGTCTCGATTCTCGAAAATAAACAGGCTTCTATAGATCATTGTGTCTGAGGATCCTGATATTTATAAATACATCTCAACAAGTCTTGCAAGTGTTTTCATGTTTTTATGACAGTAACGGCGAGTGAGTCATGTCCTCAGACAAGCCATCACAGTTCATGGTAAATGACTCAACGCTTCAGATGTCATAGTGTATGAAGGGAATGTAGTTTGCCAAAAAAGGAGAGGCAAGCACAGGTGTCCTTGGGTTGTGAGAGCAAAGAGGTCGACAGCAGTTCACCTGACAGATACTGTAAACAAAATCTGTCTAATGTTTTTTATTTGTCACCGATGGAGAGTAGACAAACAAATGTTGAAAAAATGCGTCTTGTATGCTGTCAAAAACATTAAGAACGGCTGACCTTATGACATTAAACAAAGTTTACAAGTTATGACTTGTGGAGGTGTTGGGCTAGAGGTACTGGTGAGACAAAACATCAACTGCACCACAAGCCAGAGGGGCGAAGGTCACAAAGACACCTTCAATTCTCAGAGCATTTTATAGAATATATAATATAAAAATGCACTGGTATGTGTCCTTTTTTCCCTCTGTGTGTAATCAAGGAGGTGCGATGAACAATTCATATCGGTCTATCGATCACAAGAGCAATACTAATAACCAATATGGTACCAATATATGCATCCCTGATAAAATTAGCTGAAATCAATTGCTTTCAGTTCTAAGAGGTAAATTGTGCGCTGGTGTGTATGTTAATACATTTGCATTTTACACGCACTCCTTCACTTGGATATGTACTTATGCAAATGTGAAATAATCTTCTCGATGCACCAGAAAACCCCCGTCACCTGCCCATTTACTAAAAACCATTAAATCCCACAGAGGTCCATAAACGTCTCTTGTTACAGTCTTTTTTTTTCTAGCTCTTTGAGGGGAAATGCTTACACAGGTAAATAACAAATTTTTGTTTGGGGGCAGGGAAGGTGCAGAAAAACACATGTCTATGCAACTTAATTCTCAGCTAACAATTCAAGAGCAGAAGCATTTAAACGCCCTCAGTCTGGTTCTTCCCATTCTCGAAAAGTGTCTACTTTAAGATATTCATGGATATCTAAATCCCTCCTAAGGATTACTATCTTTCTTCCATCTCAGTGCACCCACATTTCTTCAGGCAGTTTTAAATCTCCTTATATTAACGCACCATGAGCGAAACAGAAACAGAAAAAAAAAATGACAGAGTAACAAGGCAGTGCATATGTATTAGTGTTACAAAGAGCCGAATTCTTGAAAGGCCACCAATAGCATGCGCCTATGAAACATTTATTAATTTACATAACACTGAAGACTCAGAAAAAGAGTTTATGTAGATGCGTAGACATGTATCTTGAAAATTCATAAAACAGATAACATTTCTGTTCCAAACCCTGATTTGCTCACCAAGATTTTAGACATTATAGAAAAGTATTGCTAATTTTAAAACAGCTGAAATAAAATAGAATATTAAATTAAAAAAAATATTTAAACTATTAGAAATATTGCCTTACAAGGTAACTGAAACAAAGGTTGAACTAAAATAACAAAACTTTACTGAAATAAAAATTACCTAAAATACCTATATATAGTTTATTTGCAAAATCAGATTTCAATTGAAAAAAAAAAAAAAATGTTTTTTTATTGTATTTTTTTTATTGTGTGTTATGTTAGTTATATGTATTTGTTTACTCTTATTTTTATTCTTATTTTGAAGTTATTTGTTATTGTTTTTTTGAAAAAGGACTAATGAAAATGTCAAGAGAAGCTAAAATTTTATTATTTTCAATTACAATAAACTAAAATAAAAAAATGTTAAAAAGTGAAAAAAATTCATAATATTAATACTAACAATGTAAATAATACTAAAACAACAGAACAGTACGAAGTCATGACAATTTTATTTTATTTTTGTAATAACGTATACGTATTGATAACGTATCAATAAGTGATGATAATAAAAAAAATTATAATTAAAATAAAATAAATGCAATTTCACCTAATATTTTTTTGCTCACAGCATCGCATGAATAGTTTAGTACATTCTTACACCAAACTCCACGCTAATCAGCTGTGAGGTTTAGCTGAGTCTCTTGAGTGCTATTTTTTTGTGGCACCCATCTAAAGCTTTTCAATAAGTCAATTAAGAGGTCCAATTTGCTGTCAGGATGCTATCTCAAAAGGGAGTTGCCTACTTAAGACATCAAGGAAGCTTACGAGGGTGTGGAACAGAGTTCAACTGAGCAATAACAATGTCATCTAACTCACTGTACAGACAGTCAAGTACTACAATAAAAAATTAGCAGGTAGTACCTGTGCTTCTGGCAGAGCGACATCCAATATATTTGGCTGGCTACGTGGCTCCCCGTTCTCCAGGCGAGAGTATATGACCTGGTATCCCCGGATCTGCCCATGCTGCTTCCCAGAAAGAGGCGGCTTCCATGTCACACGAATAGCTGTGGAGTTCACAGCCTCTACTTCAACTTTCCGAGGTGGCGCTCCAGGCACTAAAAGGGGAAAATCAGATTTAAACTTCAGGATGGAGACTTTGAGTAATTTAAGATAAAACACTCTAATAAATGCTAATGACTTGTGGTTTGGCTGAGGAGAGTATTTGTTTTATAATTTTGTTGGTTAAAGAACAGTTATCATGCTGGTGGAAAAGCTAACGTGGCTGCGGTAAGATTATTCACAATGATTTAAGGAAGCAGAAGACAAATGCAAAGAAACCTCTAAAGGACTATTCATGTTCTGAAATTCTGCTCAGCTGACATTAAAAAAGCTGACAACAAAAAATCTTTCCGTTTATCTGTCTATCTTTTTCTTTTTTTCAGTTATTTTTATTAGTCATTTGTCAAAATACTGAGCACCAAAGAAGGTGTGAAGGGCAAAGCATGGGCTGGGAAAAAGCAGGGTTCTTGTGTATGCGTGCAGGACAAGCATTGCATGCTCCGGAGAGCAGAGCAAATCCCGTTATTTAGAGACAAAGTGCATGTTGTCTGGTAACAGAGCATGCAGTGAGCACATCCGGTCTTATACCGCTCTCCTACGCTTAATATGCTTCTCTTCTTAGTCTACACTTCTAGAAGCCTCATCAAAGCACTCTGGGATTGCCTTAAGTCACACGTGTTACAGCCTGGCTATATAACTTGAGCAAACACACACACACAAAATTCATGGTAGCACAACTGAGAAAGGACACACAGTGAGTAAGAGTGAGTAACTGCTTTCAGGCCTGATGTCTGCGACTTCATGTCTAGGTTAGGGGGTTTTGATGTTGAGGACTATCATTTCTATTTAAAAGTACTGTCTTTCAATTTATTACGACCCCAAACTGTTGAATGTATATGTATAACACTAATTATTAATTATTATAATTAAATTAAAACATATTTCCTTCGTTTTTATAATGAAAAAAAAAAGATTTTATCCTCTCCAATATACCTTGTAGCTAAGCAACATGTAGTAAAAGCTGGATTTCCTGGAAAGCTGTGTCTGTTGTTTATTTAAAGCATAGGACAATTAGATCATCTTTCAATAATAAGATGACTTTGAGCTTTTAACCCTTGGTTAGTGGTCTACTAATTTTTATGGTGCTCAAAGAGGATGTTTCTGTGATATTGCTTCCACTTCATTTCTATAGTTGTTTCAATTATAATTAAAACTCAATGCTTCATCTACCAAGTTCAGTCACCGTTAGCTTTCATGTCCAGGTTCAATCAAGGACAGGCGACTAATGCCTTTCTTCTAAAGCCTTTAAGAGCAAGTTGACATTTATCAGTACCATCTAGCCTTGAAATTTTGAAAGTATTTGACTTCGGTAACGATCACACCAAATCTTTTCACTTGAAAAGTTTGACAAGTAAGGAAATTAAAAGTCACAAACACTTAGAATCTAAAGTAATTCCTTGGGAAACCAACTCATAGCTGATTCTGTTCATTTCCAGTTGTATCTTATAATTCTGGTGAGACTATTCCAGTCACGGATATGAAAGGAAAGGGAAGGGAAAGACAGCAGCCAGCAGCAGACCAACATTATTATCAGTCCACTTAGTATACTTCGGACCTACCGTCTTCGTTGGTACGGACACGCACAGCTGTGCTCTCAGGGCCGGCGCCCACATCAGTGTGCGCTCTCACCCACACCTGATACTCCGTCCACTTCTCCAGGCCCTCCAGCACATAGCTGGTGGCATCTGCTCCAATGTCTGGTACCTCATGGCGCTCAGTGTCTTCGCTGTTCACTGCCTGGTAGCTGACTGTGTAGCGCACGATAGCGCCGTGGCGACTAGCGGCGGGTGGTGCCACCCAACTCACCTTGATGCTTGTGGAGCTCAGACTGAGCAGGTGCACATCTTGAGGGGGGGCAGAGGGGGCTGCAGGTGGGGGCAAGGCAAGGGGGAGGGCATCAAGCAAAATTAAACAACTTAACTTTAAAGCAAGCTCACTTCTGGACTGAGACGGTTGGCACAAAAATATGGAATGTCTTGCTTTGTGTTGTACTTATGTCTAATTTTAAATTAGAATTTTAAACTGATTTCATGCCTTACAAGCTATTTATTCATATATATATAATAGAAAAGATTTTGGAGTAATGTCTGCTGTATACATTGCATACATTACATTGTATCAACCTGATCTCAGGAAAGTGTGTATAAACTGTAAACCATATAAAACCAAAAACGTGTATTAATATGCAATAAATTGGACATTGGCATATATATGCTACTCTTTGGCTAGGATTGGGGTTGTGTATCATTATGTACACGAAAACTACGTATCATATGCAAGCCATCAAATTTCATGCCTTGTATGCACACCAAAATCATTTTTTGCATATCAATACCACAAGTTTTTGTTTTTATTTGGCATACTATTTATACATATTTCCATGAGACCGGTCTCATTGTACACATTACTATTTGTACAATTCTAATATATCTGAAATTGTAATCATACAGTATTTAACCGTTATCCCTGTATTTTTATCAAATAGATGCAGTCTTGGTGAAAAGAAACAAACAAAAAAAAATCATACCAACCCCAAACTTTCAAATGGTAGTGTTTTTAACATCTAAAGTGTGTGTTGTTGTTAAAATACAATCTAAGACTGATTAATAAGACCTGCCATTTAAAAAAAAGTGTCCTCATGTAGCTGGTGCTGTGCCTTAATTTCTCACCCTGGTCACAGCGATCAGTAAAGTCACAACCGTTTACTGCCTTTCTATGTTTGGGTGTTGACAAGTAGGGGAAAGGCCATCGGTTTGTGTTTTAACAGGCGTTCACACATTCTCAGTCAACATATTGGCCGAGAGACAACAGCCCCCCGTGTCAGTGAGTGTGGCAGCTGACGTGTCCGAGAGCCTACTCTACCATCCTGCCTATGCTAAAGTGTGCTGCTAGCTTCTTTCGGCAGGCTTGGTGCCACTTCTGAGTGGCTGAGATAAGCGCAGCACCAGCAAGGCTTATTTGATTAAGCCTGTGACGGATTGAGATCAGGTGAGCTACTAAATAAAATTTCCCTGCACAACACAACACAGTCCAGAAGCATAAAAAAATTACAACAACAGCACAACAATTTACAACGATCAAAAAAGCTAAACAGCATTGGTTCATGCAGCTCTATATAATAAACAAAAATGTTTAATCAAACAAGTGACAATAATTAACTAAGATGAAAAGAGAGAGGAATAAGAACAAGAAACAAATGTAAACTGGGATTTTAACATGCTTGCATTCCTTTGTTAATAACCAGAGTAGTTTGGTGATGTCGCACCATACTTGGCGCCCACGGTGGGATTGAGCACGAGGCGTCTCTCATCAGGAGGTCCTTAATCTGACAACTGTGGGAGAGCCACTACAAACGCCTTATGCTGCAGGAGGTGACAAAAATACTGCAACATTTCGGCAGATTGTAAGGTTGTGTTTTTTGGGGGGGTCCTGACACAAAACTCAAAAAGATCAAAGGGTCTTTCTGAGTCCTGGAGGAGGTGATAGACAGGTCTCTAGGAGAACATGAGTCTGTGAGAGACTCAGGGGGAAAGGAAGTACTCAGATACTGTGAGATGACTGTAAATCTTGTTACAAATTCTCAGAACACTGAACATCTTTCGATATGGTTGGGACAGGGTTATATGCAAGCAGAGCGTTAAATTTAGCACAAATGTAGTGCTTCAGTTTCTTTTCTCGAGTATGATTCACTCCTCTGGCTTTTAACAGTGCAGCAATTACAAATCACATTGACAGCCTATAAACAAAAATAATAATGACAAAGGCACAAGCAGACACCGAACGTACCTTTTGCCCATGTCAATGTATAAAGGTATTCTTTGGCTTAGGGGTGTGAGAGAATTAATTGTGGAGATGGTAGACAAGAGCTTGAGGAAGGAAGGTAAAATAGGTCCCCTGGTTTGTCCATAGGGACAGGTTTAGGTTAGTTGACATGATGCAGACAAAAAAAGAGGGCACTTACTGGACTGGGCGGTCTTGGCCTCGATGGGTTGAGTGTAGACCCCTAGCCCCATATCAGAGCGAGCAGCCAAGGAGAACTTATATAGAGTGTCTGGCTTTAGACCTTCAACAGCATATGAGCCGGCAGGTTCAAATGCCACTTGGATCTGAAAAAGAAATCAAAATCTCCATAATCATATCTTTACTTGGCCTTATAGACATGTCTATTGTCACAGTGTCTGTTTTTTAAATGGACTTTTTTTGGCCTAATTGTGAACAATTCAATTCAATGCTTTTTTTTTTTTTTTTCATTTTTTGTCATTTTTAATTAACACAATCTGTTGGCAAACGACAGACTCTGGCGACATATGTCAGACTACTCCAATAATTTTGGATTAAGCCCAACCCTTTCCTACAATCAACAGCAACCTAAAATTCAGATCTGTCTTCATCAAAAAACAATAATTATTGGATAGAACGCAGTCTAGTTCTACTAGACTACTTTTCATGCTCAATAATCCATTTCACTCAGAAGTATGTCACTAAACAGAAAAAGATTTGTCACTACTTGTTTCAATGTTCAAAACTTTGACAAATTATACATTTTATATTATTATCGCAATTTTTATTCCATTAACAGCTAAAACTGTAGGCTGCTTCAGAAGTTTCAGATAAATCAATTAATCCACATATATTTTTTCACATTATTTGTTTAGCGATTCTGGAGCAGATACTACAAATTAAAAAAAATTGTGTTAGCATACAGACACATTGATGGCTATCACAATGAGTGTGCATAAGACATCTGATCTCGATATGGATGAACTGACATCAAGAAAACGCATCCAAACAGTCCATTCCGGCATCAGTTAGAAATGCTGTCAAGCACTGAGCACTGATAAGTACATTCTGTTTTCTCACAATCTAATTCTATCAACTGACTGCAGACTTTTGCCTGCAGTCATTTTGTGAAATGTCAATTTTGGTATCTTTCAATCTTTCATTTGTATCCATGGCCCACAGCAACAGCTGCACACGTTCAATATCTAGTCTGCTTGTAATTCTGAATGAATCAGGAAGAAACAAGCACTGGCGTGATACCTTGTTCTCGGAGTCAGCTTCCCAATAAAACAGCTCATATTTGATGATGGGATCCTGGACTGGCCACAGCCAAGTTAGCAGGATCCGTGTATCCAGCTCTGCTTCGGCTTCAAAGTTGGACGGCTGAGCAGGTACTTGAATTTCAATAGACAAATAGAAATCAGCAACAGCAGATATTTTTATGGTACTGGCATGACACAGTGCACTATGCAAAAATAAACATTTCCAGATTCAACTAGATTCCAATTCAATTTTATTATGATTCTGATTCATTCGGGTACATTTTAGTCACAATGTCATAAAAAGTTGTCTCCAAGCTTTTTGTTCTAAATTATACAAAGAATCTTCAAATTTGGTATATTATAAAAATATGAAATAATACATAAAAATAACTACAGGGCCCAATCTATTAATCCTTTAATATCTTAATATATTCCATAACCAGAAGCGATGATAACAATGTGATTTATCAGCCCTTCTAAAGGACTCACTTTGAATTATTTTTATAAACAATACATAAAAAGTAATTTTACAAAAAATAAAATAAAACGTAATAAAAGTAATACTTTTATTACGAAAAATAAAAGTAATTTGGACATGAACCAGACTTTACTGGTTATGATGTATGATTGATTTCACTAAAAATAAAATATTAATGAAAGTTATTTGTTCACGAGTAAAACTATAGTAGTCTCACTGCACTGTATGTTTTTGATACACTAAAAATAACTTAATGAGTCACTTGTTCATTAATATACTGTTCATATTAAATGTTTTTCTTTTGTTAAAAAAATTGTATGTTGTTGCATGCATCATGACTGATCAGCAAAAAAACAAAAACAAATTAAAAAAAAAAATGCTCAGGCCTATTTACGGTATAAGCATTGATGTATTATTCATTATCCACAAAAAATTACCTCCTTGCTGTGTCTTGACCTGCAACACATCAGATGGGGGTCCATCCCCTACAGATGTAAAGCCCAAGACGCGTAAGCTGTAGGTGATGTCAGGGATCAGGCTCGAGATGGTTGTGAGACGGCTGTCGTCTGTGTTGTGTTTCTGCCAGGCGCTGAGAGGCGCATCCAGGTCAGATGTGTAGTAAATGCGATAGCCTCTAATCTGACCATTAGGTTCCTCGGGCGGTTCCCACTGCACCAACATGGTGCTGGCACTAAGCATACGTGCCTGGACATGCAGTGGTGGGGAGGAAGGTGCCTGCTCACCCGTCCGTGTTTCAACTGGGTCGCTAGGTGGCCCACGGCCAATGTTGTTGACCGCCATGACACGGAACTCATACTCGGAATAAGGGCTGAGACCGCCAATGCTATAACGTGTGGTGGCAACACCGTCCACTTCCTGGAAGTTGGTGTCCGAGGACTTGGCCCGGTACTGGATAATGTAGTAAGAGACAGGTTCAGGATTTCCAGAATCCCATGTCAACGTAACACTGGTAGCTGTGGTTTCCGTCACAATTAGAGACGTAGGAGGCTTTGGGAGTGCTGAGGAGCAAACAATAAGAAAGGAAATGAAACGGATGACAGCATATGTAGGCTAAGCTGCCTACACGGTGCACTCCTAAAATAGAGAAAGACAGGCAATGCAAGACAGAATGAGAAAGAAGAAAGGCTTGCACTCTGATGATTCACAGAAAGGCAGACCGTGCCGCCTCGTCATTGTGTCTTTAAGATTTGTGGCTGGACTCCAGATAAATGTCAGTGACATTCTCTGAGTCCATATTGATTGGTGAAGTGCAAAGTGCAATCAATAGAGGCAGCCATGATGACGGGGAATGAATTCTGGCAGGGCTTGGTGTTGTCTGGTGGGACCAGCCGCACTGATACAGCTCCAGACATCTGGTCTGGGTAAACACATGCTCAGAATAATCTCAAGCCTTTCATTTTCTCAGAGCCCACAGTAAAACGTGGGAAGTCCCTAAAGCTCAGTCAATACAGAGCAAGTGTCCATGTTTTTTCTTTGTGTGTATTTGCCAGACGTACCAAACAGCTGGTCCGAACCTTGGGGTTACAGTTAGAAAATAACTTTTTCTAGTCTCTGACAACCTGTTCAGGGTCTTTGGTAAAGTAAGAGTGCCTAAAGAATATACGGAACTGACCCCATGTGTGTTCTTAATACACATACCTGGTATAAAACGTATAGTATATTTAATCCACTCTGGCTTTCATATGATATAATTTCAAGTTAAAATCCTTATGCGTAGGCAACAGCGCATTTGCAAATGATTTCAGCTCTAAAAAGCAAATCTCATCTACTGTAAGTAGTACAACATATGCTTGAGTGTACTTTTAATGCTTTGTATGCTCAGAGACGGAGCAGAACATGGAAAATTTGAATATAGCTGGGCATTTACAGTATACTTTTCAGGGATCTTACCTTTGACAGAAACTTGCGCAGTTGCTTCGATCATACCGAGAGATGAGATAGCCACGCAGGTGTAGTTGGTCGACTGACGAATGTTGGTTAGCTCCAGAACATTGCGTCCCACAGGCATCTCCTCGTCCTTGGTAAGCTCCACCTCTCCAGCCATCCATTTGACATAGGGCATGGGCGCACCCACCGCTACACAGGTGAGGTTGACACTGCCTCCTGGCATCACCTCGTGGTTGGTAGGTGGGATAGAGAAACGAGGCGGCACTCGCCGTACTACCAAAAAAAAAACATCCAGTGGGAATTTCAACAGGTAGCATTTTATATAAATTCCGATACAAAAACAGTGAAATCTACAGTATCATGATTACTAAATTTCTAGTGTGAATACTAGGGCTATGTCACTAACATGAACAAACTAACATGAAGTTAAGCTGACAGGTCAAACAAATTCACTTCAAGGGCCGAGCTGCCACTTTTTCCATTTGTTAAAGCCTAAAGCTCAACAACTGGAGGCAGGAAGTCAATACTGCGGCTCACACATATGCGCAGAAGAGGGCGATAAACCAATACGTGCCGGGGGAAGGGTGAAGAAGGCATCGTAATGGTATTTCTTATACAGTGAGGCATTAAAATTCATGCCAAAGGGGAGGTTTATTGAATTGTGGATTTGAGGGGAAAAAAATTATCCTCACTGAGGCATTGCAAGATGTGGAGTTTTCTCTGTCAGTTTATCGCCCGGTGGCACTGAGACCCCGGACTGTTATGCCTCAGTCCTGCCTGGATTCGAGAACCTGTCTGAGACCTTGTGGGAGTTGCATTGTTCACTGGGCCCTTCTCTTTGTGAGTCTCTGATATGCAGATAAACCTGACATTAAAAGAGGTTCCCATGGAGACAAAAAGAGCCTGCTGACACTGCGCAGAGATGGGGAGGAGAGAGGAGAACTATCAATGGGATTCAAACCTGCCTTGACATATACTGACTTGACTGCATGAGGCCAAGCTCACGGGGTACAAGGAACTAATCCACAAGGATCAGCGTGAGAGAAACATTAACGTTTTTAAAGGGTATTCTGTTATCAATGCAAATACTAGGATGCCCTTCAGTCTCTATTGTGCAGGGCTCAGAGTCGTAGCTGGTGGCCAGCACTGGGGACGCTAATGCTGAACTATTTACAAGAAGAGCAAGCTTGAGAGACTTTTCCTCTCCTGCTCTCTCAGAATAGGAGTATAAAACAGGGGCACATTAAACAGACTCTTCCAATTTGTGTTAATGACCCGTTGCATTACGTCTGTCTATGCAGAAATGGCATAGGCAATAATTGGTTTCTGCACAGGTCCTCCTGAAATTGGATCCTCGACTATGTTTTCTCATTTTATTTTCAGATAGATACCATGACCAAGCTTGTTATTCTCCTCATTATGTTTGCACTGTAAAGGCAAAACGACAGACTCTTGAGAATTTTTTTCTTTGAATTAAGCAATGTGAAATTCAAAGTACTTCAAGTCCGCTGTTGCAAAGAAATTACAGTATCAATAGCATGTCTAAGAAATACAAAAATTCACTTTATTAATTTCCAGGGAACTCTGTGACACTGAAAAACCATTACTATGGACATAGAATGACGATGAATTTTAGTGAAAAAAAAACAGAAAATCAGTGTGGGTAATACAAGAGATACATATTTCTATTATAAAGCTTCAGGTAACAGGGAGCAGGTTGGTTGAAAGAGTTTCTATTCACGAGCAAAACCATACATGCTTTGTGGGATATAAAACCAAGAATGGGTACTTGAACCTGAATTTAAAAACAAATTACATTAAAATTAATTAAAATTAAATAAAAATTTTAATAAAATTATTTGTAACTAACAGATTAAATATAAATTTTCTTTTTTAGTTTCAGCAACCCCTAAATCATGCAAACCACCTGAAACAACACATTCATCCAGAACACACAGGTGAGGGAGTGATTGATAACAAGGGTCTCTGATTTGAGGGATCCAGTTTGAGGTCTGCAAGATGCAGTTAAGAGTGAAAAGAACCAACCTTCTCGAGGGTCTAAGACATGAGGTGCGAGTGTGACCGAGTGATATGGAGATGAAATTGAAAGACAAAGACAAATGGGAGACAAGAGAATATGAAAACACATTTGTCAGTAATTTCATGGCAGTTAGAAAAATGCAATGGAATGTTTAATAAAACAGAGACACACATTCGAAACATGACACTCCAATTGAAAAAGACAGATTTGCATATATTCTGGCATATCTATGTGGGTCAAATACGTCAAGATCTCTAAATTAAAAGAAATTCACAAAAGTGATTTTATTTCCATGTATTGTATACATGTTTTTGGAGAATAAAATGTCAAAATCTGGATGAAAGAAATGTCCCATTGTCATTCAGTGTACACAATATTTATGTGCAAACAACATGCTTATTATGACTTGTACATACTAAAACATATAAAAGAATATGGGAAAATATGAATATTGTATTGTGTTTTAAGTTAGTAAAACAATAAAAAACTGACAAACCTAAGATAGTGGCAAATTTATTAATTGGCATTTGCGGTAAATGTAATTAGTTTTTTAATGTGTCGTAAAAAGCCTGACAGAATTGTTACACTGAATGACATTTTACTGGGTATCTTCTGTAAATCAGTGAAAAACGTATCATACAGTAAAGTTTTTGCTCAGAAAAGATTGATAACAACTGTCTCTGATTAATAACAGATCCGATTTGATGTCTGCAAGAAGTGGCCAAGAAAAGAGAACCAACCTCCTCGAGGCAATGCTACAAGAGGTGAGAGTTCGAGCAGGTGGATGGGGATGAAATTGAGAGACAAATGGAAGACAAGAGAACATGAAAAGACATTCGTCAACAATTTCATAGCAGTTAGAAAAATGCAAAGGAAGCTATAATAGAGACACACTCAAATCACAACACTGGAAAAGATTTGTGTATATTCTAACACAAAAAATATTTGTTATTTACTACGTGAAAGGCACAGTCAATACAGGCCTATTATAAGATAAATATAATATACTTTTTATCCATAAATGGAATGTCTGTAGGGAACACGATCACATTGATACAGGTTAGTGGTCTAAATTTAAGTAAGTCAGTTAGTTTATAGGAGTCACTAACATACATGCATTGTGACATTAAACAGAAAACTAAAACATGACGAAAAAGGGGGCTTTAAATTAAATTAAATTAAATTATAAATTACATAGAGAAAAATAATGTTTGTACAATTTAAGGTGGGTGTTTTTACAGATTAAAACTCATTTGGATTAAATAACATTGCTCTCTCTTTTAATCCAGCACCAGGTGTAATCAGTGAAAACTGCCCCTACGTCATGGAGCATCAGGCTCATGCAAACCACCTGACACAACACATTTAGCGTAAACAAAATGTGAGGGGCAGCATAGCAGAGGGATTGAGAAGGATATAAAAAAAGGGTATCTGATTAAAGAGGGATCTAGTTTTAAGAGTGAAAAGACCAACCTCCTCGAGGGTCTAAGACATGAGGTGTTTGACCGAGTGATATGGAGATGAAATGGAAAGACGAAGACAAATGGGAGACAAGAGAACATGAAAACACATTTGTGAACAATTTCATGGCGATTAGAAAAATGCAATGGAAACTCAGATTTGTCACACATATCTCATACATACTCTAGGTTTGTAATGCTAAAGCTAAATTCAGGCCTATTATAAGATAAATGCAAAAGAAATGCATCACTGCATGTTTATAGGGAACACAATCAAATTAACGCAGGTTAAAGGGATAGTCCACACAAAAATAAAAAGAAAAGCATTTATTCACCCTCATGTTGTTCCAAACATGTATGATTTTTTTCCTTATGTTGTACATCAAAGAAGATGTTTTGAGTTATGCTGGTATTATGGTCCCCGTGGACTTGCAAAGTCTTTCCCTAACATGTTACTCAATGGGAACTAACATCAGAAAGACTTATACAGGTTTGGAACGACATGAAGGTGAGAACATTTTGATTTTGTGTGTGAATACTCCTTTAATTAGAAATATCAATTTAAGGAGTTTGGTTAGGATATAGAAAGTAGTTTCCCTTCAGTTAATTTTTTATCTTCTCTCTCAGAGACTTCTACTAATACCAAACATTTGTGGAACAAACGGTGAATGGGAGCCCATTTATCACAGTAAAGATGAAATCATTAATTTAAAACATTTTGAAATAACAAATTATGCTACATTATAAGACACACTAAGCCACTGCATACAGTCTCAAATGTGAGCCATTAAGAATTTTTTTTTGTTTTGTTTTTTAACAGACTTCCACAAAAAACAGCGTAGAATAACTGACTATTGTTATAATTGTCCTAACATATGTTGGAGGAGTTAACATTACTGCTATACTATCCAGGCTACTCAGAATGCCTGAACATTTTCTGACAGCTGTCTCTGCACGCATGTGAGCATACATAACCATATCTCCAGTGAGGCAGAAAAGGCCACTGAGATCATCTAAAAGAGCCCTGGGCCATAATCTGCCACACATTGACACATGAAAGATGATGATGTCAGTTAAAGGCTTGTTAGGGCTGCCACTGTAACACTATGACACAAAACTAGCTGAGTGACAGAAATTAGCAATATTAAAATTCATTTTCCTTAAATATTAAACAAAGGTAAATGGACCCACACACGTTCACACAAGATATAATAAAAAGACAGGCGGGTATGAAGTGTGCGCCCACTTCACTCTGTTTGATTTGTTGTCAGTTTCAAGAGCAGAGGAAGGAGAGAAGACAGTGGTTGACAACTTTTCACTATGGAATAAGCGGCTGACAAATGAGTACAGCCACATATACAGCCAGTATACATGACTGTGATTCTCCCAGGTGATGTAGTCCTCTGTCAGACAGACAGACAGAGCGGGAGAACGAGCGAGAGAAACAGTCATAGAGCATTTCGACAGCTTCCAGAAAAGTGCTGAGGCCAAGGAAAAAGGAAGCAGCTATTGAATACATAGATTCACTGACAGGCTGGCAGTCTTAGACACCCAACTCATCTAGCGTGAGCAGATAAATGAGAGGGGAACGGGAGGCTGAGGAATGGTACCAGGGCGCTGTGCTGAATACCCTTGAAAAGAAAGCATGATTAGGCGTTTTATAGAGACACTGTGGAAAAACAAGCACCCATATCCAGATGATGGACAGATGGATAAAGGCGACCCATTATGCACCTGTCAACTCTGAGGAAGTTAGCTGTTGATATAGCTCCAAAAGTTATTCTCATTTTGGCAGCGCACATTTTTTTTTACATTTTATTGTAGTTTAAGGTGGGGCCATAAAAACTGGTTTATAAATGAATAAATAAATAAATGATAAATATCCATTGAACTATGTAGAACAATTTCATGGAACATATTCAGCTTATGTTTTAAAAGACAATGAAAATAAAATTATCATTTGTATTTTCGAAGAATATCATGATCAATAATAGGCAAGATTTATCATGTAAACTGAAAATTATTATGAACTTAATAAATACATTTATTATTCAAATAAAAAAAAAAAACAGCTAAATATTAATAAATATTTTCTTGGCATAACAATGGCCATTTGTAAATTCTATGGATCTAGTTTCTGGTCTCATCCACATCCAGCTATTTTGAGCTGTGTCTTACCATATTATTTTAATGTATTAATTATGAACACACTGTTACGATAGCGATAACTGTAAGGATAACAATATTAGGGTCCACATCAGTGAACAATAACTTCTGTTTATTTAAAGCGCACGCGCATCACACAAGCGCTAGTGACAGCAGGACTGATTGTGATTGGCTGTCGACATTTTTATGGTATATCAGCTGGAAAAAAAAACATTCTGAAAGTGATTCCAACGATATTGTAATAAATAAATACATAAATATCTCGATACGCTACCATAATGAGAACATACTGGAAAATGTATTTAATAAAAATACATATAAATGTTTAAAAAGCAAAAATTTCACGCAAAACACAATTGAATTTCTTTAGAAACTTGGGATGCGTTCAGATGCCACTCATGGCAACATCTCGTGATTGAGTTGTACGATGACGTCGGCAGTTTAATCCTATTGTATGAAACATTTTCGGCCGTTTGTTTGACAGGAAGCATGAGAAGGCTTAGTTCTCAACCTCTTGCGTGACAATCACTGGGTGGCACCGTAACGTCACTAGCTAGAGGCCATACTGGCAGCCTGCCATAAGCTCCCTGTTATTACCTGCATGGAAAGAGCTGAAGGGGTTGACACTCATAACAACAGCACTCCCAGAGTTCTGTTTCATAGACAATGCCTCAACACCATTATACCTTTAAATCCGCGTATTAATACAGCAGGTGTCCTCTGTGGCACTCACCTTTGGTTAACCCTTTTTGTCTTCTCACTCTCACAACAAACACTGTGAGAAATATGCATGTTTACCTTTGCTTCCGTTGCTATGAAATCAAAACATACCAGGGAATGTTTTGTTTCCGGCATGATTAGGACAACAACTTTTGGTTTATCTTAGCTCCGAATTGGCAGACAAAGTTCAACATGCTTGGAAGCCAAAACAAAACTGCAACATGGTCAAAATAAAGGTGTGAAGCATTGTTGAGGAAGCTGTTTGGATAGGGGCGGCACCTGGAGCATCTCTCTTACCTCGCACGTAGAGATTGGCGGGGGCAGAGTAACGCGTCCCGGCGCTGTTCGTAGCCACACATTCATACTTGCCCTGGTCTGTTTCCTCGCTGTTTTCAATCTGCAGAGCTCCTGAAGAGAGAGAGATGAAAAAAAACAAGAGTAAAAGTCACCTCTTTGATTTACGAACACGATTATGAATCCCCCGTCGCAACTTTCCCCACCAAAGCGCAAACTTTCACTGCAAACAATCAGTAAACACTCCCTGTTTAAATGTCAGAGCTGTTCCACTGTGAATATAGTTTATTGGCTTAGAATGCTGCCTAAGACATACGCATAAAGCTGATTTTGCAGGTTGAGTGAGTCTATAGCTCAACATATTTGCCTTTCACTGTCATTAGAAAAACCTTTCGGGATATTAATGTCATTGAGTCAGAGCCAATTATGTTACAGCACGTGACTATTACTGCTGCGGCATATTTATACACACAAAAAAAGCACAAAACTTCAATACTATGCAAAACTAGGCAGCCTGTCTGGATGCCATAGATAAACGAGGTCACATTAGAACAACGTTAGGTTAGTCTTTTAACACATACACTGCTGTTCAAAAGTTTGAAATAATTACATTGTTTTAATGTTTTTCTAAGATATCTCATTCTGAAAAAAAGTGCATTTATTTGTTAAAAAGCACAGCGAAACAATGCTATTCTTTTAAATATTATTATGATTAAAAAGTACTGCTTTTCATATATTTTTGAATGTAGTTTATTTCTGTAATGGCAAATTACTTCAGCAGTCATATGTCACATGACCCTTCAGAAAACTGCTCAAGAAATATTACTCAGTAAAACATAAATTAATCAAAAGTGACAAAAAAAAGACATTTACAATCATATAACAGATTGTATTTTAATACACTGTATATATATATATATATATATATATATATATATAGGACTCCTTAAATTACAAGTATATATATATATATATATATATATATATATATATAAGCACGAAGCATATTGAAATGATTTCTAAATGATCATATGACCCTATATTTTAAAATAGAAATAGAAAAGTTTTTTTATATTGTAATAATATTTCACGATACTACTGTTTTGCCACTGTATTTTACTGTTATGTTTTTAATGAATGCAGCCTTCAAGACATCTTTCAAAAACATTTAAAAAGAACTTAGTCCACATTTATTTTTAACTGGCTGTGTATTTATTTATATATTGAAGATGCCATTTCAGTATACAAACAGAGTCAAATCACTATAATGTTAAACAAAATTAAATGCAGAAGGTAATTTAGACCTACCCACTTTCAAAAACATCAACTGAAAAATCTACCAAACCACAGATATGGTGTATGCTTTAACTTAAATGTATGCTTAATCTAGCAAAAGCACACATATCTACCTCTGGTAGTGGTGTACCACCATAGCATAGGTTATCACCTGCAGTTTACCCCTGACTACTTCCCAGCATCCCAAGTGCTGCAGGGAAGAAATAATATGCACCACTAACCTTGCCCAATCTCAAGTTCAGGGAAAACTGATTGGTGGTGTTTCCTACCCTGACAAGCAGCAAATTACTAATCAATTTGGAGATTGCTCAGCGCTGATTGCCATCACCCCTCAGTCCTGACAACATCTGACTGATGGTGCCATATTGTAAAGTAAAGGAACTACAATAAAGGAACATAATACTAAATTCGGTCAAAACTACATGAAGAATGTTAAAAAAAAAAACACTTTTATTCATTCTATATTTTTTTTATTTAATTTAAAACAAGTATTGACAAGTGTTTGATGTGACATGATACATTAAAGGGACAGTACACTCCAAAATAAAAATTCTGGCCCTTATGTCATTTCAAACCTGCATGAACTCAAAAGAAGATTTGTCCACACAATAAATATTGTTTTGAACTTGACTTACTTCACTGAATAATTGAAACAGTCTTCAAAATATCTTTTGTGAAGCAAAAAAGTCATACGCATTCAAAACAACATGAGGTTGAGTAAATGACCACAGTATTTTTATTTTTAGGTTAACTATCCCTTTAATGCTTCCGATCTGACATGAAGTATGCCACCTCATGCATTTTTAAGAAAGTACACACATACACTGTTGCACAAACTGTGTCTTAATGAAGACATAAAACTGTATGAAGATGACACATATTCCTCATCGATAAACAGATACAAAACAATATGAGTTGGGGGAGATGAACAAAGACCTGCTGTCGTTAACAAGAGGAATTTAACATCACTTCCACGGACACTGAGCATTCAGCAAGTAAAATCAGTAACCACCTAGGAATATAAGGCAGTGTCAGCTTTTTCCCGCCTTAGCAAGCCAGACGTACTTCCTGATTCATAAACCTGAGGTGAACTGGCATGTTCCAACAGTAAGCGGTAACAAACAGGCCTTTGTTATGTGCAATATACTTTTTTGACTTCATTTTACAGTCAAACTCCAGGGGTCCCCAGACCACTGAGATTGCTAACCGTGCGACTGAAGTAGGGTAATGTCGGTTTTGTCAAGCACTCGCCTCTAGCAATTGCATTTCTGAAATCTATGTTTCACTCAGAACTGAAAGCGACTGTGTGATTGATCGAATGCTCCATCTTAACAATCAGGGCCGTGCCCTCATTTCCCATACATACTCATTTTAGCATAAGTAGTATGCAAATTCAATCATTTCAATTTCATCACAGCCCAACTGGAATGTAGAAGACACACTCTGGAGACTCTAAAGACGGCCTTCAGCTTAAAAACCAAACTCATAGCATAACTTTAATAAGCCTCGGGTCTCAGAAAATATCCACAACAAATGCATATCACAGTAACTAGCAAGAATACTTTTTTTTTTTCCCCAACTCATCAACGAGTTCAAAATTCTGTTGTCATTTACTATCCCTCGTGTAGTTCTGAATTGTTTTCTTCTGTGAGACACAAATTAAGATATTTCACTGCTTCTAAAACAGCGACCAAGATAGTCTTCAAAATATCAAATTTTGTGCTCCACAGGTTTGCAACAAGGGGGTGTAAATGATCGCAGAATTTTAAAGAATTGTTTCTATAATACCATGATATAAAAGCTACTGTTCAAAAGTTTGGAGTCAGAAAAGAGGTTTAAAAAAGACATCTCGTGCTTCTTGTGATATGCGTTTTGAAGATTATTCGATGAAAAGAAAGCTCATTTTAATTCATACTTGCTGAATAAAATGAATCATTTAAAATCTTGCAACAGTGTTGTATTGTTTCTCCCAGATATAGACATCTGAACACAGACAGGTTGAATGCTGGGACAAAGGTTGTGTATATACTGAACAAGCAGGAAATGACAGCAGTGGAAATGAGACAGGTAATGGAGGAGACGTTTCGTGAGACACATTTCAGCTGTCTTACCTCGTATCGGCGAACCCCCTAGGTGAAGTAAATTGAATGCAAACAAGATTGAAGAGAAGTGTTAGTAGACAAGAGAGATAGACAAAAAGAGATAAGGAAAACAAAAGGGAGGGAATCAAATGAAAGTAAGCTTAATTAAACGGAAAGGAATCAAGTTGAGCCAGACTACTGCTCTCCGGGGATTAGTTGAATGTTGGCTGTCTGGTGCAATGGAATTAGCTTGGAAAAAAGATCCTAGGGCAAACTTTCTCTGTGCTACGATTCTGAGATAGTCTGCCAAACTTGACGCTTTAAGGAACATTTGCGGAGCTTAGTGAAACAATGTGTTTTCAGGTTATTTTTGTTCATGGCATTGTTCGGAAAAGTACAGACCATGGCAAGTTAAGCGGCAAGTTTGGTGTGAAAGTAGAAGAAACAGCAAGCAGCAATGATGTACAGGTGAATTAACGTCGACATGAAATTGGACTCGTTTTACTTCCACAATCTGACATTTCAAAGTTAAAACGGAATACTCAAGCAGAAATAAAAAAATGTTGAGCAGAATGTTTTAACAATAAATTGATTACTTGCCATTTAACCGTTAACATTAGCTTCTAGAAAAGCTCAAATCTAGCTTCTTGCTTATAGTAGCATGAAATAATATAAGAATAGCTTTTTAGCTATTGGTTAAACACTGCATAATACCTAATATGGTTCACTCAATTTTATGAACGGAAGAAACTGTACGTACAATATAGCGGTTTTAGTACATTAGAATTATGATATAATATACATATAATAGTATTGCATCACTTTTTAGACAAGTTTAATCAATTGCTATTGCATGCTATGTGAAGTCAGATGAAAAACTATGAATCATGCACCTAAGAAAGATATGCTGACTTGACCAAACAGTCAAATCACAAGGTGAGGTTACGTCGGCATTACCCACGTCATTATCAGAAAATGCTAATCTATCAGAAACAAACAGCAAACATGCACTTCACTATTCTCCTAAACATTAAAATGGCAGTTAATCCAGATAAGACTAGCTTTATTGTTATAATTTTATTTCATGAGTGTCCTAAAAGGGCTGTAAAGCTTTGCGCCTCATGCCGAGCA
The DNA here is from genome assembly GCA_034779775.1 of Enteromius afrohamiltoni. Classification (NCBI taxonomy): domain Eukaryota; kingdom Metazoa; phylum Chordata; class Actinopteri; order Cypriniformes; family Cyprinidae; genus Enteromius; species Enteromius afrohamiltoni. Next base: position 6,120,553 of record JAUYWG010000032.1, read on the forward strand.
GAGATAAAATCTTTAAGGAAGCAATGTTTTGATCTTTGGTGGTACAGTACATTTTGTTCATTTGACTTTATGTATACCTAAGATGCTTCTCGAAATACGAAAGATGAAGGATTCTGGCTTCAAAGTGGCAGTCTACACTTTTAGCTGTGTACTTGGACCCTGATGCTAGAAACTAGAGAATGAGCTCCGCTGTGGACTTGCCCGCTAAATGAAGTGGATTTAGTGGAGAGGGATAAACTTTGAGTCAGTCAGGAGCCATTAATCCAGCCTGGGCAAAGTCCTGTTCATCCGTCTGATCCTAGGTCAGACCTGAGTGGTCTATCCATTAGAAAGGTCTGCAATGTAAATAGAGCGGTTGATCCCCTTTGCGGCATTCTCACATTCCCGTAAGGGTGCCTTCAATTACCCTGACCATTTGCACGTGGCTTAAGACTCATTTGACGTTATGGCCAAGTCAATACATTTCTCCTTCCATGGTAAGCAAAGACAAATTGGCGGACCAAAGATCTGACATTGCACAAAAACAACTGACGTTCTAGTTTTTATTATGTGGGAATACTGCATAGGTATTTATTAAACCGTAGTGAAACATTCAGAGAAAATAAGCAGTAAGTGCACAGCTATGTCTATATGTGTATCTATATACGTTTAGCACATTATTTGCTGCTACTGTGATTATAAGGCTAAAATAGTATGACATCCTTACCTGAACGAAGTTGTTTGATTCGCCCATTGCCGTTGATGTCTACAGGCAAGAAGTCTTTGAACCAAGTGATCTCTGGGTCAGGGTTCCCACTGGCGGCACAGAGCATTGTGGTTGTTCTTGTTCGCTCAACCACTTTCAGCTGAGGGCCCATGTCTATGGTGGGGAAACCATGAGGAATCTGGTTTTCTGCATAAAGAAAAAAAAAAAGGTCAAGCTAGGAGCCAATAAGGGAATAACTTACAAAATAAGGATAACGATCTTGAAGAGCTCTGATTGCTATGAACACTGTTAGAAATGTGAGCCAGATGTAATTGTCTTGCAAAAGGCAAATCCAGGACAAGTCTCATTAGTGCACTAAATCAATGCACATGCCAGAAAAAGACCTTCCTGTGCAATAATAAGATGAAAGCACGGCAAGGCTAATCCACAGGTCCTTTGTGTACCGTTACTCTAACGCCATAAGGATAAAGTTAAGTTTTTAAAGTTTTAGGTTTTACAATTTTTGTTTAACTTTGTTATAATATAACAAACTCATAATAACTGCATTCATTTGTATATTGAATTGCAATTGCCCTTTTGTTTTTATTACATCTTCATATCTACTCTAAAAATGGTGGTTTCACGAGTTCGCACTTCCTCGCACAAAGCATGTTTGGCGTGCTATCCAGGGGGGCGAGCCAGGAGATCGGCAGACTCCGAGCCCTATTAGACTGAACCCTGCGAGGGCAGAGCTCGGTGTTCGGCTCGAACCCAGTGAGAGGTGGAGGGATGTGTAAACGAGATACATAACGGGCTTATTTAAGACGAAGGTGATTAAACTTGATTAGAGAATGCGGAGCCAGCCGTGGCTAATCATTCATACCACAACTGCACCCTTCCCTAATGCAGAATTTAATTTATGCAAAACCCTGGCCTAAAAATGCTTACCTAAACTTTAAAATCTTTCATTCGCTGTCTCGCAAACACTGCTGTTTTTTTCTACAAATGCAAATCTAGTTGGCAAATAATGCTTTGTCCTTCAATGGTCTGGAAAACACAGTTTCCCTTCTGTTACAGACCGTGACGCCTTTCGGAAAGAAGTAACAGAGCAAAGTATCAACATTTGCATAATAAACACAAATTATACGAAAAATATGAAAATGAACAATAATTATATCAGAATCAGGATAAGCAAGGAGGGAAGGCTGTAAACATATGGTTTCCAAGCACATGAGAACACGAGTGGTTCTATGACTGTGGCACTTATTAAAAAAATATTCTTTTTCTCTTCTCACACCAAACATTCACACAAATGTTTGGATGTAAGCCCAGCATGCGCAATATTCACACTTTCAATAGCAACAACGTTACGGCAACATTGCACTCTCTTTGATGCCAAGGTAAGCCAAAGGGTAAGGCTGAATTATTCCATTTGAGACAATCCTCTACACATGACAAACATTCCGCCGCTTCTAAAGTCTACAGGGCACTGCAGAAAACTTTGATTTATCTTGTCTTCTCATTCTGGTGCGTTAAACATTAAATCATTGGTGTTTCGATCCTTAAAGCATCAAGCAATGTTTCTCATATAGCTGAATTGAAAAGTTCTCACAAAAGACTACGACTTCAAATTCAAGGAACTAGTGTTCCAGGACAATGTAAATCAGACACATTTAAAACACAGTGGGTAAACCTCAAAAGGGTTATTTCACGAATCGCTGGCTCTCTTATGAAAACATTGAAAAAGGAATAATTTAGGAGGCGGAAAATGTTGCACCGAATCCACGCTGGAGGGAACTTTGCAGTACAAGGTAACTTGGAATATAAGGCTGTTCAAGTTATGCCTCATTAAGAAGCAAAACGTAGCAAGATTTTTATTTTTTTTTCCAAGTGTGACCTTCAGAAACCACAGGGAGGGTGGGCTGTCATGTATCGAGGCGTACATTCCTACCTCAGTGTGCTCAGTAGAGGTCAGCTACCTGTAGGAGTGTGGGTTGTATCACTATTCTGATGCTTTTCTCTGAGCGGCTTCTGAATAAACAATTGAATATATTTTCTTGACAAAGAACATACAAATAATACCTACCAAGTGTCACATAGTCAGCATGCAAGAGAGGAAACGGAGCACACAAGAACGTCTGAAAGAAAACCAACTGTGCTGTTTCTCTTGAGTTGAGTGTAACATTTTTTTTCAGACTCCTTTATCAGTTGGGGGAAAAAAATGGCATTTTAAATCACAAAGTGAAGAAAAAAGTTTAAGTGTATTGGAAAGCAAAGTAATGGACATACTTGTGCTATATGATTATATTTTAAGAGTTTATTTGAAAAAAATGTTTTTTTTATTTTCCAAAATCATGTTTTGTTTTGTTAATTACCTGTATTTATTTTATTATTTTCAACCAAATCAAAATAACTGCACTTTAAATGGAATGCGCAATGAAAAAACATGTTTTAGAAAATTGTTAAAAATTGAGTTTTGTGTTTTTGCAAATGAAATCTTATAAATGTTGTTAAATGCATCCTATTTTTTTCTTTTTTTAATACATGAAAGTAGTATTGGTCTTCTAATGAAACCTAGTGGTGTGGATGAAGTAATAAAAAAACATTCTTGTTTATGGACGCCACTGCAGAATTTAGCTTTCAGACATAAATTTAAAATTTATTTCACAAGTGAAAGAGTCCAATATCAGGAGTGTTACTGAGAGCAAATGAGTAACATTCAGATAATCATGTGACCTTAACATGGCAGCCACCATGCCTTAAACCATTTTTATTAGGCAACTAATGTGTCTGAAGTCTACATCTTACTAACTACTACTACTTGTTTACAGTACCTACTTATCACTACTGAAAACTTTTTAATGAGGGAAAGAAATATCTGACTGCATCTTTAAAAGCATGTTACTAATATTTCGCTTGTTAGTAATGTTTGTAAAGACAGATACTTCCTTACAGGAATAGTGCGTTCTAATAAATAAAAAAAATATGGTATGTGAAGGCAAAAACAAATGAGAAAAGGATGGATTTCTTCCACAAAGGAAAGGCACAGCGGGAAACAAACTGATGGTTAGGCTTTTGCATTTCCTAAATAAAAGCTCCGTTCTCCATTCCTGAAAGCACTTTTATCACTTACACCCTCTTTACTATGCATGAGGATTTAAAACAAAAATAAACAAAAACAGAAGACCCAAAGTTCAGAAATGCGTTTTTAATACAATTTTTGTGTGCTCATATTGAGTCGATCAAGGACTCCATTACAAAGATGAATAGGTAAGAGGGGAAAAAGACAAAATATCCCGCTCTGTGCCGAATCTCTGCCGCATCATACATGTGGGCGCTGCAGCAGATGGTGGTTTGAATTTAAAAAGCCTGCCAACGCTAGTTTCATTGTTTCTTTGAAGCAGTTATGACAAGGTGTTTGGCTCTGACGGGGTGATACATTTGGTGGGTAATTGGGATGCCATCTTGTAAGGAGTAAAGAGAAACTTGAGAGCGGACGGAATGAGGAGGAAGTAGGAGGAATGATGAGAAAGCTTTGCAGGAATGTCTCTGCAAACAGTCAATAGAGGGAAACCGAACTTTAATGGCACTGACGTCATGTGCTGAGATTCTCTGCTTGTGTTGCAGAGTTTTATTTTACCTTTGTCTGAAAGGTTACGCAATTGACTGAGGTCATGGTATATGAGACGCAGCAATCCTGGCAATTACAGACAAAGAGTACCGGCTCAGGTTTTTATGCAATGTCAACACCTTATTTATATCATATTACTTTAAAAATGCAGTTAAGCCTACTGGCATTCAAGAGAAACAAAGATAGCAGCTCCGAGTGTGATGCAAAGCGTCATGACCACACCAAAACATCGTCTATCGTTCACACATCAGGTTCGACTTTCACACTGGGTGCAGCTCTATAGTTCGTTGTTGGTGAAGTTTTGGTATGTGCACTAATATTTGAAAATATACTGAAATAGAAACAGTTATTTTAAACGTTTTGAATTGTAGTGTAGTCGTGTGACAAGATTAGAGCATACATTACAATTCTAAGAAGAAAATGACATTTCAAATATTTTTTTTTATTATGCAGGTCTTCATTCTAAGCTTAAATTTGAGTTACTTTTTTTTCATTTTTTTTTTTATTTTCGCTATTTACAAATATACACAAAGTTCACGAAGTCACTGTGTGTAAAACATGGGCTAATTTTGGGCTTGTGGCAACCTCCATAAACAGGTGCCACAGAAACAATAGTATCCCTGACAGAAACCAATCAAATTTTCTTCCTGAATGGAAAATCTACTGTTGCATCCAGAGACCCAGAGCGGGCATTTAATGAGACCTTAGTAGAGCGATAAGATCATGCAGGCCCTTGCAGATGGCAATCTATTGTATTATCTCCTCGGCTGTGGAACCAGTCCAGAAGCAGCCCAGCTTTATCGATGCATGTGACCACAAAAGGGCGCTAACAGAGTAGCATACCACAAACCCATCTGTAATCAGTTTTGTGGAAACAGAAGGAACACTGTTCTTTGTGAAGCAGTAAATTACGAGCTGAGACTTATATTCAATGCTGTGAGCAATCTGATAAAGGTGAAACACAGAGGCTTCAAAGTAGGCGATAACTATCTGATATTTACAAAAGTTGAGTGCTGAATGAAGCCAACGAATCGCAAACAATGGAGGGAGAACTAACTCTGAATCATTATGAAAACAAAGCGATGTTGTTGCCAAGAAAATAGCAATGGTTTTTCAGGTGGTCGGGAGTAAGTAGGACAAAACATCCTAAAGGCAGAAGAAAAGGAACGGTGAACCCAGTTAGTGCGAACAAGGCTGCCGTAAATGTGCTTGCGATATGCATAGGTTTCATGTCCTCAATGCTGGGTCAGAGTAAAGAGGGACACAACACGTATTACAGTCGATCCGACATGAGGAGTTGTGTGGGGGAAGGGGTTCACCGTGGGAGGATAAAGAGGGAAATGGAGGACAGGAGGGGTACATGCCAACCTCCTGCCAGCTCCAATTACCAGGGAGAATAGAGCATGGCATGCAGGGTGATGGGTCTAATCAGAACCCCGCTGAAGAGACAAGCCTCTGTCCTCAGACCCCACTGTGAAACAGCCCGAGTGCTCTCCACGTCCACGTCAGCCAGAGTTATTCTCACCCTGCACAAACAAGTCGCTGCAGAAGAGGATGCTCAAATAGTGATGAAGCACCGTGGGGCATTCACACCGAGAACAAGCCGTTCTTTAGAGATGGATCACGCACGCTTAGATCCATCTCATGTGCTTGCAGAAATGTCCATGCTACATGCTAATTCTGTTTAAAGGGATAGTTCACACACACACACACACACACACACACACACACTCTAATCCAAACCTGTATGAATTTGTTTCTACTGAAGAATACAAAAAACATCAAAAGGATGCAAAAGCGACATCAGTTTAACTTAAGAAGCAGAAAAAACAAAAAATAACCATACATCTCAATATATTTGGATTTATCTCAATATCATTTCAAGTCATACGGACAACGTTTGCTTGCTACACAGAGCACAATAGCAAGACTACTATTTTTTTCTTGTCCATCCTTTTTGATGCATCAGTGTTCTTCAAAGTTATTTTCTTAAAGATATTGTCAAAAACATATTCTTTTAAACTGTTCATTTAAAACTGAAAATTCTTTCATCATTATCCAATCATTGGGTCATTCCAAACCCAAGTCTTTTGTTCACTCTGAAACAAAAATGAAACGTTACAGCTTGAAGAGATATTTTTCCCTCAATTGAACATCCACATAAACAAAACTAGTTCGATGCTTTAAAAGATTCATAAAGAGCTTTAAAGGTCCCCTAAAGTGGCTTGAAACATGCAGTTATTCTGTGTGGTGACGTCATTTCTGAACTGAATCAGGAAGACAGGGTGGTACATATCGAGTAGCCCCACCCCCCACAATAGCATTTATATCTGGAAAAGGTTGGAAATGTAGCATATAATGTAGGAACTAACGATTATTTTGATAATCGATTAGTTGGGCGATTATTTTTCCGATTAATCGGATAAAAATTAAACGCTTCTTTAATTTGATGTTTTGCTTATAACTATATAAAACCATATAAATAGTTTAAAAAATACACTGGCGTATTCAGTTGTTAAGATATAAACAGTTAACTAATGTAATTTTATATAATAAAATGATATACTGTGTAAAAACACAATAAATTACGTTT
>JAUYWG010000032.1:6127561-6146836 GCA_034779775.1 Enteromius afrohamiltoni
TAAGATATAAACAGTTAACTAATGTAATTTTATATAATAAAATGATATACTGTGTAAAAACACAATAAATTACGTTTGAAAAGTGATTTGCTAGTTAACAAGTTAACTTTGTAGTGGAAAAAAAAACAAAAAACTGTAGAAATGCAAAAAAGCTAATAGTCACAAATAATACAGTGTAATTGATTTGTTTCGTGTTTCACACTCACCATATACAAAAATAAAATCCACAAAAACACATCACTTACACAAGTTTTTGCCCAAATGTTGTTAAATGAATAAAACTAGAGACAAGAGGGACTGTGGTACTGCCATGCCATGAAAGCTTGGTGTTGCATAGCGTGCAGGTTACCCTCGTCTTAGAGGCGTTTAATGTAAATTGCTCCCATACCTTGGAGGAGTTGGGGTGCACGCTTTGTCTTGCAGACGCTTCTGTAACCTCCATTGCGCGAGTGGCTGTGATTCTGTCTGTATTTGTGCATCTTGTGGTCGCACTCCTCAGTAACGTGAGCAGCCCAACTAATCGATAACGGCATTCTTTGACAACGAATCTCATTATCGATAATTATCGATTTTATCGATTAGGTGTTGCAGCCCTAATATAATGACCACTATTACAATGGTACAATGGTTACTCTTTCATCCTTTTCAAAGCATCAACTCTCTTCAAAATTCCTCAATTTGCCTCACACAGAAGAAAAATGTCAAACAGAAAAGACATTCTCTTTTTTATGTGAACTATTCCTATTTTAGTTGTTATTGTTAAAAATAAAGTTCCACAAACACACTTGGACAGCACATCCTTTGCACTGAATCTGTCTACTCAGGTAAGGCATTGTTTAAAAACAATGTTGTATTTCTGTAAAAGTCTTGACAGTTCTTGAGAAACAAATGTCCTTGTAATTTCCTGAGAGTGTATGAGAGTGATGGATGACAGCAATTAAGGGTGACATCTCTTTTGATGGAAGGAGCAGAAGGGTTTCTGTAATGATATATGACAACAGAACACCATCCATTTTACTACATATCTTTCCAAAGAGAGTCCAGGTTTGTCCTTTTTACATTATTCAGCTTGCAAAAAATCAGCTTGACTGGTACATCACCGGATACTTAAATACAACAAATTAGATGCGTTGTCTACTAAGAGTGTAAGCAAAATGAAAATCAAGCTAGAAACAATTGCTTATTCTGTAGTTGTCTGTGAAACTAGGAAAAAAATTACTTCAACATAAAAAAAAAAATACTTCACCTTCAAATTAGATCATTCTCTCACAACATAGCACTAACAAATAACACAATTCTAAAGAATCAGAGCAATTACAAGTGAAAGACGACAGGCACAGTATCCGAACAAAACAGCATTCACTCATGCAAGATGACATCAGTGTTAGGTGATATCAGTGACAGTCTGATATCAGACGGCAGAACGCTGCTTTGCCTGCAGGCTGATGTACGAGATAACTTTTACATGCTATTATATTTGCATTTTTGGAGACAAGACTGAGTGCTTTTAAAATAAAGCCAGGCAGATGAGACATTCAGCTGTTTAGAAAAGGTTCTGCGATTTACATACACACAGTATATTCAGACAAGTACACGTATGCACAAGCACAGAGGCTCAAAAGCCTTCATTTTTAACAGTAAATAATTTAGTCGTCAACATCAGCATTTTTTGAGTAATGTTAAATAATAAATAATAATAAATAATGATTTTTCCATTCATCAAGAATCACAGAAAAACAATATCATTACAAATATTTTAAATAATTTATTTATAAATTTAAAAAAAAAAAAAAAAAAAAAAAATATATATATATATATATATATATATACGTAAATATATATACATTTTATGTATGTGTATATATATATATATATATATATATATATATAAATTGAGTAATCCTCAAATTTAATAATATTTCATAATTTTAAGATTTTTGATAAATGCATGAATGTATTTTTGCCTTGGGAAACACAAAATTCTAAAAAAAAAAAAAAAGAAAAAGAAAATCTTACCAACCCCAAACTTCTAGAAGTATCTATATAGTAAGCACAATGACATCAACTTAAAAATTTTATTTATTTCTAAAATGTAAAGTTAATGAGTATACTGTACTTGTAAGAGCTCATCACAACGTATGGGACTGGTTTACGCTGACTACCTTATGATGATGTATTTATGATGCTGTAGATAGTTTCAGTGTACAGTGATTATGTAGTCCGAATGGGTTTGACTGAGGTCAGATCTCCTGGTTCACTTTAATTGTGAGCACTGCTAGGAATTCATAACGACCAAACTGCAGATAGAAAACAGACTCAGCATAATCAATAGTTGCCTGAAACATCCTCACCTTTAAATGGTATAATTGGGCATGTGGATCTGCAAGCTCACAGACACATGTAGTAAATAAAGCAGCGTGCGTAAAGGTGAACCGCACCCAAGGAGTGGCGGAGTCCCGTCTGCAGTATTTTAGCGGCATGCTGTTTATCTAAGTCGGTGGTGAGGAAAGAGGTGTAATGCATGCCATGACCTTTGAAATAATACACTTTTTCTTGCTAGACCAGAATATTCAGGTCGACTTCCCTCCAACAGCCACTTAATCAATGTTGGGCAGGTGTGACGTTGGTCTCTCTCCCTCCTTTATCAGCATGGGTCCTCCCGCTTCTTGTGTCTCGGTATGATCTACAGCGATGCCACAGGCACATAGCTGTTATTTATGCTACAGCACACTGGTTTGTACATAACAGCACATGTGTGACCCATTACCACAACCGAAGGGTGATCTGCTAACTCATGACAGTCCTGACATCACACAGCTTGCTATCTGTTAGAGTGCTTTATTTAGAAGTAGAGACCATGCTTGGTCTTAAATTGGCAATTAGCAAACATTTTTTTAACATACGGTATGAATACATAAATACACCTAATTTATAATTTATTATCTGGCTGATCACATTTTCTTAGCTTACTAGAAATGCACAGTTTATTGGTGGCTGTATTGGTGTTATTTATATATATATTTAAAAAAAAAAATAAAAATAAAAAATATATATATATATATTTAAAAAGGCAGGTATTATTAGTATACTTTATTATAAAATACAGTAAAATGTTAATATTAATTATTAATTATATTACAATCACATTATTATAAAAACAAGCACAACTTAAAAAAGCATATTTCAAACATAGATTTATAATTAAATAAAATATCAAAAAGGAATAATGATAGGTTTAGAGGTTGTTATAATGTTTTTGCAACAGGAGTGGAAGTCTCATGATCACCAAGACTGCATTTAATTAATCAAAGCTACAGTGACAAAAGAGAAATATTAATATTAAATATAAGAATTTATCATTAATATTACCATTAAAATTAAAAAATAACTTTTCTATTTTAATATATTTTACAATGTAATTTATCCATCTGAGAGCAGAGCTAAATTTCAGCATTACTAGCGAGACATGATTACTTGATCCAACATACCGTAAATAATAACGCATATTATAAATAAATAAATAAATATGAATCTATTTAAAATCGAAACATGTTATGTTTAAAAAACATAAAAGACGATCCACAGAATTAAAAAACACAGGCAGCACTGACACATTCGAAACACCGTTTCCAGTTACCATTACTTCTAATAGAGTTAAATGAGAATAGTGTACGATGTCAGCAGCTGTAAATGAAGCCCCCTCGGCCCTGCGTATGTGACAGCCTTTACTTATTCTTTCAGAATAAGTAGAGAGCCAGACAGAACACCACAGATCAAACACACAAACCTCTCTATTAACACATCTTCTCTTTAGGTTGTGCTAGAGCTCTGACATTAAGCTAATCAAACTAAACATAAAAACAGACTGCATTAGCTGCCACTCCTCCTGCATCCTGTCAAATCAACAACCTGAAACACAGATAACCACCAAACAGTGCGTTACTTTCACAGCTTTGGAACGTCCTGTTCCTTTAGCTTTTTTGTTTGTTTTTTTCCCACCCCAGTTGCATCTTAAAACAAGTTTTGAATACACTTTGCTTAAGTAAAAGACTAGATTTGAATATTTTTGGCTCATTTGCATTTTACTCTCAGACACCAGTAAAAAGTAAATATATTGTTGCCATTGAATATATTTAAAAAAAAAAACTGTTTAAAATGAACCCTAATGTTCATTAATACAATAAAAAACTATTTTGTGAAATCACAGTACTGACTTGTTAGACCCTGGACCAGAAAAACTTGAAAATTAGATTTTTCTTTTCTTAAAATTATTAGAATATTTTAATGTTCTATGATTTTTATTTTATTTTTATAAAATAAATATATCTAAACTTAATTTCTAATTTGTAAAATGCATCACTAAGAACTTCATTTGGACAATTTTTGACCCTCAGCTTACAGATTTTCAAATAGTTGTATCCTGTCCTATTCATACATCAGATGGAAAACCTTCAAAAAATTGACACTTATTACTGGTTTTGTGGTCCAGGGACACATATAACAACATAGTTATGGATTAAATACCAGGCATTTAGTGAATTTACCAAACAAAATGACATTTTAATCAAATGCTAGTTTAATTGGGCAGTAAACAGCTTTATATCCACACTTCTGCAACCTAAATTATGCACTTAAAGAAGGACAGCCTCATATTTCATTACCTGATCACAGTATTACATTTTTCAATTCGCATTGCTTTTGAAAGTAAAAGCTTATGACCATTTCAGCCTGAAGCTACACTGACCAGGCTGTCGGACATACGACGATTCAAAGTGTGAACTGCTCCAATTACGTGGCCTAGTGAGCATGGCTGTCAGAGCCACAGGGCTGCTTATTCACAATTACCAGAGCAACATCAGTCAGAGAATAGCTGCTACAGACAATATCTATAGATTCAAAGCCTGTGTTCCACATCTGAGGTTGTTTCCTCCAAACTAAACTGCATTGACTGTATAGACAAGGCTTGGTAACGTATCTGCTGTACAGTGACTCCAATGAGATGTGGCAGCTACAAACATGTTTCATCAGGATTAATTACTGATGTTAGTCAAAATTAGGGAAAACAGCTTTTAATTAGGTTGGTGCAACAAGCCTCAGGTAAAAGTCGGAATTCAACCTAGTCTTTATTCAAAATCCAGTAATTGAAGTTAAACCACAAAGCTCTAAAAGCGGCAGGGATGCCGATACAGACTCCAGGTGAGTGATTCAACCCAGCCATATTGCACGAGTCCTTGGGAGAGGCCGCCCTCGACAGACGCAGTTTGTAACTGTCAAACGCTCATGATCTACAGTGCTGGGCTTCAAGCCAGCAGATGGTGGGAGAAATTAAACTCGTGACATGGACCGTTGACTGGAGCCGGGGAAGCAGTTGGAGACCACACCTGTAAAGCAGAGGGGGTCTGCGTGCGTTGCGTGAGAGCGCTTCCCTGGAATGTGCATAAGCAAATGATGCCCTTCCAGGAAAACTCAAAGTTTTCGTTCAGGAACATGAACTGAACTGTCATTCTTCACGTCAAGACAAAAATTCTAAAACTTGCTGTAATGAAATGCGAAGTCGATGACAAATGGTGTCAGTAACATGGTGGGCGATACTGATCCAGATTGGTCTTTGCCTTTACTTGACTAGGTGGAAAAATATTTTGAACTGCGAGGGATTGAAAGCCAAATCTTCATTAGAACTGGCTTTGTAAAAAAATTATATATATATATTGAAACTACTACCTAAAAACATTTGGTGTCGTTAACAATTCTAGAATCTGCATTGTTCCACCGACGCAAAAAAATAAAATAAATAAATAAATGAAAGTAATAACCAGAGTCTCCTGAAGCATGAGTGTGATTCATTGTTTCTTGTGAATACTTTGCAGTGGAAAGGAACCCGCTTGCCCTCACATATGTGCAACACATGACATGCTTCACAAACTGTTTTGGTAAATAAGTTCTCAAAACAGAACTAAAAATAAGCTATATAGATTTAGGAGAAATAAAGTCAAGAAAGCTGTTGGATGCAATAAATGTGAACAAGCAGTAACTTGTTTTGTCTAGAGAATTGTACAATATAATCTGATCCGATAAGAATTGAACAGTTCTGGTGTGTGTAATCCGAAACTAAACAAGCTGCTGCTGGTGAATGGTTTTCCAATAAAGTTCATTCTTTTTTTCCTTAAAATTACAAAGAACTGTTGATGGAATCACAAAGTCAAATCTTAATTAGATCATTCCAGTTCCATCCATTATGGTTTAAAAGTGTAATACATGAAGTTTGTTCCAAATTGCTAACTCGATACTCATTCACTGACAATAAAATAAAATGTGAGTAATGTTTATCAATTACACTCTCAAGTTGGAACTATTCTGATAGACAGGAGCTCCAGGAGTTACCTGTAGAGCTTTTGAAGAAGGTATTCAATGAGTAAACCGCATCTTTAATAAACAAAAATATTCCACTGATCCATGAATAAAAAGCATTCCTGTGGCTTTAGAGGACACTGGGCGTCTTTCTAATTTCTCACTTTGTGACACATAAGAGCATGTACATCATCACATCAATATGAGATGAGAAAAGAAATGGACAAGCCAAAAAGGACATGATTTAACTCCTTTTTTTTACCATGTCAGAAAAAGTTCCAGGAAAAACGCAGCCAGAATTATACCTGATTTAGCGGATGGAATGAAAATCATTAAACCGAACAAGCCAAAAGCTACATGTAGCTGCTCTGCATTCAGTCTCCGTCGCAGTCCTTGAGTGTCAGTAATGTCAAATCTTTCCGCTACAGAGAAATGAGGAGCACAAATGGGGTGCAGCTAGACAAAGTCATTATAAATTCACACGGAGGCCCATGTTGGCATCCGCACAATGTGATTACAACAGAGGCATGGCAAATTTTTATTCAACAGGCAACAGCTGTGAGCAACAAACGCCCACAACCTTGGTGCAAGTGCAGCCTGGAAGTTGAAATGAAAGCTGCTGGTATTCCTCACGACGTCTACTGTGTGGCGACACGCGAACCCTGAAGCCGTGTTAGGACGCATCAGTGGCCCTCAAAGGGAAAGGAGTTGTTCACGCTTCTAGAGCGACCATACAAATAGTAATCACAACAGAAATGCTCTCATAATTGCCATCTGTTTAAATGGGGTTCAATTATATTAAGTTCACATTAATTGTTTAGCGATATGATTCAAGTAGCTAATTAGAAAGGCAGACGCAGTGACTCATGCTTTCCTAAGCTGTGTATGACCAGCTAAACTCAGGTGGGAGTGATTCCTGCGACTCAAGCAAGTTCTAGCACATTAACGCAAGTCTGTAAAGCAGGTCATTCAACATTAAGAAGTGTAGCTCACTTAAGTACATAATGGCTTGTTGTTCGTGAGATATGGTAATCCTCCCCTTTCACTTCGCAACATTCAACCAAGCAGCAAACAAAACACTAAACTGCTTAAAGCAATAGTTCACCCAAAAATTTAAATCCTGTCATCATCTAGGAAGATATATATATATAAAAAATTGTAAGCAGGCTGTTTTGGGTTACTATTGAAGTCAGTGGTGACCGAAAACACATTTTTTTCAAAATATCTTCCTTTGAGTTTGGCAAAACAATGAAATACATACAGGTTTGGAACTACCTGAGTGCGAGTAAATGACGACAGGATTTTCCTTTTTGGGTGAACTGTTCCTTTAAGGTTGCGTTACGTGTAACTTGCTCTCTGAAATACTATTCTAAACGGACAATCATGCGTCAACTGCTTTCCCACATAACTATACTCACTTCTCTCATTTCACTTTAAATAGTTCTCTCAGTTTAATGTTGAATGGCAATCTAATTATGTTTGTGTTGCCATAATGACTGGTTGAATGTATAATGTGAAATACACCTTCGTACAGCATCTTTACCGTATTCATATACTGTGCAATCTCTTTTCCCAAAAACCGAGACATGAAAGAAATGCTGTACCTATTGGATTTAAAGCAATGCAAGCACCAAAGTTTGAACAGTGATCGAAATTAAGGTGTTATATTTCAGCCTAATATAATTTCTATGAGCTTAAGATGAGGTGATTGCATTTCTGGCCGAGATTCCCAAGACCCTCCAAATGTGCCGCAGAGGACATCCTTTAGTAAGTCATTAGAGAACATCATTATCATTCAACTTCTCCTTTGTGCTGGTCTTTCAGCATTGCTGTAGGACACAAATGATGCATTGCTTGCTATGAACAATGAGCTATAAATAGAGTTCATTTTGTCCTGCAGGATCCTGTGGGCGTCCAGCTTATCCACTTCACTGTGGAAAGCTGCTAAAAGAGCCAAACTGCCTGCCTTCAATATGGCACCTCTCTCTTCCTCTCCGAACAGGGCCAGAGGACTCAACATTCATCAGATGATTTCTTCATTCAGCGCTTCTAATTTCAACTAAATGGCCATTGTCTGCTCGTACACGGAGGTGAAAAATAAGATTAAAGGGGATTACACTGGGGGCACGTGTGTAATACCAAACACATGGTACTGGGGTGGAAAGGAATTCTGTGGGATATTTTAAGATATTCATTTTAATAGTGGCTGCATTTCTGACATTTCATCACATGCTCACGTTCCAGTCTGATGCTTTATTGTTTATTTGCACATGAATGTATTGATGACTTACATGCAATCCAGGGGCAATGAAAATATGGGTCAGGGGGTTATTCTTGAAACGAAGGTTCACAACCTAATACACTAATATTGATGCAAGACACTATACACATGATTAATGTAAGAAACCAATTATATAACTATTTCTAAAGATTTATTGTTAGTCAAAGCAGTTGTACATTGATTTTACCTTTTACATGGATTGTCTTGACTAATGGTGTCTGCAACGTGTATGTGTACTTTGAATATTATTATTTTTTTTTTTACAATCTACTAGCCATTTTAATTCTAAAATACTTCATGCAAAAAAAGTTAGAATCAAGATTTATTATGTTTAAGATGTATTTGTTATGGCTAGAGCAGTGGTTTTCAACCTGTGGGCCGCGGCCAAGTATTATTAATAGAAATTGTAATATTGTTCATATAATAAAAAATGTCTAGTTTGCTGATCCGTTATGTATATTTTCTGTTTATTCAATACATTACCAGTTTATTCAATAAAGACAATTAACAGCCTTGCTTCCGAGTACTTAGTTAACCTGACACAAAAAGCGGGATTTAAATTCTTTTGCAGTGGGCCGCGGAAACATATGTGTTTGGCTGTGTGGGCCGTGAGTTAAAAAAGGTTGGGAACCACTGGGCCAGAGGATTTTAAAATAGATACATCTGTCAATAAAAATAAATTACTCCCATGCCACCTTCTGCTGTCATTCTCAACTATCCTCTCCAATTAAAAATAAAAAAAAGCAGGAGTTTGCAAAATACTGGTCAAAACACAGGCTAACAATGCCATGTCTTACCTTCCAGCACAGTAAGTTTGGCACTGGTGTTAATTTCTCCCATGCTGTTGGTGGCTGTGCATTCGTAGATGGCCTCGTCTCTGTGAGTGCGCAGCGGCTGTATGCGGAGAACTGAACCCGAGCCATCATCAAATTCAATCACCTGAGAAAGAAAGACACAGTGACTGTCAAATATTTTTCTCTCTTCTCGTCTTAAATTTACGACAAACCTTCAGACAGATCGTATATCTTCAAAGAGCGCTGGGTCTTTAATCACTTCCCTCTGAACTTTCAGCCAAGTACTGTCTTGAGTTATTCGCCTAGAACTGCCACGTCTATCCATGGTGGATAATGTGCCACTGTTGATGGCATGTGCTTTATTTTCTTGTGTTTTTAATATATATATATATATATATATATATATAATTTCAATTTACACAAATTTCAGCCTTGCTGTGGCGCTGAAGACTTCAACAAGGTGTGTTTGGGGCTAGAACAGAGTAATTGATACCTGGTTTCATAGACAGGGCTTAGTATAATTTGTATAAACACGCTTTAAAAATAGCATTACTAGTGTGCATGTTAAACCAAGTTCAAGTTATTATTTATTTGAAAGCACTCAGATTTACATTTTAGTTTCAGACTAAACTGGGGTTAGTGTATTGAGGCTATTTAGAGATACTGCCTCATTTAGGTTAAGATTAGGGTTACTAATTACATAAAAAAAAATATATATATATATATATATTTTGACAATATTTGACAAAGCCGCTTTAAAAAAGTATTTGGACACTAAAGCCATCCTTAAAAATGTGCAGTTTTGAAAGATTAAGAACTTTTTTGTAAGCAAGCAAATATGTAACAAGTAATAAAACGAAATGCAAAACACATATTTCTACTTAATGAATCTATATAATTCCCCCCCATTTTTTTCTATGTTGGAAAATAACGGTGCTTCATACTGACCCCAAAATATCCTGAGATTGGATCCTTGGTACATTAATTTAAAATCTCAACTCAAACCAAAAGACAGCGAAAACAGGAAAGAGAGTAAAGGGACAACACAGAAGGTGGCGGACATCAACACAAAAGAATATGTGAGCGTAAGAAGAAAATCAAGAGAGATGCGAAAACAACTGATGATGCGAAGAAGAAAGGCATCATGGGAGAGACACTGACATGCTAAGGAGAGGTAGGCAAAGACAGTTAGTCACCTCAAAGCGCTGGGAGCTAACTTTCTTTCCTTTCTTCATCCATGTGATCCGAGGCTTGGGCTCACCCGCTGCTTGGCACACAAAGGATGCCACTCCTCCCGAAATTCCCGTCTGGTCCTCTGGAGATTTGATGAAATTTGGCAAGCCTTGAAAAGTGAGGTAGAAAGAAAAAAAAAAAAAAAAGAGAGAGAGAGAGAAAGAGAGCAGCCATTAGTTCCTCAACTGAATGGTCGTCCAAAACCATGTTAAACTAGTTATGAATGAGGATCCTACACAACGGAACTAACTAAACTGACAGAAAATTTTGCATTCAAGTCACCTAACATATGTAAGACGTGCAGTGAAGAATTATCTCTGAAAAGGGTGGGACATCATCTTTTTTTTGCACATGACCTTATTAAAATTGCATTTGTAGGAGAGTATTAAAATGAATCACGCAACATAATTTACTAATGTTTGCGTTTGTCAAATTACTGGCATTTGTGCCATTGTTTAACACACAAAAAAGCATGTTTTAATAGTAGGCGCTAATTCGCGCAGCTCTTGGTTGATTGCGCTGGTCATTATGGAAATGATCCGGCTGTGTCTGTTCTTTAATGCGCACGTTGTTAGTAAATCACCAGCAGAATTTTCTCCTCCCAACAGTGCTTTGATGGAATTGCGCTCAAACGCTAATGTGCCCTGTTTAGTAAATCAGGCCTTGAACTTACATGTATTTGTACATGTATTTTTTAATTACCGGTCCTGGAAACAGAAAATAATCACTGTTACTATGACTGTTACTATGGCCCCAAGAATTTACAAACACTACACACAGACACGTGGACTCAAAACAATTCATTCTGTATTCATACATTATCAATAGTATGGCTAAGGGCTTTTGGCTAAACAACATTCAGGGTTGTTTTTAAACAGGCCGGTCGGAGCACGCTGCAATTCATGTTTTTTTTTTGGGAGAGCAGCTCACACACCCTACATCTTTGTCATGCATTTACAATACAAACAACAATGGGACGCGTTTCATCACTGCTCAAGCTAGGTAGGGCAGTGCGAAGATAAAGACCCACACATATCGGCTGACTCACTTCAAACACGCAATGGCTTGCTTCGAAGGACACTGACGCCAGATCAAGCAGAGCAATTTGGCAGCTACTGCGCAACATTCTGCGGAAATAGTGGGTGATGCGGGTGAAAAGTGAGTCTCACGGTAAATCCAGATATACAGGTCACGGCGTACAGATATTATCCAAAAAAATACAAGCAACTCTTTGTAGTTTTTCTCTCAACGGTGGGAAATAATCTTCAAGGACAAGCAGGCCAGCGTTTGACATTATAAAACGTATGCTGGTCTACAAGGACAGATTTCAACATGCTTTGTTAACAAAATGCAGCAAGCAGTTTTTTTGATGGACCTGTTTCCTGTAATACAAAAGAAAGTATACGGTTTTATTAATGTAATGAATTAAATGTTCTAATAAACACAGGCCAAAGCAAACATTATTAATTTTAAAACTGAAAAACATCTTTTAGTTTATCAGTCCCATGATTTCTGATATTCTCATCATAAGGAGGAGGCCACAAAATCCATTATCAGTGAAACATCTCCAGTGAACCACGGGACACGTTGGAATAGATCACAGTGTCCTAGCAGGCGGTCCACGGTGGGAATCTAATCCTCTCTTAGTCAAGGGAGAGATAAATTACAGCAGTGTGGAGACTACATGCGGTAGTACATATGATTCTCTTGGAGGGAACAAGCCGAGGGAATACGGTGCCACCGCAACGGTGTCCTTCCTCCTTTATACTCTGGGATCAGAGGGGTAGTGCTGGAGAAAACAAAATCAATACCTAGTTAACATATCACAGCGCCTCCGGGTAAGGCGGAGAAGAACTGACTAGCAGACAAGGGGTGTTTGTTAAATCATCAGTACGGTGTGCCGGGCGGCTCAGGCTGCCCTTGCTCTAGGACATAACCCCCACTGGAGCTTTATCTGAGAAGACGACACACACCACTGTGAGACTGTTTGTGTGTATGCACCTGTATGTGGCTCCATTGTAAAATCTAAGCCAATGTGTACCACACCAGCACCCCTGTGACCCACAGGAGTATTGGCCGGCCTGACATTTAAATGACATTTACGTGCCGGTTCCTCTAGAGAGCGGTTTGATTGGCACCGCCGAGCAAAGCATACCCTCATAAAAGCCATTCTGGCCACTTTTATCTCCTTTAATGAAGTTTTAAGCTTACGGCTTCTTCGTGGTAAGCTGCTGGTAGTTTAATGAGTAAAACCCCAACAAGATTCTCCAGTTACCTTACTGGGAGTTTCCCAAAAAATGTATACTTGGGTGTGCATGTGATTTAAAGCTTGAGATTAGCGTCACTTTGACATTCAAGAGCGCTCTAACATCTGTCATGACATTCTATAAGATGTACTCAGCGTGTGTGTGGTGGGGCGGGGGGGAGGGGTTTCCCCCATTGTTTACGACCAAGGATCAGCGGGCATTAACCCATCTGGGCACATGTTTCTAATTAAAGTGCACAGAAACTTCTGAGAGTTTAGGCAGATGAAATGCATGAATGAAGCGCAGAGATCCTGGGGAAAGCGGATAATAAGAGTGTAGACAGATAGATAATTGGTTTGATCAAGACTTTTTTTTTTTAATATTCAAACAATTTCAATTCTGTTCAACACATTCACCAATAACTTTTGAATGTTTTGTCTGGATAATGAACACAGACACATTTACACAGATTGAAAATACATTAGCAGCCATTTACAATACAACACTACTTATATTACAATTATTAATACTACTATTAATATGAATACTAATCATCAGTATTAATGTTATTCTTGTATAAATACATTGTCATAAATAGATGAGTCTTGTAATAATTATTCCAACAAAATTTTACATTAAAGAAATTATTATTTTATTAAGTGATATATTATTATTATTATTAGTACTACTACTACTTCAACAATCAGTATAAATGTTTTACCATGTAATTGTGTAAAAACACACAAACAAACAAATTAAATAAATAATTTAAATCATAAAAAGACAGGATCATGCCTAACCACGTACCTAACTGCATAGATTAATTCATTAATTGTATATTATTAATTATTTTATTAAAAGTACTATAATTGTTTAGTTTAATTACAATGTTATTATAGTTATTTTTTATTTCTCTATTTTCCATTTTCATTTTAAAGTTTTGCTAATTTGTGTTTTTGCCATTTTTGCTATTTTTTTTTTTTAAATATGTGTGTGTGTGTGTGTATATATATATATATATATATATATATATATATTTTTTTTTTTTTCCCTCCCTTTTTTTCTTATTTTCTTTTTTTTAAATAAATTAATAAATAAAATTAAAATACAACCTTGGCCTAGTCTAGAAACAACTTGGGCCTGATTATTGCGGTATTTATTAAACGTTTCGATCCAGAAAACCTTTCCAATGGTCAGTGACTTTATCTTCTAGGTGCTCTTGAACCATTTGTAGAGCTCTCAAAGTCTCAAAGCCAACAGATTGGCTTAGTGCAGTTGTGCCCTAAACATGTTTGTAAATTGACAGAAGAAAGGTTCAGGGCTCAGGGTTACTTGACGCTCAAAGAGACTCTGTTGAGAGCACAGGTCATAAGAGAAGATGAGAGGGACCGGGCCCTGACCTCCCAGGTGGCTGCGCTGTCGTCCCAGTCCTTTTGTATTAACCAACTCAATAAATCCACAGGCGCCAGAACAGGTGGCCTTGGACACCTGTTGACATTTATTTCCTACAGACCAGAGTCATGCTTTAGACAGTGGCATGTGGCTAGGGTAAAGACAGACAGACATGCGTGATGCAAAATCCCTGACGAGATGAAAGAACTTTACTTTTACTTGCGAAACACGTTACGTGACGTTACGGCCATTTACAAAATGGGTAATTTAAGGGCTTCCCTAGAGAAAACGCTTGTTGCAAAATGCAACAGAATTTTAAAGGAATGTTTTAAGCATTTATACGGCTTTTAAGAAAAAAGGCTTTAGAGTGGAGATGACAAATGGACACCCGGCAATTAGCAGCATTCCAGCTCCGCAGAAACACCCGATCCGGATTGAGTACAAGGATCAATACACAAAGCAGAGAGCCAACCATTCATTCTCATTAATAATAGATTAGCAAGTTATCATTTTCACTCGTGCACTGAGCGGAAATGTGTCCGATGCTATCAGCTGTGGTTGTTTTACTGAAACTTGTCCATTAACTGGGTTTTAGACCTTTTACAGGATTTTGCTTTCAATTAACTCTACATCAAGCCAGTCATTTTGCTCTATCGGTTCGATATCTCCAGTTTCCTTCATTAACATGCACAATTCCCTCACTAAATCCCATGCACTGGCATCTCTCACAATGTTGGGTATGCTTTTAGGCCAAGCGACGAATGGCTTTGAAAGTTGTTTGAAATTAATCTTATCAGTACTTTGCTTTTGCAGGACTTGAGAGAGAGAGAAACGCAGAATCCAATGGGCCAAAGAACAGAGATAAACAAATGATTGGATGAATGGGAAACAAAAAAATAAATAAATAAATAAATAAAGGAAAAATGATTCCCAGTGGGAATTTGTTCTCTAAGTGAGCGCAGCGTTAGGCTGATGTTGAGTGCGCCACTTTCTAATGTTATTAAATTATTTAGGAGAATGTGCAGAACACAAATTCTGAGCACAATTATGCCGTTCCCTCTGTGAAGAGCATTAAAGTAATGGCTTTCCTCCTAAGACACTGCTGGAGAATTATCTTAAAGGGATAGTTCAGCCAAAAAAAATAAAAGTTCTGTTATCGTTTACTCACCCTCATGTTGCTCCAAAACTACTTCTGTGGAAAACGCAATATCTTTGATACTCAAGTAAATGAGAACCGAGGCTGTAATGCTTCACAATGACAAAATAAAGTGTCCCACACAGTAGTCACACAGCTCATATCTTTGAGTTATAAAACAGTTTTATGTGAGACAGAAAAATACAGTATTATTCACAGACGATATTGTCATGCATTCACGAGGATTCATGAAACAGGTAGATGTGTAATAAATGTATCATTCTTTTAGAAACAGAAGTGTTCAAATGATCCTGTTATACACTCATCCACGAATCACATCTATACAACCCTCGAGTCAATGACATGCTCACACAAGACTCTTACTCACTTAATTTAGGAGATACTGGAAAGGACAAATGACAAATTTTCTACACAAGTTCATTGGAAAATTGCACATGTGGCAACATGCAAAGCGACGATGGGCAGAAAAACTGCCATTGCAAAAAAATGCATCACGTTGTTTCTTGCATAGTTGGATCACGTTAAAAAGATAAAATGCTTAAAGGACATTTAGACGAACAGAAATCAGGCAACATTTCACAATGTCGTTGCACATTTGAGAAACTGTTGCTTCACCGAAAAAAAAAGGCATCCACTATTCACTTAATGTTGGGTTCTTTAGGAAGCTGAACAAAATTATCTTTTCTTACAACCAAAAACACACTTCTTTTAAGACATTCTTCCTGAGGGAGTCCCATTGTACAGCCGAATGAAGAGCATTGATTAGCGTGATCTCGCTCTCATTCTGGTCTATGCCTGCGCAAGGGTGCGTGCTTTCGCTCCATTTGGTAATTACCAGTAAGTTCGAACTCGTGAAATGCCCATAAAAGGTGTTCCACCATCGTCTACATCATGAGTAACAACAATCTTATTATATATATATATATATTTTTTTTTTTGTCATCAAAATCTCAACAGTGTTCATTTCGGTGCATGGGTAAATTTTCTAACATTAAAAAATAAGTAAAGAGACATCTTTCCAATGAGCCTATGTATTATATTTTGGTCTGTTAAGTCATTGATTTGCTTTAGAAGACTAATGTTATGATTTAATTTCATTGTAATTGCACATTGACCAGCACACAACTCATAATTTCCACTTTGTGTTCCACAGAAGAAAGAAAAAAAAATGCCAGAACTGACAGAAATGAAGATTAAATAAAGTTCTTACACTGTTTGGGTGGAGGGTACACATGTAGCCTCTGAGGAGAAAAATTATTTACTAAAAGAATTAGCTCAATGTTCCCTCATGCATCTTTGACAAAAAAGAGCTTCCTGTTTAATAGAGGTAAGCTGTATCATATGACCAGGTGGTTTAGTGGAGGTTTAGCATTACTTCAGCCTTTAAACCGGTGCCCATCATGAAGTCTTCAAAGCCGTGACTCATTATCTGTCTTACCCCACTGTCGACATGATATTGGATCAAAGACGGAGACGAGCAATCATGAGGGAATATTGTTACTACCTCATTACTCGGCCCTCATGATAGAACAATAGAGTTATTCTGCCTCGCAGAGAAAACCTTCCTGTTCAGACAGAGCCATCAATATTAAAACACACCGGCGCTAACGCGAGTGCATTCCAACTGGCGTCTCATAGGGCCATTGTTATGAGGAGCACAGAACATCGAAATCATGCGCACAATAGGCCGGTGCCGCCCGGGCCTCACTGTTGGCAAAGGGACAAGAAGAATGTTTGCATGAGAACACAGATAAGTGAGGATAACACTTGGTTTCTAGGCTGAGAACTGTACTAGACAGAAGGCACAGAAGGTTCTGGGTGACTCTGAACGCTTAGGGCAGCCAGGCACTATGAAAGATTAAGGAACCATGAAATATCACCAGATTGGAATTATTTTGAAAGGTTAACCCAAAGTGATGGCCCGAGAGCATTCTAGAGAGCCTCAGGAGCCTGCATAGAACAGGTACATTGTTATCAAAGGCTGCAATTATGACATACGTGGTCATAAATCTGGCTGCTTTATTTGCTATGACCTGCACGTAATCCGAGTTAACCCGGCGTTTTCTCAGAGGACTCATCTAGTAGATGAGTTGTTGGTGAAATATTCTAGTTTCAGCTACACTGGAAGGGAGTGATGGGAATTCTGCCTTTAAAGCGCAAATACATAAAAGCTCAAATGGGAGGGCAAAATTCTGTCTGAAATTTACTAACAATGCACAAAATATAAGAACACATACGCAGCCAGATCATTTCCATAATTACCAGCACAATCTACCAAGAGCAGTGCAAACTGCCACCTGACTAGCTTCTTTGGGCGTTAAATAATGGTGCAAATAACAGTAATTTGATGAGTGCAAATGTCAGTAAATTTGTGTTGTGTGACTGATTTTAATACTTTCCTCCCATAAATTTTGCTTGTTAATATTCAATAAGGCAAGGTGCAAAAATAATTGTCACCGCCTTTTCGTCAATAATTCTTCACTGCATACCTTTAGTAAATCTTGAAAGTAGTCTTTTAAAGCCAAAAGATAGTTTGTGCTGGCAAAGCTGTTAGTAAATTATGCCCTATATATGTTTTTTAAAGTATAAAGTATAAAGTATAAATGTAACCATTATCGACCAACAGTGCTGAACTGAAAAGCCACTCATATTGACCAATAACCAAAATATCAAGCTTCCCTCATTCAGTCAAATTGAAGAATATTTTATATTTCAGTACCACATGTTTAAGCAACACAGTCTTGCTGCTGTATATTAAATAAGTGTGTGCATGTAACGGTTTTGAAAGTCTTTTTCATCTTCATGCATAAACAGCTCCGGGAGCTCTCAGAGGAGGGAGGCAGGGCGCAGTTAAAGCTGTTAGTTAAAGGGCAGCCATCACCTTGGCACAGCCTGTGCCATTGACTGGCGGGTGGGCAGAGAAAAGCTTAAGTGCCCCCTGAGGAATGGATGCAAAACATGGATGTAAAAGATTAGTGGCTAGATGTTGGATCAATGGGGACCCATTATGGGTTACGTCATCCATCACAGTCAAAACCCCTCTCACCCACACTAACCAAATTATTGCAGCTTACCAAGATAAAGGCCCCCTTCAAGTCCACCCATTCACTGGTTGCACATCTTTACCTATGCTCTTTTCTACAAGTCTGAAGCATTTAAACTTTCACACTATGTGTCAGGAGAAAATTTAATTACACTCCCTTTGGAATCTAAACACAAATTGGCCCAGACATGACTGGAACGGTCATTAACATTAATTTGCCATAGCAGATTCAAAATTCTCAATGAACTGTCCTTTTCTTAATATTGTTGTACTATTCATACATCTTATGAACAAATCTAATTCAGTTCATTGAAGAAATAGTCATTATTAACGGGATAATTCACCCAAAACTGAAAATTCTGCTATTAATTACTCACTCTCATGTCGTTCCAAACCCAAGACTTCTGTTAATATTTAGAACACAAATTAAGATATTTTCAAACTAATACTAGTTAGTTACTAGGGTAAACTAATGGTAAACGTTGGTGGACAGCCATTTTTAGGTCTCTCCAGAGATGCTGAATTGGGTTTAAGGGGTTAAGGCCAGCTCTAGGAAGGGTTCTTGTCATGCCAAACGTCTTTCATTTAAGGATTATAGAGGCCACTGTGCTCTAAGGAACCTTAATTGTTAACAGATTTTTTTTTTGTGACCTTGGCCAGATCTGTGCCTTGGCACAATTCTGTCTCCGAGCTCTTTAGACAGTGCCTTTGACCTCATGATTCTCATTTGCTCTGACATGCATTGTGAGCTGTAAGATCTTATATAGACAGGTGTGTGGCTT
>JAUYWG010000032.1:6147307-6165988 GCA_034779775.1 Enteromius afrohamiltoni
TGTCTTCAATATAAAATATATATATATATATATATATATATATATATAGAGAGAGAGAGAGAGAGAGAGAGAGAGAGAGAGAGAGACAATGACCGCTGTAAAGATATTCATATTGGTCATGTTTAAATGTAATAAAGTAGGGTATTAATACAAAATAAAGCAAAAAAAACAACAACAAATAAGTGAAGTAGGTCAATATATTCACTCTAATTGATAAATCCGAGCCTAATAATTACTGCAGTATTTTTAGCCATATTGTACAAAGTATGAAAGAACAAAAAAAAAAACATGCAAACAATGACAGAAACTTAATTTTTGAGTGAATTATCCCTTTAAATGTAAAAATATACATTACAATACAATATACAGTCAATCCAAAATATAGCCAGAAACTGCATCTAACCTGGAAATAGTCGGGTCAAGGCTACCCAAACAGGTAACCTAATATAAATGCTCTAAGTTTGGGGAAGCAGCCTCCCACAACGAGAAAAAACAAACAAAAAAAAGAAGCTTCACTCAAGAGAGACAAAATATTCTACTCCAGGCACCATGAACAGAACATGTGGCGCATATTTCGACAAGAATGTCAGAACAGAGCTGTTTAGAAGAGCAACTCACGAAATGCAGAAGAGGATCAACACGAAATGTGGTTCATATTGCCAGCATGCCCAATCCTGGAGGCCTGTGCACGCCAAGTGTGTGGGTCACATTGTACAAGAACAAAGAACATTAGTCATTGACAATTATGGGGTCAGCACAAAGGGGACAGAAAAAAAGGTTATGATGGGAGTCAGAGAAGGATGAGGAGAAGCCAGCTTTAATACAGATGAGAAGCAGGGGACGTGAATTCCCCACAACAAAATGTCATACGCTCTCAGACGCAAGTCTGTACTAATGTGATTAGCTGCTCATGTCTGTGATTACATAAAAACGCTTTATGGATATTAACAAGCCGAAGTGCCCCCACAACCCTCATCTCAGATGCTGTACAGAGGCTCTTGTAGAAGATTCTTGACAATGCAGCAACTTTACAGTGCAGCCCCTACTTCAAAATGTGCACTGTGCATCTTTTATAATTGCACATAGAGTACAGGAAATATCATGATAAGTGGAAGGGCATACAGTAAGTTCCAGACCACTAGCGGAAATAAGAAATGTACTGATATTACAATCCTGGTCAACAGATATTTAATTCTGTTTAAAAAAAAAAAAAAAAACATTAAAAACTAAAATGATAAAATACCTAAAAAAGTGAAAAAAGTGACTCGCAAAGTGAACAGCATGATGAATAAAATGAGATCTGCTAAACATTAAGAAAAATGTAACAAGGTTACTAAATTAAAGTAATAATAAATTAATTTTAAATATAAAAAGTGAGCATAAGACAACTACAAAGGCAAATAAAGTTTTTCTAATACACTTTTATAAATTATTTTAAATTATTTTATTTTATTAGCATTTCTAATAATTTGACTGCTTCTACTGTCCTCATTTGTAAGTCACGTTGGATAAAAATGTCTATTAAATGACTAAAATGTAAATGTAAATTAAAAAGTAAAAATGTTAATAAATATAAATACAACTTAGATTTAAAAAAAATTATATATATATAAATAAATATATATATATATATATATATATATATATATATAAACAAGAAAACAGACAAAAAAAAAAGTAAAACAATTAAAAATACAATAATTTATTTATTGTGTGGTTACACAACATCCTGCCCAGTATGTATGTATGCTGGTCCTGCAAGGCTTTAATATTGTCTTCGCGACGAGGCCTTTCTCAAAGCAGTGATATTATAAGGTCTAAGTGGCGTGGGACGATGACATACTCACACGTATGACGGCTCAAATAGCTTTTATGGCTGCCCTTCAGTCAAGGACACTGGATGCTCTTGTCATCAAATGACAGCACTGTATCCTGGCCACAGCTAAGAGTTTGGGGACCTGCCTCCAGCCCAGCGATCGACTGCCATAATTAAGCTATTAATCTCACATCATTAACCTCCGCTGACCAGTTCTTTAAGTCATTGCTGTGATATTGCCATTCCGCCTTATGCAAACCTCGTGCTCTCTCCATTTCTCCTTTTTGCCGGCTCTCCTCTGGTGTCTGTCATTGAAGGATCACAGCTGGGGACTAACAAAATTACCCCGCAAGTGCCACTTGATTGAGGATACGGTTACTTTTAATTAAAAAGAATCAATTTCTAATCCTGTCAATTTCACTCAGTGACCATATGGACACTTGAAAACACAATCCAATTTTCCACCGACCACCGATTCGGCCCTGCCCAGCCCACCGGGAAAACAATAGCTCACTTAATTGATTTATAGAGGTGGTTTTCTACATAGCGCTCCAAGGTAAAATGTAAAGGGTCCTCATTTGCAAGTGTTTCACAATACTTAAGTGCTCCTCTAACAGTAGGCCATATGTGTGGGTTGTCAGACAGGGGTTTTACTTTACTGTAATATAAAGAATTAGCTTGACTGAGAGAAAAATTTAAGCTTTCTCTTTGACTTTCAGATGGGATTTTAAAGTTCCTTCAGTTTTTGCTCAAAGAACTGAATTATCACAAACCTTCTTGCCATTAGAGAGCCATTGGACGGGAAAAGGATCGATATATGGACAGATGGCTGCAAGCTGCCTCTCGCAACATATAGAGACAAATAGCATCAGAAAAATTCCACTGCAAATGGAAAAAAAAATAAAAAGAGTAATTTGACAAGTTCAGCTAAACCAGATAAATGCAACAAGACCTTGAAGAAACCTTGTACTAGCACATTTTTTAGCATCATCCTTTAGAAATGCTTCATGAAAGCCTGTAGGTCCAGTAAGACATTACACAACACTAAACGTAGGCCTGCTGTAGCTTCAAGCTGTGATAAACTACTGATTAAACTACATTTTTCAGTAGCTTCACCCAGTTTTAAAGGTTTTGACTCTACTAAAGCATAAAAATACCCTAATACGTTTGCAGATATTTAAAAAACATGCTTGTTTATCTGAAAAACAATGGTAATTTCTTGTCATGTGCGCTTGTGCATCATTATAGCAACCTGCATGTGCATCGAGTCTAGAGTACCTATTAAAAGTAATTTGAACCAACGGGGGTCCTAATGAAGATCGGAATTCGAGGGGGGACTCAAGCCGATTTGTTACAACACACCATCAGAGCAAGCGCAGTTACAGCATTTACGCACTGCTCAGACGCGTACGAGCAAGATTTGTGCTTTTAAGTTGGAAATGTGTAAACAACATCGACACTCGCGTTACTAAAATATTTGTTAGATTTGTATTTTTCGTGTCGACACCAGTGATTATGCTTCTCACATCTGTTTCAGAGAACCAGGCAAATATTTCAATCGATCACTCAGGCATGGCACCAAAATCTACACTAGTGCATACCGCTTTCAGTACCCAACTCTAAATATGACATCGTGGGTGGGGCTTGTAAAATGTTACATTACAATCTGCTTTTTTGTTTATATTTAAAAAAGAGCAGGCAGATTTTTATCATTACAGGGTGGTTCTGTACGCAGAATGCCAACACACATTTATGCCCAAACGACATGTAAAAGTGAATTTTGCATAACAGGTGCCCTTTACACAAAGTAGCTTTTCAAGAAACAAGCTGGAAGCTATTTTTCTTACACTTCCAAAAAGAAAGAAAAAAATTAACTCCATTTGTTTTGTAAAGCCCTATTCGGACATTACTAGTTTTACCGGGGGGTTGTTAGAGAAATTTTTGTTTTACAAAATAGTTTCAGATCTGCCAAGTATGATTTGAGAGTTCGAATGCATTTTAGAGTGTGGGATTGTTCAGGTGGTTCTTTTAAATTAACAAAAATGTATTTTAGTCCATAGTCCATATTTTAGTCTGTTTTGCTTTCTGTGAGTTTGAATTTCAAATTATTTCCTGACAAGACTTAGCATCTCTTAGATCTTTCAGACAGTTACTAATGAGTTTACTTCTTTCAGCTGAAAGAAAGACCACTTTTTAAAGACCAAAATGACTGGAAGAGACTTATGTAAACCCTAGACACCACGTCTGGAGAAAGAAAGTTATGAAGAAGACCCCAATCAAGCAATCTGGGTGGCTTTAAAAATCACACAAACGAGACATAACTACCTAAACAAGGCTCAGACCTTGGTCTCCTCACAGGATCTGAGTAATTTTGACTTCTTCAAGCGTTCAGAATAAGAAAGTGCCTTAATTTTTCATCCGTCTGATTTAGGTAGGCTCTGTTACCATGGTGATCAACGTTCGCGATGCCCCACCCTGTAGTTCTGGCTCCACTGCCCTATAATTCAGAGCGTTGCAAAGCCAGTTCTTTCATGTTTAGCAACTCAACCCTCTCTGATTACAGACAACAACACAAAAAAGACCATTCGCGGTAGTCAATATTTAACCTCCCCTCTATTTTTAAAGTTTTATTTGTTTGAACATCTTTACAAAGTATTTATACCAAAGAAGCATTACCGTAAAGCAGTATCACACTAGGATTTAGGTGTCTGAAACCTTAAGTATAGTCAAATCTAGAGCAAAGCTCCCGGAGACTCTTTCTCAAACCATCAACAGCACCTACAGCAGCTGGTCTACAGCAGCATGTGATGACACTAATGAGGGTGCTGTGTTAATGCGTTGGGCATGAAAATGCAGAACGCTGAACAAAAGCCACGAAACTCAAGATAGGAATAAGCAAAAAGGTGTAAAGTTTGATGACAGCGTGACGACGAGTGCATTTATTCTGGTTAGGCGTGAAGCCAACATGAAACCTGTAATACAGTACTTCCGTGATGTGATGCACTTTTATTAAAATTCAACCCAACTGTTATTTTCGATAAATAGCCAATATTAAAATTGTACACACGCTCAAAATCAATTCAAAACTCAAGTTTTAATGGTGCGTTTAAATATTGAGGTCTCATTAGAATGTACAGTATAAAAAAAAGAGCTGCATTTACATTTAACAATGCTATTTAATTATCAGTTGACTATAAAAACATGACAAATGAGACAAATGTCATATTTGATATAACATGCACATCTCAACTTGCACTATAAAACAAAAAAAAAAATCAAGGTGGTAAAATACAAATATGGTAAGACTTGGGACTTGTTTCATAAAATAAATCTACAAATAAACCAGGTTTCTTTTAGGTAATCTGACTTATTGTCAATTGATTTGGCTCAGAATTGAACAAAAATGGCTGGCTTGTTTGGTAAACTTGTTTTTTGATCACAGTATGTCGTCAGCTGCCTCGCGAAGTTTGGAATTACTTTGATCAAAATTATCTTACTAAATGATCTGACAAACTGTGAATACTTCTGATTAAATCATTTAGTGAAACTGATTTAATATAATATCACCACGTAACGTTGCTGTAGAACATACGGCTTATCATAAGCTTGTTCAGAAACTGCGACAAAAACTTTCAATTTAAACCTCCCTTGAATAAATGAATATTCATTTCTTTTTATCAGTCCGGAAAATGTTTAAAAGAAAGACTGATTGCATGACGTTTCAGATTTGAAACACTGGAAATACCAAAGTGATACATTTTTTGAAATACAGTCAGAGTTACTTTGCATCAGAGATCGTTTTGAAAAAGTCAGAGGAAAGATTTTCAATCACAAAGGCTTTGTGACTTTAAAAGTGGCAACAGAAGTCAAGAGAAGAAGCTTCAAGGTTACCCTTATGCTAGCGCCGCCTCTGAACGGCTGAAAGATTTAAAGGTTAAACGAAGCAAGCGAAAAAGAAAGACAGCGAGCAAGCCAATGCGAGAGAGAGAGGCCTAATGGAATTACAACAGCCTTGTGACAGCGGTGCAGATGGGTCACATGGCGAATTAAATGGCTCTCTGACCCATGCCAGAACTGAGCCTTGACCCCCTCTCGACCCGTGGCACCCACAACATTGCCATGTCACTCACGCCACATCTTAGCAATCCACACGCTCATTCACAAGGACAATAAAGCAGCCCACGAGAACTGCTTTCTGATCAACAGAAACGCATCGCTCATCTAAAAGCCAGCAGAACGGTTTGTTTGAATTTTGGGTTTATATGGTGCCACGCGAGTGAAGCATTAGCGTGTTCACTCATGCCTGCAAACAATTCCACAATGCGATGCACTTCCAATTTCACAAGGTACAGGAAAAGTCACGGGTAAAAATGACTAGTCAGCTGAAGTGTTGTACTTACTGTCTGCCTGAGAGGAGAATTGCACGCAGCTCAGCAGTAGCAGAAGAGGAAGCCCAACGGGCAGGAGGGGCACGGATGTGCAAATATTAGGCACCATGTTCCAGGTTGGCACTGCTCCCTCTCGGTCCCCGCTCTGCTCTCGCAGCTCTCACGCAATCATAGACTAATACCTGAGGGACACAGAGACAAAAAACATGTTAGCATTTGATTCAAGGTAGGACAACCAGGCATGTACACTATTGAGGGCTGGCATGATGAATTGAGCGGTCTGTCTAGGGTAACAGGGTTAATGAGGTAAGCAAATGCTCTTTTATCAAAGTAAACTAAACCCATAATCTGCTGCCGGATAGCTAAATATCAAAAGGACAAGAGAGAAGTGGGAATTCCCAATAACCGGCCGCCACTAAAGGTGCCTATTAAGCATGTAAAGTGGCTCTGTACAGATGGCTCCAGATCTCCTGAAGTGTGGAGGTAATACAGTATAGCCACACACACACACACACAGCTCCCCAAGGATGAATGCTGGTTTAAATCAGCGCTCACAGTATCCGAGGTCTATGAAACTGCCAGTATATACTGGAAGTTATGTTGAAACTGCAGCTTGTTGAGCTAAGCTGCTCAAATGTAAAGTAATTAACTTCTTTCTGGAGGTTACTACGGTGGGCCAGTATAGCGCACAACAAAATGAAATCACCACAACACAATATATAGGACTAATTTAGTTATGTTGCAATTTGTTTCTGTTGTCTTGTGCCATTTTCGTTGTGTTGTGGAGATTCCGTAGTGTTACTGATGAAAACCTGCAAAATACATTGATGGACAATGTGTCAAATTACACAGTACGTGTGGTAAATGTCAAATTAAATGTTTAAAGTAGATTTTAAAGAATTAATTAATACTTAAAGCTGCAGTCTGTAACTTTTTTGTGCTCAAAATGGACAAAACTTGCACAATTTTCCAAACCATGTTTTTGGCTTGTCCTGAATCACTATACGGTACACCTATAAGAAGTGTTTACATTCAGACTATTTTTACTGGTTCAGGTAGGTACTGTTGCAAAATAGCCCGGCACCTGCGTGATTCGTCATAGACATAAACAGAGATAAGCAATTCCGGCTACAATGTTTTTCTGCAATAAGCACACAGTTACGTTTATTAACTGCCAACACTTACGGACTGCAGCTTTAAATAACATTTTTTTTTTATCATGCTTTAAAAGTAGTACACTCATTTTGATACGAGTGCCAAGAATGATTATAATTTTAACTGTAGTGTGTTATTTAAGATTGCATCTATCTGCCGAACACTTATAATACCGTATAAGACAACAGAGGGAATTATTAATTTACATAAAAAGATATATTCAAGTGGGACAAAAACACTCTAGAGTTCAACTAGGTTAATTGGAGTTATTAATAATTTAAACTATAAATCATTTTAATTTAACTGCAATTAACTTGCAGTCCGAAAACATTACATCAGCCACTTTGACATCAATGCATTCACGTCTGATCTTATCGGTTTAATTATGGCTGAAACAAACAAAAAACAGACAAAAACACTGGCTCAAGTCTCTTACAAGGTGAGAAATACTCAATTCACCTGAGGAGGTGTTGACTAGCCAATTATTAACAACCTGATTTCGGATGCATGTTGGATGTGTGCTGATATGCCTGGCTGCCGTGTTTGGAGAGAGTGCCAAAAGAAACAATGAACAAACAGATCCTAAAAGGGAGGTGTTTAAAGAGTGTTTATTTTTTCATCCAAAAGGCTTTTTGTTAATCTTTCTTGACAAGAGGGTTTGTGTTCTAATATAACAAGAGACAACGTACATGTTGAGTCATAGCTCAGTTATACCAAAACACCTAGAGGGGTTTCAGCACCGCAGCAATCATTCTAGTAATAAGCCTTCAATACCTTTGGAGGCATATCAAAAAAGAGCAGTTGATTAGGTCACCAATAGAGAGAGAGAATATCGAGGCGCTTCGAGCATGACCTACATTTGGAAAACACTGGTAGGATTAGTCAACTGATCTACTTTTTTAAATACATTCCTCAAAGTCGAAAACCAATAATTTAAAACCCGCCTGCCGATCACCGAGCTCTTACGCCACGCCTGATCTGTTTGTTCGGGCCAGGGTTATGGAGAGAACAAGTAAATAAACCGATAACAGCACAATGGCAGAGTGAACATATACATCATGTGAGATTTACCCAAGGAGCAGCGATATTGCGCAATAAACCCAGATCAAACAACCATCAATCTCCTAACACTGTTGAAAAGTCACAGTTTCGTTTTAGAAAACTAGGCTATATTAGAGTCCATTACTCAAATTCGTTGTGCTTTTAGCATGAATCAAGTGGATTATTCAGGATTATGATCTGAATAAGGATCATGATTAAACAAATGCCACTTGCGGTTATTCGTGTGCATCTTATTTCACGTGAGATCATATAAATGATGACATTTATGTTCAATTGCTTCTGCTTAGATCACATTCTTGCTGTCTGTAAGTATAAGTAGACAAAACATGGACACAACTGCAGAGATGCTTGAGAATATTTCACCAAAGAAGCTAAATATTAATAATAATAATAATAATATATATTGTATTGTATTAAATTAATTATATTAAAACTTACATTAATGAGAATTTGAAGGGGTAAACTTATCCGCTTAATGGTTCTATTATATATATATTAATAATGGAACCATTAAGCACACACACATATTCAAATCATCATTAAATGTAAAGCAAAAACACTTAAAATCACTTAAAAATACATAGAAAACCAACCTGTCCAAAAGAGCATGATTTATTAATTTAAAATCTGCATATCATGCATTCTTAATTTTTTATATTATTTGTAAATTAAATTACAATTTTATTTTATACATTTGTATTCCTTTGATGGCAAAGCTGAATTTTCAGAAACCATGACTCCAGTCATTCAAATCATTTTAATATGTTGATTTGTGCTCAAGAAAGCTTAATATAATCGGTGCTGATTTGTAATTTAATGCATCTTTGCCGAATAGGGCTGCAACTAATGACTATTTCAATAGTTGACTAGTCATCGACTACCTTAACGACTAGTTGACTAGTCTTTATGAACTGCAAAAAAATATATATGGCTTTGCATCTTTTGTATATTTAATATATTTTGTTAATAGCATTTTCCTTCGATTAAAAAAAAAATTGAAGACATAACATTTATTGCTTCCAAGTGCATTTTCTGCATAGCAAATATGAACGAAAAGTTTGCAGTAAACAAGTAAACAGCAAATAAATCAGCCATAAAATAAACACTGTTCCATAAACTAAAGCGCATTGCATGTAAACATGTAAAGCCGGTCTCTTCCCCATGCTTGTGCGCTGGTGTCCTTGTGGGTCCAGGAAGGGAGAGGAGGGAGAGCGATCCGCCGGAGACGCGAGCCACTCGAGACAAGTGCCACCAGAATGCGAGCCGCGAGGAAAGTGAGCCGTTAGAGGGCTAGCCACCCGAGAAAAGAGCCGCCAAAGATGAAAGAAGCGAGAGGTGTGATGCTGCGTTCACACCAGACACGAATGAAGCATTAAGCACGATTGATTTACATGTTAAGCCATAATAATGCAAAGATGCGATTAGACATCCTGCGGCGCGATTCGCACAAATTAACGTCCCAGGAGCACAATGAGAACACCAGTTGCCTTTTTATTTTGGACACTTTTTTCGCCTTTGGACACTTTCTTTTGATTATTTTGTTAATAAAAAACCTCTCCGTGGTCTGACGCAACGCCCACTGTGTCTGTTGTTGGTTCCTCGCGTTACATTGATGACATCACTAACGACCCTTTGACAACTAAATTAGTTGTAGACGACTTTTGCCATCGACTATTAGTCGACTAGTCGTTGCAGTCCTATTGCTGAACAAAAGTAATGATGCAGTGGTGTTTTTTTCAGTCTTTTACTGACCTTTAAGTGGTAGATGATACAAACTCGGACAGTGTCCTACAGAACAATCCTAGCAATGTGACATGCTAATATGTCATTGTAACTAAGCAAAGGTATATTTACTCCTGCCTCTGCAGAGAGTCTCATCAGTGTGAATGACCCAGGAATCTCGTCTTGGGTCCACTGTGATTCTACCATCAATGACAAACACTTCTCTCCTTGTCACTCTTTAGGTACATCTCCTTCCAAGCGCTCCGACGCCAGTGATTGCTTTTCCCTTAATGGCCCATCCAGAGATAAAGACAACAGGAGATCTATGGCAAGGCCTTGTGTCGACAACGTTATTGACGTCTTTAGGGAAGATAAAGTCCTTACAACAAGACCTGTGTTGAAGAAAATTGTCCAACACCATGAACAGCACGGGCCTGGTTTAGCCTGGTCTGTGATTTCGACTACAGCGCTGATGTTCAAGTATAATCTTTTATACTTTGACAAGTTTATAAAACATATGACCCAAGAGAAAGTCTTAGATAACTTCGAGGGAGACGGTAAATTTGTTGAAATCAAATAAAAGTGGAAGGTAAGCAAATTACATGGTGCTGCACTTCATGTGGGAGACGGTTTGTCTTGACATAAAAGTCTGCACTGCAAAACAAAAACAACAACATGCTCGAGTTTTGTGCTCGGCCTTTTGTGCTCAAAGACTTCGTGATGAACGGTTATTTTTATTGATAAACCTCTAGCAAATGTAAATGAGCAAATAATGGCAAAAACAATCCAAAACAAAAAAAGCATTTTTTTGAGGAAAATGTTTGTGCCAAAACCCCCACAATATAGGATGGTAGCCAGTTTGTAAAATTATAAACGTTACTAGTTTAATTTTCAGAAGATTTAGAAAAAAAACTGCATAAAATACCGTCGTTATCGTAACGGAAACAATTTTCAGTGGTATCGTACTTGACATTTAAACTCTTTTCCCGTACAATTATATCTCCAGAATGTTTGTTTTCATTAAGTATTACATTAAGCCCTCAAGTACAGTGTGATGAAATGTAACATGACTCACATGAAAAAATGTATAGGGTTGGAGTACTGACACGCCAACAGTACACGTGAGACGTAAATAGAAAGGCCATCTTTAAGGTCTCTTTTGTGAGTGGCTGACCAAAAATTCCCTCAGTCCTTTCCGTCACAATGTGAGCCTGCAATCACATTTGACTCTTAGACAGACGACATCAGACATGGTGACAGCTCAGTCATTTATTCAGTATAAATGCCAATAAAAAGGAGCAAAAGCTCTCTGAATAAGACATAACCAGGAGATTTACTGTCATATTTTGCAGATTACCAAAAGGCTTCTCATTCCTTCCTGAAGCCACAAATCAAACGCAGAGTAATTCAACAGAAATGAGATGTAGTACACACACAGTGAAAAACACACTGAGGAAACGCTTGATGTGGAATTTGCTGTGGAGATATTATTAATGTCACATCATGAAGCAAAGTGCAAATGTATTGTGCAGAAAGGTTGTGTGGGGGAAAAAAAAATATAATAATAAAGTCCTGCTTGAATACAAGCAATCGTAGATATTTACTAAAAACTGCTAAGTAAAAGTTGAATATGAAATTGGATTATGGGTAATTAACACAACAGTATACCATGAGATAAAGAGTCAAATACACACTTTACGTACAACTGTTTATTTTTACTGAAAACTAAAAAAAAAAATTATAAACCTGAAGTTGAACACAAAACAAGCTCAATCAAATTCGACAGCAGCACGGATATGACAAAGAAACAAAATGCTTTTGAATCCCCCACAGCCTGCTAAGTTTACCCTCAGCATCGGCACCGGTGCTCAATCCACACTCAAACAAACAGAAGGCATGTCAACAAAGAACGATGACACCTGAATCAATACTGCCAGAGACTGAATAAGCACATCTTGACAATGAAACACTTCATTAGATCAAAATGCCTCTTAAATAATCTAGCATTATAACATTAGCTGAGAGGATGAATACTAGTGTTGGGCTATATGCTCCATAGTCATCCTGTTCTATCATTAGCCTGTAATATCGCAGAATATTATCGTGCTAATTTATTGTGTATCACAGCCAGAGAGAGAACCAATTTAAGGGTAGAGCTAAAAAAAAAAAAATACTATTAAATATTATTGTAATATCTAAGTATAAGTAAGTATATAAATAAGTATATAAAACATTTTAATAAGACTGAATTAGTATTTAATATCATCATTTAATAGAAACATTATATGTTACTAATCATAGTACTTGTTTATCCTCAGTTATCCAAACAGTATCTACAGAAAATGAGTAAAGAAAATTAATCTTATATTCTATGATGATGAGAGTATTCTAGCAATGTCAGAATTCAGTAAGCAAGCTTGCATGCAACAATAAACTACAATAAACAATATAACAATAATCTCTAGTTCTTCAGCAATGACTTATCTGAATACCTCTGATTGCAAATGCATTGTCGTGTATCAATGCATTTGCCGTGTCTATATAGTGTCTACTTGTAGTGTCTATTGGCACAACCGTAGTGACTGCTAAAACAGTTTGTCAAAAACATATCTGGACACAGTTCAACCCTACTGTAAGTCAGCTGAAAACAGAAAGAAATAATAGTTTTAAAATAATGCATCTTTTCAGGACCATTAAATATATTTAATAATATTTCTTATCGTGGCACTCTTTTTTTCTGAACGTGACTCACTCAAATGTATGTCGCTGGCCAGAAGTTTAAGCTGCCTGGTCACTAAATGATATTCTTTGAGAAAACCTTATTGAATAATTGTAGGAGATTAAAAACAGTCCTTTAAGCAGGAACATTTCCATGAGAAAGAGATATTTCACTTATGAAAAATCATCAACACCACTTCCTCCATCACTGTTGATGACACAGCATGGGAGCCAGAGCTGCAAAGTCGAACAGCTACCTGAAAACTAAAACCTAATCAATCTTCAGACAAGTGACTCTAAAGAGAGTAGCAGAGAATGGCATAAAGCCTGATGTTAGCAACTACAAATGCAGGTGGCTTTCTTCAAGTCACCAGTCCAGCCCTGAACACAATCCTTTCTAGAAACTCAGGTGGGGCGAGAGTTTAGTTCACAAGACTGGTTTTCTGGTCATGGTTTGTGAAAAAATATGCTTCTGATAATGTGCGAACGTTCTCCTTGACTGGAAGCAATGCAAGACCCATTGTTTTCTTAGGGTGTAAGTCCTTCAGCGTCTTAAGACAAAGACAGGATTAACCGTAGGCGGCCTGTTAGCATACACTGCAGCAGTTTTTAGTAGGGGAACATTCTAAAGGATGAAAACAGGAGGATAGCCATGGGAAAACAGGTTAACCTGGGAGTCATTATCTCCTCTAATTATGCAGTAAGTAAGGCAAATTAGATTTCACAGGTACAACTCATCCATTTACACAGCTGGATATGAAGATCAGGCAGTGGAGGAACACCATATCAGATTTTAGGTTGACTCAAGGACTCGCAAACAAGCAAATCTCATAATCAAACCGCCATTCGTTCGCAAACCACGCCGAACTTCTGCTTCCTGCTGAACAAGTCCTACAGGAGCTGGATGCATCTTGCTGTGGAGTCTGCTGCCTTTCTCTCTTTCAGTCTCTCGACTCAACAACAGACAGATGTGGCAGATGGAGCCATATCCCTATTGGTCTCGTGAGGCTCCAGATTTAAAATGTAAAACAGCAAGCAGAGTTTGGGAGGTGGAAGAGGCGATGTCACAGGGCAGCAGACGTCAGGGATGGCTGCCATGAGAGCACAAGGCTAATTCAAGCACTAACAGACTTCCCGTCCAAGACAAACCAACTAACCGCAGACCGGCGAGGTGGCAAGTGGCTGCTTCTTGAACACGCCTGAAACTAGGGGACAGAATTTAAATGAGGCCCAGCTTCCAAGAAGTTGGCAGATCAGACTCGATATGGGTTATTAGCAGCCTTTCTGAAGAGAAACCAACATGGAGGCAAGCTGGGCTTCTCCATTAGCATTCAGGGGTGAATCATACAAACCTGTGGTTTTGCTTCCCGCTGTTGAGAGCGACAGGTAAGGGAACGTGTTCTGTTCCCTTATTTCATGCAGATGAAGTCATTAGTTTCTTTCGCTCCAACCTGGCGATGGTTGTAACTAACGGGGCAGTGCACAGCGAAGCTGAGAGGAAGAAGAGAGGGATTAGCCTGATAGTTGCTTTTCACTGAAACTCTCCACAGCATAAAGGGTTTCTCTGACAGCTTGTGACTCACTTTGACCGCGACAGGCAAATTACCCAGGGTTTCACTTGAAAGGAATGAGATCAAAAGAGCCACCATGGCCTCCGTCTCCAAAGCAGAGTCAATGTGCTTTTCTGCAAAATGGGTTTATACTGCACACTGTTTCCCTCCCCATCAGTGCTATATAAGAATTGAAGAACCGCTTTGAGACAAAAAGAGGAAACCTCACTTAAATTATAATAGCAGCTGAAAAAAGCAACCTCCCAATTGAATTTGAGCTTTTTTTGTACTTCAAAAAAATGTGACTGAAAAAGATGTGATTGAGGAACGACAGTACAGAGCATTATCAATCAATATACCAGTAAAATATGCACTTTATTGACAAAAAAAAGAGCTATCAAACACACCCATGAAAATCCATTTGGGAAAACTTCAAAAAAACATGCCTTAAGACTCTCACCATGGTCCAATCTGGCAACTATCCTGCAGAGTTTAGCTCCAATCCTAATTAAACACATCTAAATCAACTAATCAGTGTATTAAGGCACATTAGAAGATTCCAGGCAAGAGTTTTTGGGCGAGTTGGACGAAACATCAGCAGGGTATTGGCCCTCCATGACCAGGTTTGGACACCCCTGGTCTTGCTATTTTTGAAAATAAAAATGTGGAAAAAACTTTCACTCAGGGTCATGCAAACCCAGATAGTCCAAAGTAATTAGCTAGATTTAAAATATATATACCTTTTTTTCATCAATAAGTACCTCAAAAATAGATTCTGCTAAATATTTTACCTTAAAGACCTCAGTGGTGTCGGTAAAGAGGTGACCCTCTGTTTAGTTGACAGTTAACATCTGACAGCATCCTCCCTATTTTCAGTTTAAAATGCTGTGAATTTTGAGGGTAAAGACTATTTCACATCTCAGCCATTACCTGACAAAAATAGAAATCCTTCCATCTGCTTGGCCCGAGACATGTCGGCACTGTAATGTGTCGCATGAAATAGACTGTCCAGAACCTGACATAAAATCCATCTTGTTTAGGTCATCCATCTACCGCTTCGCTATCTATCTCCCGCCTCTTCCACACTGTCTAGACGTTCTTTTCCCACTTGGAGCTCTTCGATTTTCACCCTTCTGCACTCATTGCTACATACAGCCACCCCCTCACCCCCCGCTGTGGCTGCAGGGTGGATGCACCTGCAGTAAAAACAGTTCTCAGACTATCAATTACCTCTCCAACAAACACGAAATGCTGGGCCCCGTCTCAAACAGGTTCTGCAACTCTGCCAACAGAACAACATGCACAGACTCATGTTGAAGCAAACAGTTCATGAGAAACACCCCCCATT
This sequence comes from Enteromius afrohamiltoni, assembly GCA_034779775.1. Lineage (NCBI taxonomy): Eukaryota > Metazoa > Chordata > Actinopteri > Cypriniformes > Cyprinidae > Enteromius > Enteromius afrohamiltoni. Next base: position 6,163,067 of record JAUYWG010000032.1, read on the forward strand.
TACTTCTGAACACCAGGTTGTCTCCATGTACAAATACTGCACGTAAAAAAAAAAGTCAAGGTAGGACACTCCACAACGTATAACATAAATTAACAAGAACACAGACAAGTGAGCTATAGCAAATAAATGTGTCATCGGACACTATTTGTTTGAGGTTGTTCAATAGACCTAACATGGGAGTTGTGCAATAGGGACCAAGAAAGTAAAAAAAAAACACCGCTCCTGTCAGGTCAGAAAATGACAGAGATGTCTGTGTGTCACACTGGGATTTTAGTTCTCAGAGACAGGGATTTGTCCACATCCCAACTATGGTGTTCACATGGTTTAGTGTCAAAATGTCAGTGTTTATTAGGATCTGATTATCTAGTTGTCTTTGAGGAGGACAAATTTAATTAAATGACAGAATCTCACCCATCGACATAAAGGGCATCTTATCTAATCATCACTCAAAACGGAAAAAAGAACTTTAAAAAAAGTAAACAAAAATGCCGAAGTTAAATGTAAACATGACCCAAAAAACTATTTTATGTTAAACTATAAAATAAAAGTAATACAACGCTACAAGTCAAAGATACGGCTCCCATTTCTGTTTGAACCTATTTATTTTAAGTTTTAAAAAAATGTCCTAATGGTAAAATAAAGAACAATATTTTCAATTTTTAAAAAAGATTTTCCTATATCCATATTGAAATACTATAAAAACAGCTAACAGTCAGCAACTGCAAAACAATGTCAAAATTTTAGTCCTGATAGATTTCTAAAGCACTTATTTAAACGCATTATTCCGCTTTCATTGCCAAGTCTAGCTGCCCAGCTCTTTAGATTTAGATGTTTGCTTTCTTTTCATATTATAGTTGCGTTCCTCACAATCCCCATCTACTCATGGACAGCTTGGCAGGAAAACTAGCAGAATCACTTTTATTTACTAGGGCAGGGGCATCTCCATTAGCCGGAAGATTTACATGGAAACAAACTGAGGATTAGCAATCCCATTAGCAAGCCGAGTCCGTCCACTGGTTTTTGAGTGTGGGATGTTTTAGCTAAGATAAGATTCATGGAGGGCACTGAGCTGAAAACACAACAATACTGTTCATCATGAATTGCATTGTGGGAGAATCCAGTTATTAATCCTCTCCAGTACATTTATTCAATGCACGCCATCTGTCGGGTATGGCACCTTTACACAAAACGCTCTCCTAAATTATGAAACAATTCACGTTACTAGAGGCGTAAAGTGTTTGTTAAGGTAAATGTTTGTGAGGTTTTTTGGTTGTCAGATGTCTTTGCCTCGAGATATAATTCAAACCTAGAGATACCGAAAATGGAAAATAAAGACATCACGCTAACTAAATGAATTCATTCTCATTCGCATATATCCAAAACAAGTCATCACATTCTGGGGATCTTGCTGTGCAAGGCATTCTGGGGATGGGAGGAGGATGACTAAACCAGGGGAAAGAGCCACTCATCATGAAAACTAATGCTGTTGATACCTAATGACATTGCTGTTGCACGGCGGGGTTGGGGGTGAATTCAATTGTCTAGAAACTAAATGAAATGTTTTCTCGTTCGCAAACAGGGCGTCATATACCCTAAAGGTAATATAAAGCAAATGAACAAACAGCTCTGACAGGTATTATCCTCACGCTATTATTGGTTGTGGCTGCTGAGGTGTGTGTGCGTTTTGGTCAGTATTGTCTACACCTTTAATAATGGTGTTGGGTTTGAAAAAGCTTCAGAAAATTTCGTTCCACAAACTTCATAAAGGCTTTGCTTTATACAAAGACAAGACTCCTGGCATCTCTCGCTTTATACATCAGAGAACATATTAAAACTACCAAAAGTCTAGATAGTGTTAGTAAGGGACATGAAAACCTAAATATTTACACACAATCTCTTTCTGACGCAAGACTTGCCTCTGCTGTGACGAAATGGCGAAGTGCTCACATTTGAAGGTTAACATGCAGAGTTCGAAGGTCCACTTTTTTTTTTTAAATCTCTAGTCATGCAAAGACCTGGGCACATCACAGACGGACTACTCACTAACTGTTATTATAAACATTAAACCTCCACCAAATGGAGGTGTTTCACTCAGCACGTCCATAAGATGATTTAGGAGCAAAATGAGTTCCTGTGTACGCAGGGTAATGTCCTCTTTAATAAAGAGGATTTGTGCGGTTATTTCAGATCCATCTCTCATAATATTAAACGTGTCATAAAATTTAATTTGTACCCTTAATAGCGGATTTGACTTTTGCTGTTTAGATGAATATTAAAAGGCGTGAAATACAGATTTTTGAGTGGTGAGCACTTGGAGTTAGAGACGCATGTTTGTGAATGCTAATTACTTCAAGGCTCTCAAAGAGAAATTATTTGAACAATAGAGGTAATCACACTCTATTCAATGAAGTGCCGATGACAAAAAGAGGAGCTTTACTCGAAACAAAAGACGCCGTCTTTAAACAAAGCATTCTTTAAAAGATCAATACCAACTTGTATAGCTCTTATTTAAGTGTATCTGGCTTATCAGTAAACTATGAGGTCAGTGTTACTACAGCTAAGAGGTTTCTCAAATCCAAATGTAGCCCTTAGATCTTGCATGCATCATTCCAACCCTGTCTGAGCACATCACTGGAGCAAAACTGCACCATCTCACGGTGGCTGCCAGGGACATTAACCAATAATGTATGACAGGACTCAATAATAAGGATGGCCTGCGGGCCCGAGGCCAGTGAGAGAGTGTTTTGGGCCTGTTGATGGAATACACACTTAGCTCTATTGGATGATGATAATAATAATAAAACAATAAGCAAAAGTATTTACATATAGCATTTATTTATATATTATAGCTGTATATTTTCTAGCTGTTGAAAGAAATGTAAAAAATAAATAAATAAATAAACAAACATTGATATAAATGAT
>JAUYWG010000032.1:6175297-6221489 GCA_034779775.1 Enteromius afrohamiltoni
TTTACTCTGGCTTACACATAACACACTGATACACATTTATTAATCAAATCCGTTAAAGGATTGTTAGGCTGCATTAAATAGATCCCCTTAACACACGTGTACTCGTTACATCGTAAAAAAAGAATGGCCTCTACGCTAATATTAGTCTGTCTCTCTTATTCTGTTCCTCAGTCCGTATCCAGAACGGACGGTGTACCAGCTCAAAGAGATGATCTTCATCATAACACCTAGCCTCTGGCTTGCTTAGTTGGGGACACCTGATTTTCAGTGATTATCGTCGTCTTGACTACAGAGACCATCTCTGCATTTGATAAATAAAGTGTAATCTCGTCATTATACATTACTATTACTCTGTTGTTCTATTTGATAATGTTCAGTGCTTTGCTACAATCTGTATTGATAAAAGCGCTATATAAATAAAAGTGACTTGACTTGACTATGCAAAGAGCTCCATCAATATTGAACAACGCTACACAGTCCTATTACATCTGAATGTAGATACGGGGTCTTGGGGAAGGTACGGTACTCACTTGCTGGGCGGTTAAAGATAATGGAGCTTCAAGCAGAGTGAAAGGGGCTGACGCACTCAGTGACAAGTGCTGAGAAAAAAAACAGCACAAGGGAGATAAGACTTTGTGCTTTGTAAACTGACCTTGTGTGAGTTTTTGTGTGTCCAAGTAAAGTACAAGAGGCACACAGAGTCCAGCAAGGCCACCTTTAGTACTTCAAATTCTGTGCACTCGTGATGGAGCATGATTGCGGATTTGAGACTGGTGTTAAAAAAATAAAAAAAACTCAGCATCTCAGCAGAGACTCAGCATCTGGATATTCAGGTGAACAATACTCATGCCATATTTCGGTCCTGGCTAGACTGTAGATATCATGTGATAAATCATTTTGGAGTGTCAGGTAAATTATATCATAATTCTGTTTGGTTAATGATATCATAATTCTGATTGTTAACAGCACCACAAGAATGAGTACAGTTGCTAAAATGTGGCATTAAAAGAAACAGGAAAATTATTCACACTCACTTAAAAAAATAAAAATCTTAAATAATGTTAATTTTTTTTTTAAATATATATCTATTATTATTATTATAAATATTTACATGTAATTTGTTATTTTTATGGTTTTATTTGATTTTATTTATTTATTTATTTTTTACATTTTCAATTTATTAAAATTCTGTCCAATACCAATATACACCTATAATTAATTTCATATTATACTGGTAACTGCTAAATGGCTGACATGAAAAAATTCAGTCCTTTTTTTTAATAAAATGATTAATGTTTTGTTAACTTTCAGTGAGTACTATATAATGGCAAAAGTAATGTAAAGTAAATGTAAAAAACAAAAGCATGCACAATTAAATATAAAATCAAGATTTTAAGTAGATTATGATACCATAATTAAATGTAGGCATGTAGTAATTTCAAATTTCTAAAGCAAAATAGTAAAGAAATAAGATGTTATTCTTGTCATAAATATTCAGCATATGTCCATAAAGATCCACCAATGCATCGCATTCATGAACAGATTTTCAAATGCTGTAACCCAGCAATCACACTAACAAAAATACTAGGCCTACTTGCGATATACAACTGCAGTCAGTCCAAAAAAAGAGAGCAGCCCTAGACCACTGTTCTTTACTGCTATTAAATATTATAAACAACACACATTCTTTATTACATTAATCCGTACATCTCGCGGGCTGCATTCTCTGAGGGGAGAGGCAGAGCGTGTCGCTGAATGCGGCAGACAAATCATTTTTATCTGGGACCCTGGCGGGTATTGACAAACCAGGGATGCATTTAGATAGCCCAATTAAAATGGGGAAATGAACCGACATCAGGCACTTTGAAAACGCTGCAGCCCTCTCGTCCTCTGACTCTTCAAAGGCCAGACTCACCACGAAGAGCAACGAGGGGGGAGAGAGAGGTGGTGCGGGGGGCTTCAAAGGGAAGAAATTCTCCTCCACGGGCGAGCAACTGGAGGCAGAGGCAAACCAAAGACCAGATACCAGAGGCGGCTGAGGCAACGCAGTGCATGGATTTCAGACTGACTTCACCGCAGGGCTCAATGCTAACAATTATTTTATTTATTTATTTATTTTTTTTTCCCCAGAAGAACTTGCGCCTCCGAGTTATATTAGGGGCACAGTTGAAGTTCATTTAACTGTCACTTTATTGTGCCATTACAGCATATGCATAATATAGCATAAAAAAAAAATTATATAGAGTTACTACAGAATTCAAAAACATACGATGGACATAGTGATGGGAAAAATGCACATTACTGCTACATCATACATCAGAATTGTAGCATTTGAACCAGCCGCATTTTTCTGTGGCCACAAAATATCCCTTCTTAGAGTCTATATGAACTTAATATAAATAATTAATCAATTAATCATAATTAATAGTAATTATTTGTATACATTTCACTTTAATTAACTAATATGCTACAGAATACAGTTATTATATAAAGAAGTAAAAGGGCAGTATTTATGTTATTTTATTGATGAACAAATACCTTAATCTCAAAATTTCGCGGTACGGTAAAACCTCGGTATGAATGGCATTGTACAGTATTTATTGAATCATTTACATAAACAACTAATTAAGAGGCTCAAAAAACGTGCCAAAAGTGTTTATTAAACAGTTTACATGAACACTGAACATATCAATGGCACACACATTAGCCATCTATCTGTAAACTATGAAACAGGAACTTCAAGTATAATAACAAAAAATTATTAAACCTTCCACACTTCCTCGATTTAAAGTCTCTAGGTTTGTTGTTTTTTTTGCTTTTTTTTTCTTTGTCGCCAAGGGGGTCTGAATAGACAAAGTCGCTAAGTTGGCAACACTGATCTGTATTGAAAACAGACTGAAAAGAATGATGGGCACGATTGGGCTGATGGGAATTGTAGTTCCCGCTACCTCCGGTTTGCTCCATTCGCCTGAGCAAACTTTTCTCAGAAGACCTATCATTTTATCGAGTCATCCGACCACGGTATTATCGGAAAAATTTGATATCGCGGTACGACGGTATTTACAATACCGTTACACCCCTATGCAGGATGCATTGTTCATTCAAACTCGTACAGAAAACAGAAAGGCACAAAATAGTCTGTCTTGAGATTAGAATAGCTTGAAATTACACACTTTAACCGCATCTCTCTTTAGGGTCCAGCACAGTGATGACAGTGATTTTTTGCAAAAATTCGTCTTAATTTGCAGCTCTGATGCTTCAACAAAGCCTATAATTGGACGCATTTATGTACAGCCATGCACTGGTGAGCTGGATGCACTAGATATCATTTGGAAATAATCAGGTATATTTGTGAAATGCATGTAATTAGCAGTTAAATATTCTGGGTATATTCCTCTGGGTATAAGTCTTTTTTTCTGGACCGTGTGACTCATTAGACTCCATCTTCCATGCCCTGTTCTTCAGCCACTACTTATATTAAAAGGGTTACCCCACCCAAAAACACAATTGTTTTCTGTCCAGAGCTTTCCTTTTTGGCTAAAATATCCATTTAATTGAATGAGCAGCAAATTTAGACACTAAAGCCCTATTCGGATGGGACTAGTTTTACAGGGGGTTGTCAGAGAAATTTCAGTTTCACAGACGTACTTTGTGATTTTAATCCCGTCCGAATCTGCCATGTCTGTTTTTCTCTCACATGTAAAAATTCCAGAGCAAATTACTTACTGCTTTTCAGCAAACTCTGCGGTCCTCTGAGAAATGTAATCCCGTCCGAATGCGAATGTCTGTGATTGCCGAAAATCTTTTTTCAACGCGTTTTCTTTTGTGTTTTGGTCAACGTGAATTATCTTACTATCACTGATGCGCTGGCTTTCAAGTTTGCACACCAATATTTGATGTAGATCTGTTTGCTATGAACAAATATAAAAATGAAATCAACAAGAGCCTAATCATGTTAATTGTTAAGACTGTGTAACGTAATGTCAGTATTAGGTAAGAGTCCTTTCATTTCTCCATGTAAATTATATAATAAATCACAACATATTTATTCCAGGGCATTTATAAGAAGTTCTATATAGTTCCATATGTTATTTTTTTATTACATTTGTTGATTCCTTTTTTTATTATTATAACTTGTAAAAAATATTTAAACACTTAACAAGTTAGGATTGTCCACGCATCCTGGGCATGTGGACCCTCCTACCTCCGTAATAAACACAGAGATGTTAGTCCCGTCCGAATGCATAAATTAAATGACAGACATCGTCTGAAAAACGTTGTTTGAAAAACTAGTCCCGTCCGAATAGGGCTTAAGTGCTCTTCTGCAAGAATCTCAGTCCAGCAGGTCAGTAGGTCTCGGATGAACCGGGACGACTCTCATGAATAGGCTGTGCCAGGCCTGAAGAGGGACACTGTGGGATACTGAGAGTCATTCCTTTCCCTCTGTGCTCTAATTCTCCTAAACAATACAACATCGCAAACCCTATAGAGCAACAGGTGCATTTACTTGATATTACGGTCAAATTCAATATAGTCAGCATTGTCTTTTAGTTTCCTAAAAGTAACAAATTAACAGGTTCTTACTGATATGGTGATATTCAGTATAACTGCCCAAAGCTGTTGTTTATAGGGATGGGTATCATTAAGGTTTTAATGGTATTACTACTTTTAGTGATAACACTTACTATTATTGGTACTTTTTGTTGTGTTTTCAATATAAATATGATAATAAGAACTAATTGAGAACAGAATTTCAGGGTTTCAGGATTTTAAGGCTCAAATTTAAGACTTTTTAAGACCTTTTTTAAGCCCTGCAAAAATAAAATTAATATACCATATGAGTGGGGGAGGGTAATGTCTATAGTACCATATTAAACCGTAAAATTACTGTAAAACGCATAATTTACAATTCAGATGCAGGTTTTCACTAAAACTTTACATTTCAGCCTTTAAACCATTTTAAATGGGTGTCAAAAGTATTATTAGTACAGATATTATTATTAAATTATTATATAAATGAAATAACATAAATTAGAGGTGTGCAATAAAAATTAAAAATTTAAGTGTGCTATTGTGCTGATATCTTAAAGATTACCATGGACAGCTGACTGGATTTTTTTTTTTTTTTTTTTATATTCTTCATATTCTGTGTGGTCAGTTTACAGTGATAAAAATAGTGATAGAAATAAATCTTTGTCCATTAAGTTTTCTGGACATTTTTAACTTTAAGCCTTTCTTTTCAAAGTGTGCATCATCTTTTAAATTTGAATTGTTGCTATTACCAAGCAAATGAAATCAGTATCAACAAAATTAATCTCTGCAATGAATCTCAATTGGCATGTAGATGTATTTACAGTTTAATGCAACTTAGAGGGACGCAGAATGCTAACCCGCAGTTACAAATGCATAATGTTTTGATATTTGAAACGTTGAAAACTGATGTTCGAAATTATTTAAAATGAAACAATAGGAAGCAGCATGTCACTGTTAATAGGGAGTCATTGCAATTGAACTGAATCATTTAAACGTAGATTAATTCAGAAATGAAACGCCGTCAGAGAAGCAAAACTGCTGTGGCTGTGTTTTGGGTGATTTTTTTTTTTTAAATAGAGCAAAAGCAGGAAATGTTGTGACTCTGGATTTGTAGCTCTCATGTTTATTTAATGAAATCATAGTCATTTGAAATGTAATTATCTTTTAATTGCATTCACCCATATTGTAATTATTTCCATCTCCAAATTTAAGACCTCTTGAAATCATAATTGAGACTTTCTTGCACAATTTAAGACTTTTTAAGGCCTTAAATTTGATAAATTAAATGTAAGACTTTTAAAGACCCCGCGGAAACCCTTGAATTAACACCACTTATTATGTAAAATAATTATCTGTAGCCTAATATAATAAATATTACCCAAATCAAACAAATGATTGTAAAGCATTGTATTTTAAAAGACGTGAAACCCGCCGGTACTTCTGTCAGACGCAGTTTAAAATGCAGATTGCCAACAACAAAAGGTTAAAATATGCTAGGCAACAATTATTTAGCCATAAATATGTTTTTCATTTTCTTCTGATATCGACAGCAGAACCATTAAAATCAGAGCTTATCGATACTTTGGTCTTATAATTTAGCACTGGTACAGATTAAGTACAGAGTTTCGGTACCCATCCCTAGTTGGTTGTGAAAAATATAGAGACTCCAATAGCCAGCCGCTGTTCTCGCTCTATAAATTACTGCTGTGTAGTTTATGGCTTTTTTTTTCTCCTGTTACTGTATTGGAAACACATAGATAGTTGGTAAACCGTTTCAATGCTTCTTGTACAGTTGTCTTAAGTGAAATTTCTCCTCTTAAAGCCAAGACACCCAAACTGGGGGAGAAAAATAAGAATGGTTTAATTAGAATATGGTTGTTCAAGGAGGTATTGAGACTCTGTCTCACCTAGCATACTCCTTATAATACCTGTTCCATTCCTTTCCTGCCGGCATTTAACATGTTGCAGTTGAGTCACTTAAAAAACAAAAAACCAAACCTTGACTCTACTGATCCCAACAATTACAGACCTATTTCAAAATTACAATTTTAGTCAAAAATTCTGGACAATGTTGTACTAAAACCTTCTAATTTATTTTTGCAATAATATTTTGATCCCTTTTAATTTAGGTTTAGAACAAAATGTAGCACAGTGTCTGCTTTTTAAAAGTAGCAAATAACTTCCTGCTATTTGTAGATTCTGGTAATTGTGCCATCCTTGAATTGCAGGACTTTTGATACAGTTGATTAATGAATTCTCCTAAATACATGAAAACCTGAAATTGGAATCCATGCCGCTACAGTAAACACTTTTTTTTTTTTTTTTTGGAAATTGGAGCACTCGTATTACCTACTGTTCTAATCTCCTGTGGTGTGCCTCAAGGCTCTGTACTCGGTCCAACCAACCTCTCCATTTTTTTAGGTCTCCTATCATGTTTTAGCAGATGATACTCAACCTAATCTCACTTTATAATCAGGTATTAACGATTTGTCTCCCCTGTTAGCATGTTTAAGCAATATTAAAAGTTAGAATGATGAATACTATTTGGCCCACTGTACGGAGGTTTTTGCTGTAACTTTGGCCCCCTTTCAAGCCAATACAAGTTAACCAGTTCAAAAACATGGGCGTCATTTTAGATGAAGTATATGAAGTATGATGAAGTATGATGAAGTATGAAGAAATATGTTCTCCCTTTTAATGACATGGGATCTTTGCTAATTACAAGTGGTTTAGAATGCTGCAGCTCAATTGCCTTGTGTTAGCCTTCATTGGTTACCTGTGAAATACATAATTGATTAAAGAGATTGTTTTGAATATATATATATATATATATATATAATAAAATAGTATATAGTCATTCACATTTGTTTGTTGACCTTAATTGTTCATTTACATTGATTAAAACAAGAAAACCCCAGAGCAGCTGAAGAAACGTACAGCAGATCACCTCATTAGCACAGCTTTGAGCTTGTTCTGTCAGTTTGAAGAAAATCAAAGATCAAGACTTCAAATGTAGCACTTTAAAGAGCTGCTCTGCTAAGTGCTGGTGCCAAGAAAAAGGTGAAAGAACAATCTTTTTCAAAAACCAAAACAGAAGACTTCACCATCAAGCAGGTAATATTTCACTGTGTTGCACAGTCAGAAATGTCATCATCTTTTAATCACACAATAATGGATAAGGGAATGAATGGTGGGGGGGCACAGGCAATATTTGAAGGGGGTAACAAATAATACAGTCAAAGATATGTCAAAACTGTGGAAAACTTTGCTTCTATTATTATTGTAGCATGGAGACTGCGTCATTATTTTCGAAGTTTTTCTCTGGTTCAATGAAAACACAGATTTTTTCTTAAAAACTATTTATTGCAATATTGCCATTTAGCTTATCCACTGCACGCGCAATGCACAAAATAGATGCTGAGGAAAGACTTTTTCCAACTGAATGAAAGCTGTGCACCTTTTGTGGCCAAAAGGGGTCTCAAATTCGATAAATGTAGCACCTAAATTTCACTAAATTCACTAAATTGTCACTGGTATGTGTGAGACACAGGACCTGAATGTCATGGGTGGGTGGCTAATTGTGGCCATTAATGTTAACATTATGCCAAGTAGCCACAAATAAAACAATGCATGGGAAATGGCTTTGGCGTGTTAGTTGCAGTGCACTATGCAACAAGCTAGCTAACGTTAACTAGACAAGTTACGTTTTAATCGCTAACATAACAGATTCAAGGAATAAATTACATTAGTAATCAGTATGAACTACATTAAAGAAAATCACTTTATTTTAAAGTGAATAAAATCCCCTACTTACTGGTGCTACTAATGAACAGAGCATCCACATACCTGACTTGTATGTGTGTAGCGTAGGGAAAGCAGACCAAACCACTGTGAGAAAGGGGAGGGGGAACTCAACTATTTTAAAATGCTTTTTTTCGCGTTTGTATATTTTTTCTACTTACACAATTTTTTTTATGTATACTTACATATAGTTTTCACAAAACTATATGGGGGAGGATTTACGCCCATGCCCCTGAGGGAGACAGCACTCACAGTCAGTGGCCTGAACAGAACAAGATACGCATCAGACCTTGTTATCCAATGTCGCAAATGAACATTTTACTGATGTCCGAGGGGTGAGATAAGAAAAAAAAAAAAAGAAATCTATTGATGTGTGTTGAGGTCAACTAAAGTATTCTACATTTGAACCTTTCCATCTATGCTTGTATCTGCCCTGTATGTGACTGAAGGACATATTTCTTGGACAGGGTTCTTAAAATAAATAAATAAATTCAAGTCTCTTATGTATGACAATCCAAAATGTCATCATGAATAGTGCAAATCGTACCAAAAAAGCTACATGTATATTTCCATTTGAACTGAACTTGAACTAAACTGAAATCCAAATATCACAAAAACAATATGCATCTAAAGCAACATTTCTATCCATGCGTCCCACTTTTTTCAAAACATTTTAAAAAGTAAAAAAAAACACTTATTTTAAATAGTAAAATAATTTAGTGTTTTCACTGTCTTTTTGACCAATTAAATGCTGTCTTAGTAGTGTCATTCTGAAAATACATTTACGTGTGCAGTACTCCTGCAGTATTTTTTTATGCAATATTCTTAAAATGACAAAAAATTGTTACTAGAGTAATAGCAAATAAACAACACACACTGTTGTTGTGCAAAAGGAAATCAACTTCAAGTCATTTTACCATCTCTGTCTCTCTTGCACGTACACGCTGAGACACACACAAATGAGAGAGCTGCCAAATGAGTGAGTAATCCATCATGGCTGCCATTTACTAGCCCTTCTTTTTAACAAAGCCTTGACGGATGGGAGGAGATAAGGGTCTGTGTGTGTTAGTGGAACTGTGAGCACAGTTCTTTCAGGCAGACACACACACCTGCACAAGTAGCAGTGGAAGCTGTGAAAGTCACGTTCACTCATCAGTCTTCTGATGCCCTGTGAACGGTGGGGGGTGTGAACTCATGCATAACCTATTCACATACCCCTTCTCCCCTCCAACATCCCCCCAAGGTCTCCCTCTCAAAGCAATGGAAACATACAGACAGACAGTGTGTGTGTGAATGAGAGAGAGAGACACAGAGTATGTGAGCTGACCACTGCTGAACTCAACTGAGCACTGAATAACCAGTGCAAACCTGTAAAAAAAAAAAAACGACCAAAGTCCCTTAAGGCAAATCAGGTCACTCAGCGGCCATCTTGGTAGAGTTCCTGGGAAGTGGTTTTCTGTGTAAGTAATAGGTAAACAAGTACAGTTGTTATTCACAACTAATGCTAAACTTCGAGGTTCAGTAAACATGTTTTTTTGGAATAGGAAAAAAATCTTTTATTGAGCAAATATTTTTTGGCACAATTGTAACTTGTTTAAAAACAAATGCTGTTCTTTTGAATATGAATACATAGCTACATATATTAAAATATTATATATATGTGTGTGTGTGTGTGTGTGTGTACACTTGAGCAACAAAAAGCCACCCTTGGAGTCTACGGAAATATAAGTGTTATCATTCACTATTCTTCAGACTCCCATTAGAAGTATGTACCCTGCACTACCCTTTCTCTTTCCACAGGGGGCGATGTTTAAATCCAGAGATGCCTAACTTCAAGCAAAGATGGGTTTGAACTCTAAACAGTTACTTGAAAATTACAGCCAAGTTTGTTAGAGACAGAATGGATTGACATGTTTGCCCACCATCTTAATGCCCCATCTGCAACTGATGAAGTGGGAATATGATGGAAAGGACAAACAGAAGCAACACAAAAACAGACTAGCACATAAAGCATGTTGTTTGAAATGCAGGAAACAGAACAGGTATAGCTGTTGGACATTATTTGCCCAGTCATGCCACAGGCTGTGCGGCACAGCAACACCATCACTTCTGTAAAGTAGCTGCTATTAGAAATTCATGAACGTCTCCCTCGGATTGATATAGCCCCTGGTGACTGAGGTAAAATACAGAACAGCACAATAAAGTTATTTATTTATTTTTATTATGCTTTTTTTCCAATACTGACACTTTAGATTCACAGTGTCGTTGGAGCAAAAAGCGACTTCAGGTCGCATTGCACATTACAGTGTTTGATATAGCCAAGTAACTGCTGTGCTCTAGAAATAAGCAATATGCCATTAAAATGTAATTAGTTTGTTAGTCGGCTCGTAAATATACTTCGTTACTATTCCCCCTGTAATTATTTTATATGTTATATTTGTTATTATTTATATGTTTTGCACATAATTGGTTACTATGGACACCGTAATCTATATTAAAACAGTGTTTCAATATTTTTAAATAATCAAGAAGCATTGCATGTGTGTATACAACAGTCCAATCTGATCTCCAGATTTATTCAAGAAAACTGCTAACAACCTGCACTTAAAGAATGGAGTTGAAAGTTATCGTTGAGGGTTTTTTTCCGATACCGGTGCCAAATCGATACTTAAAAAATAAAAATGGTAACACTTTATAATAACTGCACACTATATCATTACTTAAGCATTAGTATACAGTCGGTTCATCCTTTATAAAGCATTGTTCCAACATTAATAGTCATTAGTAAGAAGTTTATAAATGCAGCTGTGAATGCCTTGTTCTTGATTTATCATATCAATTACAAAGGAGATTTAAAGGCTCGGTTATCTTTCTAACAGAACAAATAAAAACAACACAGAGGGACGCAGAACTATTAATTTCAAGTTGCAAATAAAAATATGAAACTGTACAACTGTTCACTTGAATGATTTATCATGAAATTGCATGAAAGGTTTAAAAAAGTCTATTCATAACGTATCTGAAAAAGATTTACTCTATTAACAAAACATTAAATTAAGACAAAATCATTAATGAATACATAAAATAAGCTTATGAAACAATAACTAACATATGATCCAATGCCATGCCAAGTGAATGAATCATCTTATAATAGGCATCCAATACTGACACGACTGACAAAAATAAACATGCTCGCGCGAACAGGTGAGGGAACATCGAGCGCAAGAATAATCGCCTGCAGATGACATATCACTTTTATGCGAGGGTTTGAAATGAGCTTGCGGGCTCCCATTTCTTTACAAGTAGATCTGTTTTCCTCTTGCGGAAATTGTTTATAGCGCCCGCCAGCATCAGTGGTGCGCTTGCTTATTAATGCCACAGATTTGCCGCCATAGATTTGTCGAAATAAAGCACCGAAATCCGTGTTTTGATTCGGTTCGGTACATACCGGTTCCTTAGGTACAGGTGCCATAATGGTACTGGGTTTTGGTACACAACCCTAGTTGAAAGTGAACGTATGTAATTTCTGAAAAAAAAAAAAAAGTTTTTTTTAAATTATTTTTAATATAAAGGACACAAACTAGAAACATTTTTTTTTTTATTTTAACCAGAAAAAATTGCAGACAGGCAAGCAATGAACTCACCTTAACAACAATGCATTTTTCCTTCATCAGAGGAACACAAAGTACTGGACAGCAAGAGACTGTGTCCATTCTCAAATTGTTGAGGGATTAACAAAGCCAAATGCAGCTGCCTTCTTGTGTCCACTCTCCCCCTCCCAACAAAGAAACATATACCATCTAGCTTGTCCTGAGAGGGTATGGCAGATGGATGAAATAGCACACAAGACTGACATGCCACTGAGTCCCACTTTGCCCCAATGGACCAAAAAAAAAGTTTTTTTTACTAACAAGGATTTCTAAGGTAGTCATCTGCGCTGATACTAATCACACTTATTTCAGAAGAAAAGACCCCACTGTACCTTTCCTTCATCCCTGCTGTTGATCCATGCGGCTCTGCAATAGCTGATCCCATCAGACAGGCTGGGTAAAATGGGAGACGAACCGTAATGCAATTTACCCTGTGTCTCCCTTCGCGCCTCTGCCGCCGCGCCACTCAGAAGGGCCTTCCCACTAGGAGAATGCTCAGATCAATTCACATCTTAGTAATGAGTTTTGCCATGCTGGTTATATCAGCTATAATATTAGAACAGTGGCCCCATGAACAAATCCAACATCTCAAAGCCCTCAGTCAACTGAACTACTCTCACAGATGACCACAGAACTGAGCGGCACCTAGACAATGACAATAATAAAGACCCCATGAAACCAAAATTGGATTTTTGTGGCTTTTAGTCCATGTCTATTAAATTTGAGGGCATCTCTATGCTAATACAAGGGATCCAAACCTTATAAAAGTCAAAGGACTTTCCGAAAATATGAAGTCACTTCATTCAGCAAGGATGCGATGAACTGATCAGAAGTGACAGTAAAGACATTTATTCAGTTACAAAAAAATAAATGAATGCAGTTCTTTTTAACTTTCTGGAATCCTGAAAAACCATATCACGCTTTTCCCAAAAAATATTAAGCGGTATTCATGATTTCATCTCAAATCAGCATATAAGAATGATTTTTGAAGGATCATTTGAGGTTGGGTGATTTTTTCTGAGTTTATCACTTAATTCAAATTACGTTTTTTAATTATCAATTTTATTTTATTTATATTCATTTTATTTTATCAAATGTTGCACACATGAACATGCTCTATGAAGGGTCATAACATTGTTCATGTTAATCAGCTTTCATACAAAACGCGTCTTTACATTGAAAACACAAGACACAAGCAGGGGAGTAAAAGTTTATGTTGAACTTAATTAAACTCAGGGTAGGTGATTTGGTTCAAAAATATTTTTTGTTACGCTGGCTGAAAGTCCCTTCACATCTCCACAGGGCTCATTAAGTTAAGCATTCTAAATGTATTTATATGGTTTGTGGAAGGCGTGGAACCAAAAATAAAAATCCCTCCAATCACATGTTCAACATTACAATAAGCTGTACTACCTACCTATCAAAATATGTAATATGTTAATTTTCACCATTTGCGTAGACATGACATCAGTGCATTTCAAAGAGAAAAATGCATTCATTGTAATAATGTGTAAATAAAACATTTAATGTTAACAACCTACTATGTAATAGTCTACAATTTTGCCATCACAGCAACAAACTGCATTTTAAAATATTACAATAAACATTCATTTTAAATATATTTCACCACACTATCATCATTACTGCACTTTTTATTTCATTTCAGTCAAACAGTTTTGGGCTCAAAAACTAAAAAAAAAATGTAAAAAGAAAAACAAGCACAGCAAAGAAAACTTTGCAGAATCATTACAGAAACGTCTTTAATAGTACAGCAGGGTAATACCACGGGAAGTCCCTGGAAAGTACAGAACAGAAGTCCTATGTAAATAACATGATGTTTGAATGTTTATTTATTCAGTATTATGACATTTACCATCTGACAATCTGACTGCACTAGATTTACATTGGCAAGAAAATTATCTTTAGGCAACAGTGTGTGCTTTAGGCAACAAAGCCAAATAAAGTCTCCTATCAAAGTTGTACATGTTAATGTTGTAAATGGCAAATGGAACTTGGCACTTCCGTGTGGTACACGGTCAGCCAACACTGATATTTAATTGGTGGAAGCTTGGAATTTATGTAACGCACCTGCGGTCTCTTGGCCAACGGCCACAGCAGGATTCCCAACAGCTCAGCTTCTCACAAAACTGGGATTAAAAAACGGAGAGCTGGCGAGTTGGATACCACGCATTTCCCATCTGGTCCTGAACTGGACAATAGAGACATTCATGTGGTAAAGGGATAAGTCTGGGAACTGGACCAGAGTAGACTGTAACACACCGCCTCACGATTGAGTTGGACTGCTGACTCCCTCCATTTTAATGATCCGGGGTTCTTTCACCTTGAGGCTGTAAGGGTCTAAGCAATTTACTTCCTTAACTAAGAGCTTCAGGGCAGCTCAGCAGGAACCTCAAAGCCCCCGCAAAGGAAAGTCATTACCATTTTCCTGAATTATTATCTTACTTAAGAGTACGAGGATTGGATTGTCAGACCGAAAGAATCCTAAATGCGTCTGGCTGCTAAAATATATTACATGGAAATCTTGATGATGGTTTGTGATGGCCTTCAAGCGTCAGATATGTCATATAATTAGAAATTACGAGCACATGAATGATCAAGCGATGTCATATTAGCAGGTGGGAAATTAGGTTTTCTTTTCTTTTATGCAAATGAGCAAATTAATTGCCTGTTTATTTGTTTTGGTTTGACTATTTGCGCATTTTGCTTTTGACCTGAATACGTGAAAAGTTACGACTGCGTGACTTGGAGATTCAGAGCCTCCCAGGTGTATTCAAAAGCAGCAACGCTTCTGGGAACAAAGTGGAACAAGGTGTCACATGAGGCAGTTTTTCCAAACTCTTCAAGTCAAATCTTCCGAAACTCACTTTGAGATTTTACCTCACCGACCTCGGCTGTCTATCATCACAGGCAAGGGAGCAGCATACAGTACTGTCACAAGGCAAAGGAAAGTGAGACAGACAGCTCAGCTCACACCGCTGAATCTGTGAGATGTTGGTGCGCTGCAGACAGTCCCCATTCCCTGCAAGACCTCTGAACTTTGGCCTAGTAGATCGCGACTGATGGAAAGTCAACACAGATGGCATGGTCCACAGAGAATAAAAGAACAACACAGGTCTCCGGGGCTAAACATATACACTTTGTTAAGCAAACTCTGCACCATGGCAAAACACTGAGGGTCAACATGACGAAAGATCAAAAAAAAAAAAAAAAAAGATTTTGGAAACAAAAAGCAAAATTTCCTCTGTTGCCATCAGAGCTAGCAACCGCTCAACATAACGCAAAACCATCCTGACAAGCTGTCACTGAGAAAGCACTTACCAACTAGTGTTGCCCTATTCCTTCTGCAAGTGTACCTAAAGATTGGCTGATTTTTGAGTGAAGGCACAACATCGAGCCTCGCAATTATGCGCAGTCTGTAACAGCCATACCTCCAGCAGTTGACTGCAACAAGAGCTGTTAGTTATAGTGTCTGACCTCATATGCACATTTAGACAGGCCTATATCTGGAAAAATTGGATAGTACAGAACACACAATTTTACGTCTGTGTCTGTTTTTTAGTTTTATAGGCAGTCAGTCAACTGCATGGAGGGATTTCAATGAAGGGTACAGCCTAAACCGAATGAATCAAACATTCCTGCCCCCGTATCTAGGATATAAATGCCATACAAACACAGTAGTCCGATTTCAATGCATTTATGCATTACGACAAAGTGATTACGATAAAGAAAATAAAAACGACCATAATTTTTTTTTTTTTTTGCATTCATTTAGGTTTTAAAAAAGCTTTTATAATCTAAAAATGTTACAAAAAAGTTTTTAATATACACAACCTTTCAAACAGTTTTTGTCATTGTCATCTGTCATTGACCACCTGTGCACAGGACGAGTGACGACCATGCTGGCACTGTCATTTGTTACGTTTGGACTCCCATTACATCATCAGCTTAGATAGCTGGGAAATCCATCTCCTGGTGTCAGATTCCCTTACCAAAAGAAGGTCACAGTCGAAACAGGAAGTCCCTGGCTGAAGTGTGCCAGCATTCCACTTCTGCAAAGAGCTGATCTGAGTTAGCAGGGACCTTGGCTCTCACTGTACGAGTTACTTTTTTAAAGTGATGGAGATGAGGCTTTCTCCTTGAGGCCTATCCATTTGCATTTAGCACTGTACATTAATTATACGGCCTGACGCAAACAGGATACATTCAAGGATGGGGACTTATATCACCTTGTGACAAAGTGCTTACCGTGAAAAATACAAATGAGAAGTGACAAGTCCTGTGATAGTTCATATATCCTCATGAATAAACCCCATCACGGCCCCAGCACAGACACACAAGCAAAATTAATTGTCTTAATACAAATAAAAAAGTTTGTGCTAGGCTAAATACAGCAGAAATATCCCAGCAGGAGACACATTCTAATGAATGAGAAATGAGCATTTCGGAGATTTGTTAGAGTGTCACGCTTGCGGTCTGCTCCAAGTAAAATGCAAAGCACACATTTGTGTATTGTGTGTTTCTCTTGAGAAATACTTCATGCTAAGCTAAGGCTATGTTGTAGTTTTTGCACATAAGATATAACAGATGCTACAGTGCTCTTAGTTTCAGGAGAGAGATCTAAACATCTTAGGGTGTACTCACACTAGGTATGGTTGCCGTGAACTGGGACCGAGAACGATTGTCCCCCCAAACCCCCTCCGGCCTGCACTCACATAGGGTTTCAGCATTCGTGCCGGAGCACGCTTACATCATTACGGTGTGATGGTTTCTGGATAAACAGGAAGAGCGGTGCTGTAGTCCATTGCCTTGTTTACTTTGTGAATAGTAATCGCACTCGGGCATGGTTCAAACTGCTTAGTGTGAGTACACCCTTACAGTCAACGAAACATAGTTTCAGTTCTAAAACAGGAAACCAGGAAAATCAGTTCCTTCTAGCACATTCCCATTATTCTTCATATACCTACTAGGCCTATAGTATATAGTTACTTAAGTGATTCAGGCATCGCCTAGTGGTGAGAATCAGCAAGTAATTGGTTATGTACAGTAGTTATATCAATATGATGGTCATAATACAATAAAATTATGATTTTGATTAGCGTGTTGTGAATAAAAGCATTGGATCATGGGACAGTTTACTCTGTAATAACTGGGTATGTATTAAATAATGCTACAATATGTTACTTCTCTGAAAATCTTGCAATTCTTTTCTCAAAAAAAATGTGCCATTTGAATAATAAGCTACATTTTTAGTAGCTTCTGTTTCTCCTTATTTTATATATAAAAAAAACAGATTATAACTAGTTTCACATTACAATATCTAGAATACAGGGTGACAAATTAACAATAAAAAATTAAACGTACACAAAATTGCGGAGTTAAATTAAATGAACACTTATTTACTATTTATCCACAGATCTGGCTCAGCAGAAAAATACAACAATTCTCCAAAAGCCAATAAATATTGGTCAATCACTAATCAAAACAAATTCCAAATGACAATGAGACTTATTTATGAGAATTGATCAGAAGAAATGTGCATAAACGATTCATGACATCGTTCATAAGTCCAACAGAACTGAACAATCATTTCTTGATGATGTTTTTCTTCCAGTTTTGCTTTTGCTTTAATTTATGCTTCTCATGTTACCAACAAATCAACCAACTACAAGAGGTTTTATACCAGTACTAACCTGCTCTGTCTTGTCTCTCTGCATGTTGTCAGTCTGCTCTTTGCTCCACAGTGTATTTTGTCAGGCGTACGTGTTACTTGACATGCGTCACTTGAAGCACAGCACTTAATCAGACTATGTTTTGTCCATAACATACAGTAGTGGACAAAATCGCCAGGAAGTTCTTTTTTACTATTTCAGAGAAATTGTGTTGTTTTTTACCTTTTTTGTTAATGTGAACATACTTTGAAATAAGTTCTGCTTTTGTTTGACAATTAGTCCCAATAAGTCTTCACTGGGAGCAAAAACACTGAAGTTCTGAATCCTGCTGAGTACAGGAACATCAGAGAACTTCTCTGCGCCTTCAGGTGTTTCTGGCGTTCTTGCAATGTCATGCCTTCAACTAGGATCAAAATACATTTTTAATATTCCCATGATTGCTCCGATCACGGAACAGTGCCAAGCCCTTCTCATTCCATAAACTCATACTAAAACAGTAAACATATTTTAATGAAATCAAGCAACCACTTTGCTTGCTCTATACCAGAGCTTAAGGAAACAATGATCTCTCCAGCTGCGAGATGGTGATGCCTGTAAATGCTGAGACAAACACATTTGATGAATTATATTATGGGATGTAAAGAGAAACACACAACATTTCCTCCCGTTTATGAGAAGAGATCAAAGCAGAACCAGGGGCCGTGAGAGCATGAGGAACAATGTCAATTCAGCAGAGCTCAAACAGGCTGAGACCCCGACTAGAAGCACGTGCCCTAAGGATGTTCCTTTTATCTGCCAGTCAAACAGCACGGTCAAACACGGTCACAAGAGTGCAGGCAGTCTTTAGATATAACATATTATAGGTCTAGTCCTGAATGAAGGCATCTGCGTATTCCAGTTGACCTACATGGCATACCGCTTTGGCACTCTTGATGAAACAACAAAGTAGCAACAGTCTGACAAATAACCGCGAGGGATCTGAGTCACTTTTAGGAAAATGTGGGGGACTGAAGGTGTGAGCTGAGTGTGTAATGTCTTGAAAGTCAAAAAAATAGATGAAATAGCTTTTAGGGTAAGAATTTTGCCTCAGACAGATCTCCAAAGGCAAGTTTTTGTTTTTTTATATTTGCCTTCCCTTTTAAAATGCTTAAGATATAACAGATGCTACAGTGCTCTTAGTTTCAGGAGAGAGATCTAAACGTCTTAGGGTGTACTCACACTAGGTATGGTTGCCGTGAACTGGGCCCGAGAACGATTGTCCCTTATCGCTTATGTTGGTTTTGGAGCATCGCAGAAATAGTTGTATGTTAAATTAAAATGTATTTTAATATATTTTAACATGTTAAGCAGCCATAACCTCCGGTCTTCAATGTCACTTGATTTCTCATTGTTTCACTGAATACGAAACATTTCTTCACATCAATGTTAAAAGCAAATGAAACAATTGTTTAAGCATAATGGTCTGCTCTGTCTTCATGTTTAAATTAGATAGCACCGTTACGTCCCACATATTTTTTTTTTCATGTGCAAAATAAAAGAAACAGTGACTTGGGTACCAAAACCAAAACCTTAACCAGCAGGAAAAACGGCCATGAAACCTGACCATTTAGTTATGGTGTGGAGACCTGTCAAGACATTTTCTGTTGTCATGGGATGGTGCTTGACATGAATACCTGCTGACTGACAGGATGACAGTGCTGGTGGCTAGAGACAGGCAGACCTGCTGAGGAGCCCCTTTCACGCTAACAGAGGGGCTATTGAGTCCCCACACACAGTGCGGCCCTCTAAACACAATCCCCTTGCCTTGAGTGTGTAATAACTTCAGTAAGCACAGGGAAAAGTGTTGAGGCTGCAGTTAAATTGGTCAGAGGCAAGATCCCCAGGCTGTGGGGTGACGGCAGTGGTGAGGTCAAACTGTGGAACGGTTAAACACTTGATATGCTGTATAAACCACTTAATGTGTCCACATCAAGATGGGAATGCGTGACGCTAAGCTGGAGAAAACTATAGCCTGATACGGAGTCGTATTTTGGACATGAGAGGACTTGTTACTGTTGCGCATCGAATCGATCGGCCTTGGCTAGATAATGTGAAGAGGTGCAACAATGCAGCATCTGCTGAATTCAGCAAGAGTTATTTCCTCAAACGGGATGTTGAGACACATGAGAGTCGCTTCTCACGCACCGTTGCACACAGGAGGTGGAGTTTTCCATGATTCTCACGGGTGAGATGGAAAGAGCCTGCCACCTTCCAAAAATGCAAAAAGAGCCAACACTGCCTCAGTACTGATAAAGGACTTGTCTGCCTTGCCATAAAAAATAAACCACCACATGCCCTGCATTTATAACTAGATTTGCACATTATTTTATGCAGAATATGTGAATGCACTTGCCTATCGTGCATAACTCACTGACACGACGCTGTGTTGTGGGGGGTTGCCAGAGACAATCGTGTGGTTGCCAGGGTCGTCATCGGCCAGGGTACAACCAGTCAAGTCAACAGCATGACTTGAGTGAATAAGTCAAGTCAAGTCAAGTCACTTTTATTTATATAGCACTTTTAACAGTACAGATTGTAGCAAAGCACTGGACATTATCAAATAGAACAACAGAGTAATAGTAATGTATAATGATGAGATTAAATTTTATTTATCAAATGCAGAGACGGTCTCTGTAGTAAAGGCGACGATAATCACTGAAAATCAGGTGTCCCCAACTAAGCAAGCCAGAGGCGACAGCGGCAAGGAACCAAAACAAAAACCTTGGGAGAACCAGGCTTAGTTGGGTCCACTTCTCCTCTGGCCGGACGCCCAGCACCTAATTTCCAGTTCAATTTTAAACACGTGGTCTTAAACAACAATAAGACCAATCCATGAACACTGGTTTCAACATTATATCCCCAAGATGTAAACGAGTTTCTTAACATGATTTCAGTGTGAAAAATTTCCTAACAGCTTGTGTAAAGATACATTCAATTTGATAACTTTGTTACCATGAAACGTAACACCTAAAACAAGCCTAAAAATGACAGGAACAGCTCAAACCGTTATAATGTCATATTGACACTAGTTTCAACAAAGCAGCTAAAGTCATACCTCACCGAAAATAGGTTTGGAAGTACATTTGGATGAGAAAATGATGGTAGCAACAAAATTTTCTGCTGAACTACTCCTGTTACAGTACTAAGATAACATGCAAAGATGAAATGCTAAGTGGTACTTAGCAGTACAGCACAACTATGATTCTATTGATTCAGGAATATTACTTTGATTGATTGTCAGAAAACAAAGTTAACCTGTTCAAACAACGCTAAGTATGAGCAATGATAGCAATGATTGCTTTAGTCGGACATGTAGCCAAAATCAAAGAGAGACCTCTAGCTGGCTAAAAGAGACACATGTGGCCTGTAAATCTTCCAAAATTGCAGCCATTTTTGTCATAAACCACAAAGACGCAAGAACTAGATGGTTTGGCTTAAGTGTGCGCTGCAGTTTGGTTAACATTATGAACAGTGGCACTTGTCTCCACACTGGTAATCATGGTTGAGGCGAGCTCTTTTATAGACACTGCTGTCATTGCTTTAATGCCTCCTGCTCTCTTTTGAGACTTTCAATCCCTCAGTCTAGACGTTCAGCTGGTCCCACACCAAACCCTACACACCAATGACACAGACACTGGCTCTATTTTCAGCATGAGGAATGAAGATGAATGGAGGCCCAGAGAACCACAACATCAGCCCAGACCCCTACAAACACCGTTTCGGAAAAAAACCTCCATATACCACTTTACTTTATGGCTCTATATTGTCGATAATGACAAGCCTGGATCTGGAACCTTCTATATACTGATAAACACACTCTGAGGCGTTAAAAAAAGCAGAAATAGACCTGAAAAGCTTTTTGTCAATGCACTCTCTGGACGAGTGCAGCTAGTACGTTGATGCTGGTCATAGAGCAAAGAACAATACCTTCCATTGCCTGAAGGATACTCTCACCGAAAGAGGGCCCCTTACTCCTCTCAAGCTTTTTGAAGACCACATCACAATGAGCTGAGTCCAAGGCTTTTTGTCAAGCTTGAGGGGGGAGGAGAAAAGTGCTGGACTCTTTTTTCTTTCTCCTCGGGGTGATGGGTTCCTTTACAAAATGCTTGTTTATTGCAGGTTTTTCAGTCCTCTTTCTAACCATGTTCCAGACTTTCTATCCACTGACAACATTGCTTTTATCCTACTTCATGCAAGATGAGGTCAAGCCACATCGCAGGACTGACAACACTTATCAATGCCAGAGCTTCACCTAATGTTAACTTCTTTTTAAACCCAGGGAGGAGAACTGAATTAAGACGTTTAGACTGAAATACTGGTCTCCCAGTGGTTTACATAATGGACAGTTTATCATTATGTTAACATAAGTGACTCCTTTTACACCAATTCTATCTCTGTAGACATTAGAAACATCAGATTCTCAGCCCAGAGTTTCCCTGGTGTAACGCTGCCCATAGAGACGAAGCAAGAGATGCTTGGACAGTGTGGCAGAGCTCCACAGCCAACATCAGCCTAATGTCGTCACAGCATGACGGTAAAGCTTGCTCTAATGTTATTATTCAAATCTATGGTGTTATAAGGCTTACTGGTTAAAGACTTTAGTGGGTAAACAAAATGTTTAAGGTTCAAATACCACATTTATCACCACTGACCAAGGCAACATAACCTCAGTCTTTAAAGAAGAAAGTGCCAGAAAGTCTCTCACAAACATATAAAAGCCCATTTTATACCTGCATATTAATACTCAACCACATTTTTTTTTCACCTCGGGGTGATGGTTTCCTTTAAGAACTACTTGTTTGTTGCAGGTATTTTGCAGGTATAACACTTTTATCAATGTTAGAGCTTCACCTAATGTTAACCTCTTTTTAAACCCAGGGAGGAGAACCTAATTAACATGTTTAGACTGAAACACTGGTCTCCCAGCGGTTTACATAATGGACAGTTTATCATTATGTTAACATTACAGTAGTGACTCCTTTTACACCAATTCTTTCTTGCGAATTGGAATGAGTGCAATGGACTGTGGGGGATTGGAGGATAATTGGCACATCCTTTAAAATACACCAAATGTGAAACCGAGGCTGCCAGGATCCTTAAAACTGAGACGGTCTTACTGCAAAAAAAGAAGCATCCAGTGAGCTTGAAGACTTTGATCCTTCCAAGATCAGAATTGGACACCCATTGTATTTAAAACATTATATTAAAGTGTGAACTCAAGGAGGAACACAAAGGCTTCGAGCACCACTTTAGGATAGGATTTAATAATTCTTTCCTCAAATGTAATAATCTATGATTTAGGTAATCTTATGCACAGCGGTACATAATCTGAGGAAGTACATTTGCTTTTTTTGGTGATTTGCTTTGCATTTCATTTTTTTCAAAGCACTGATGCTCTTCAGAACAAAGGGAGATTCATTCCTGCTGCTTGAACACTCAAAGTGGACTGAGGTTGGACAGAAATGGTAGGTCTTGTCTATCTGGCCAGCTCCGTTCCCGATATTCACTGTCTGGAGCCAAACCACCTGTTCCACTGGCTGTCCTACTCTGTAGACATTAGAAACATCAGATTCTCAGGCCAGTGTTTGCCTGGTGTAACGCTGCCCATAGAGACGAGGCAAGAGATGCTTGGACAGCCTGGCAGAGCTCCACTGTTCACATCATCCCAATGTCATCACAGCATGACGGTAAAGCTTGCTCTAATGTTATTATTCAAATCTATGGTGTAATAAGGCTTACTGGTTAAAGACTTTAGTGTGTAAACATAAGGTTTTAGGTTCAAATACCACATTTATCACCACTGACCAAGGCAACTTAACCTCAGTTTGCCCCACGGGGAGTGTCTTTAATATATATTATATAAAAGCCCATGTTAAACCTGCATATTAAAAGACTCAACCGCAATTTAACATTTGCCCTGAACATGACAAATCAACAAATTAAATCAGTTCAAACTGATCAAGCACAAGGCTAAATATGTAGCCTAGCCTATACAATATCAAAGCCTAGCTGTGTTGTTTACTACACCCACACTGATACTTAAAACTTATTTAAAAAGCATAAACATCATCTCATCTATTATCATTAGGAGTATAAGACACCTGCAGAAAACGACATGTCTTCTCATAACAAAAAAAGTGAACGCATCAAAAGTGCTCACATTCATTCACTTCAAATCCATTCATCCAGCAAACAATATGTTGCAGATGTCAAAGCTGCTGGATTCCCATGTCCCTGAAGTCTAATAACAGGCACAACAGAAAAGCACATGTTCAAAAATAAAAAAATAAAAAAAAAATACTTACTTTATTTTTAAGTTCATTTTTTAAAGCATAAACAGAAAGAAGACATTTATTTTGACAACTGCTTCCACTCTGACAACGTTTCCAAGAAGTCTACAGACTGACATATTCATTATCAGCAAACACTTGTTGGTAATTAACATTCATGACAGAAGCTAAATTAGAACATAACAGATAATGAACAAACACATTCTGATAACGACAGGAAATGGATTTAGAGGAAGTATAACAGTAAACTAAAACTAGAATTTCAACACACTACTAGGACACAATTAGCACATTGTTTAAAAATAATGTGAGGAAGTGTTAATTCTCCACATTCGTATTTGGTGCCATTATACAGAACTCTTTAATTTAATTTCCTCCTCGTTGTTGGGCTGCAGCCATAAATGCTTTTGGTGAATTGTCAAACTATTAGAATTTACTCCCACAAAGGGTTGATCACTTAAAGATGAACAAACAAGACATCAAGTTAAAGCACCACAAACTGTTTATGTGGCTACAATATTGAAATGATGATTATTGTAAAGTGGGGTAAAATGCAGTTTCATGCATTCAGAGTTTACACGGTTACATTTATGTGTGAAAAATCTTGTTTCCCGGTTTCTACAAGTTTTTTTTTTTTTTTTTTTTTTAGATCGTTGGTCTGCATGACGTAGATGACAGTGGAACTCTTTATATGGGTCTTTCTCCAGGAAGCAGAAGCGAGATTGCACCCATTTGGCTTAAATGCACTGGACACAGGAGATAGGATGTTTCCAGATAGACTTTTTGGTTGTAAGGGAAAGATAACCTTGTTAAGCTCTCTAAAAGAACCCAGCTTTAAGGACTTTCACAAGCGTGTATGTTCACGAACATTTTATAAACAAGGACCAGTTCGACGCTGTATTTGCATGTTATTTGATACTGAAAGAGGAAGCGGTCTCAGCTATACAGTAAAAGATGCCAGTCATGATTCAGAACTGCAGACGGTAACTGAAACGGCATCAAGTGTCTTGTGTTTTGTTGGCAACAAGCGCAAGTGCTCGTCAATCTTTAGCTCCGCCCACACAGCATGCCATCAGGAGAAAATCGTAATATGACATAAGAAATATGATAAAACTCTTTAGAGATATGAAGGATGCAGTACTAGGTACTCAAGATTAACATGAGACTGGGTCAAACTGAGTGCGTTATGCCCCTTTAGCATTTATGAATTGACCACATTCACTTTAATAGTAACATTTTATTTTTTGAAAGGGATAAGTGGTAACACGTGTGTGTGGTAATTTCTGTAAGTGCAGTTGATTGAACATAACCTGTATTGAACACAGAATTCTCCTTTAAACACGTTACTACTATGAAATTGATCTATGTCTTCAACCGTCCAGTTTACTTTCCGTTTCTCTTGAAGTGGCCCAGCGTGAATTGCAAATTGTCTACAGCTTGGTTTAATTCACTATAACTCTAGACTGTTAGTGTAGTGTTCACTTAAGGCCTTTAAGAGATAGTATTGATACAGACCATGTGATTCGGTCAATAAAGCAGAGAGCCATTTTAACTGCTGAACCAAAAAGACAGATAATCAAACTCTGAACGTTCCGCTAACTGACAATTCAATGCTGCGTGCGATTAAAAATGAAAGGTTTGATTTAAATGTGTGATTTCTTTGATTACTGTTCTGTGCACATGCCTCTATCCTTGGGTTTTATCATATAGCTGTTTTCTTTTCCATCCAAGCGTTAGTTAGCATGGGCGGAGTGATGCGTTTTCCATGATGGAGAATTCAATATTTCTTCTGTCCGATAAGCGTTGTGCCTTCAAGAGTTTCACTTCAGAAGACATTAATTAAAATTCCAATTAATTTTTCAATTATAATTATCTCACTTCTCATATTTACTAGAAAATATTCTGATGTTGATTTGTTTAGAGTTTTTTTTTTTCCTGTAGGAAACTGGGCAACTCATTTCATTCAAAGTGAATGGGCTTTATGCACAAGGTAAACAGGATAAGACTTATCAAAGAAAGGCGACAGGCGTCAAATGTTTGCATGCAGGGCTTTTGCTGATGCAGGATCATCATTGTAAAAAACAAAAAGAAAGCAATGATTCTAGCTGAACTTCACTGGAAACTAATTAGCTAAAAAAAGCTAGACCTGATCTAACACTTCCCCTATACACAGACAACTCCTTTCTTACTTTTTGTCTTTGCTTTTTTATTTTTAGATCCCTCTGGCTTCCTTTAGTTGTTAAATTGCATCTTTTGTTATTTGCTGAAAAGTAATTTTAACTACGAACCACATGCAATTATTAAGGGTACGTTGTATCTGGCAAGAAACATTTAAATGTCCAACTGGAGAGCATGTGGGAAAGCAAAAATGGTCAATACTTATTTAAGGTATTACTGACATAAACTGATCATCTGATATTCAGTTTAATTTGCCTTGGTCATTGTATTTTTGTGTAGCAAAGCATAGTCTCAATATTTGAGTAACTGGGCCTGTAACAAAGATGCACTGTTTTTTGTTTTTTTTTAACGGTTAAAAAAAATTAAATATCTACTTTAAAGTCAATGTAACGTCACACGAAGGAAGCCATCTCAAAGTCAGAAGGGATAACATTAAATATAACATTAAATAATTCAGTGATATGCAGTGCAGAATTTTTTAACAGGACTTTTTTTGAACTTAATGAATTTATATATAGCCTAACTGTGAAGAACAACCACATTATATAAGACAAAAAATATGTGACAGTGAGCGGATAATATTTGAAATGAGTAATGATGAATGACACCAGTTCAGTGTGACTGAGAGCAGCTGTCAGAAACACGGTGAAAAACACCTTGTGATTAAATAGGATAGAAAGACTTTCTATGCAAAAAAACAAAAAAAAAAACACACAACAGCCTTAAACTTCATACTGTAAAAGCACAGAATGCCAAAAGCCCAGACTAAAACGTAGCTCTTTTCAGCACACGGACACTCTTTTTATGATGCGAGTAACAAAAGCTTGACATTTCCCTCAAAGCAGGTCTCAACTTACCATTGAAATTAAAAGAACCAATTTTATTCAACAGCCAATTCTAATTACATTCAGCATGACATTCCGTTTTAAGCAAAAACTGCACCGTACATTTTTGTTGTCAAGGTAAGGCTGTGACATTTCCTCACACTTCTTTTCCACCTACAGTGTTGAGGCTAACTGAAATATCACTGTCAGTGTGCAGCCATTTTTATTCAGAAACTTTCCTTCCAGAGTTGTTTATAAAAACTGTGGGATGCGCCGATATTGAATTTTTGGCTGATATGACAGGCCATTAATGATTTTTGCATGTGCATTGAAAATGAAACAAAACTCAATTAAAATTAAATGACATTAAATTAAGTTAAACTGTGGGAAGACCATGACGGAAACAAATGATCTTTGGAAGGTTTGGCTCAACTGGACAAAGTTTGTACATTTAGTAATTTCCGCCACAGAGTTGTGTCAAAATGAATCAGCTTTGATTCCTTAACATTGCAAAACCCACTAGTCCCAAAATTCAGAGGGGGCACATCATGCCCATTTTGGTTTGTGCCTGATGTCTCTTGAGTCGAGTAAATCTCATTACCCCATGTACTCACATACTGTGCACTTCTGCACAGGAAGGTGGAATTGTGTAAAGGGTAACTTGGGTGAATATCCCACAGCTTGATTCATACCAACAATGATTTCAGCACACAAATCAAAGGGCAAGCCACATCCTGCTGTGTTGAAAGTTGGCGGGGTTATCGAGCCACAACGTAACCTTTGAGTCAATACAGGGCGATAAACACTTATTACACAACATGCACAACGCTGGAGGGTTAAACAATCTCGAACAATGTTGTTACTATCACTTCAGTATTGTAACGTATTCTAACGCTTTTAACGTGCCATTCAGACAACAGGAGCGAGAGGGATCTAATCAGCATTCAAAGACACCATGCCGAGTCCCTCTGACTAAAGCTGCTAAGTCACCAGATAAAGATCTGCCTGACACACCGCCTTTTAAATAATCCACTTGCAAGTACGCCATTTAAAAATATTAACACCCCACTTCGAGAAATGCAAAGCTCTATCATGGACGGTTCTTTTTTATACAAAAAATATGTATGTAAAGAGTCTGAATGTCACTAATTACACCCGAAATGACATACCAGTCCTGAAGTCTACACCACCAACAGCAACATAATAATGGGGCTTTCACTCAGAGTTGCAGCTGGATTGCAGTGGTGGAGAGTTCAGGCACTGATGGCAGGTGATGTTGAAAAAGCATCCTCTGTCAGTTAGCATTTGAGATGCTCCATGAATTCAGTCAGAAGAACTTAATGTTACCGTGTTCTCTTTCCACATTCCTCTGTGTACAGCTGGCCTTGCATTTCAACTTGCTGGTGTAAACACAAGAAAAGAAAGCAGCTTGAAAATATACTGTACCCAATGACAACCATGGCAATATTTAGTTAATTTAGGTACATCAAATCTGAAGTGATCGATTCTTTAACACGAGCAGTACAAACTGCAACACATACACACTACTTGACACATATTTACATAAGCCCTTAGATGAACATTTAGATGAATATCAATGAAGAAAATATCACTGCTAATCATCTTTGTCACTGTATGCAAATGATGTAGAAACTCAAAGGATTTTTTTTTTCTTTTTGTTTCTGCAACTTTAAAATCTTGCTTTGCACTTTTTAATAGTACAGAAGGACAAAAAAAAGCTATTTATTACTGAATTATATATATTTTTATATAAAATGTATTAATTATATATTTTGGTACTGCATATTTTTATATTTAGATTTCAAGTCTTCAATAAGTGGGTGGTTTGTTGGATGGGAAAGATTTAACCCACAAGACTAATCACATACCACGTGGTTTAATACCAGGTGTAAAAAACGAAAGTGCATTGCATAATGTGAATAGCCTGTGTGGATCTCATTTTACTTGTAAGAGTAAATGAAGCCTTAGTCGTCTGAGGCCAAAATATAGAGAGCAAGCTCATAGACTCGCTGCCTGCTGTCTTTCCTTTGAAGCTATTGTGACGACATTCCTCTCATTCATTAAGAACAGCTGTGAGGTTTCATAGGCTGTTTAAATTCATTTTAATTAAAATGGAGATTATTGATAGCCTCAGATGGCGACCGTGTGTTTTCAGATGCATGTTTATTATTTGAAGCTCACAATGTTGGAAACAATAATGTACTGATTTGATAGTTTTATACTAATTGTGCCTATTTAAAATGTTTTTTGTAGCTCAGTGATCATTCTTCCATGTACATTTTCTGCTTTAAATGTTTCAGCAAACAGTTTCATGACGATACTCCAGCTGAACTCTGAAGTGACCTGACATATTCCATGTAATGCAGCAAAAAAACTTTGCTCTCATCTGTGCTTTTTGAAGGGAGAAACTTTGTTCATAATTTTTACATAATTACCTGATTAATTATGGATTACCATTATTTTTCTTCAAATCACATATTACCATATGAATAGAACCAAAAAAAGGGAAATGCATATAATATTTCATAATAATTATAGTACTGTAAAATAACATTCAGTATGGCAAGAGTTCCAAAAAACAACACTGTGAATGATGGAAAGTCAGCCAAAAATATAAATCGTTATCTGAAATATTAACTATAGACCTTGAGAGTGACAGTTGAGTACCTTAAATGATACTATTCAGGTTCAAGGTCAAAAAGAAGAGTTTATGGTGGTACTGCAGGGGGTCTGCCAATTTCTAATTTTTGAAACACGGGAGAAGGTCTGGTCAGACCAAAATCTCTGTCTGAGTCATTGTATGTGTGCATGTGAGTATAGACAAAAAAAAAGCTATTTAACTGCTCAATGTTTAATGTTCTGTAGTAGGCTGTCTGAATAATGGGGTCAAAAAAAAGTAACGTAAGGACAAAGAGAATTGCCGGGGTGAAATCTTCTCAGTTTTGAACATACCAGGGGCTGAAAGCTGCTAGCATGCTAACTAACAAATGCTGCTGGAGATCACATAAGGTACTCCCTTATGAGGGGCATGAGAACCTTAATAATATCTATTAGTGTGAGATGTGCCACGATTGTCAAATCTTGTAGTGTTAGTATGTTTAAGATCTGAGATAAGACAAGCTGCAAAGATTCTCCTTATGTGTGTGGTTAGACTACTAGACTACACTGTAGTTTCAGCCCAGCTTTAGAACTGTCTTAGGTGTGGCGTTCGTTTACATGTAGCCTCATTTATCACTCTCTCTCTCTGTATTAAAATGGCAAGTTGTGTGCCTTTACTCTATACTTTACAGTATGTCAGATATAGGTGTGCTGTGCATCCATTCATATAAACAGAAAAATAGCACGCTTGATGGAGAGTGAAACCCTGGAGTGCTCGGTCTGTTCGGTGAGAGAAAAGATATCTCTGCTAAACTTATACTTAGTCTTCAACTCACACACAGGAGACTAAAATTAAAGAATTTATTAGACATCATTTAAATCATCCAGAGTGAAGATTTAGTCGGATTTAGAGATTTACTTGCAGCGTAGAAGGTTGTGATTGGGATGCATTTTCCCTTTCTTAAATCAAGCCAATCTCAGATCACAGACGTCTCACAGACAGACCCCTCCCACAATAGTTTGATTGAAACTAGTGTTTCAGATGTCTTCCCTCAGACCTGCCCTGATGAGCTGTCCTAGGTCAGATGTAGACAACGATGACTAGGCGACCAAGGAGTTCTGCCATTGAATGTAATAATGAACATAGCAGTAGTCATTTACTCCCGTCATCTGAACGGCTGAAGACGAAGAGTACTACGATTTTTTGTGAAGAAAAAGCACCCCCTGATCTACCTAAATTCATTTATGTTTGTGCAAACCACCTTTCCTGATAATTTTAGGTAGTTTTAGGATGAATGGAAAGTTTATTAAAGTAAACAGTCCCTCAGAGAGTTTTTTGGAAGAGAGGATCAGGGTCAGCAGAACTCATTTGCATTTAAAGGACAATGCTACAAAATGGTTTGCTCTGAAAAAATCTGTTTTTGACGGTGTTGTTTTACATGACTGTACCCTTATGAAATTTTAACCAAACTATGTTAGAGACTTTTCATATCAAGAGTCTTATCAACCTGTGGAAAATTTGATATTATATTAAAAACAGTATATTTTAAGGTTACTTTACATTTACAAAATATTTTTATGTATGGGTATTTTGATAGCACAGAGAGATTACTCAATTCACTAGTTCTAACTTCCTCAGCGATCGATAAAAAATATTCTTGTTTGGCAGACTGTCCAGGGGACAGGCAGGTAGCCCGGTGTACTCCGGGCCCTAGGAGGTTTACCCCTAGCAGACGAGGGTTGACTGGTGCTCGGAGCCCAGCCTGGCCCCCGTGTGTCCCCCGGGAGGAAGTGGCGATGCATTGCTAACCGGGCAAAAGTAACAGAAATGGTTACAGTAATCGTGAACCGAAAGGGAAAAGCCCGGTTTTGGCCTTCTCCTTTGGTCTGGCCCCGGCTCTGGTGACTGTAAGAGGAAGGCGGTGGGAGTCAAAAATGTACAGGACATGGGTTCTGATAGGATAATTAGTAATGATGAGATTGGCGGCAGCTGCGATCGTTTGTGCGTGTTCCTCCTGAAATTCGTTATGAAACGGCATTCATGTCGTTCTTCACAGGAGTTTTGGTGTGCCCACAAAAAGGTCTGTCTTTAAAGGTTAACAAATTATTTTTTTTCCCATATGAAGGATTTTCACCCACAGAACCTTCCTATTGCACTCTACTTTCAGAGCTCACTCCAAACTCATGTCAGGCTGCTCAAACAAACAGAGCAATACTGAAAGTACCACAGCACTTAAACTTGTCTCAGAAACCAAGTTACGAGCGGTTTGCTTGTAGCTGTCTCTGCACATTACACTGGGAGAACATAAAGTAATCTACCAGCATCCAATACTGCAGTGGGTTTAACTGAAAGGCCACATGTATCCTCTTCGGTGTATTACTGTACAGTTTCTCAGTATAAGGACTAGAATAGCTGGAAACAGAAGTTAGAACTTTTTTTTAAAAATGTTTAATAGACCACTATAAATTCCATCAATATGCAAGCAAAACACTGACCACCCTACTGCTATTCCGTCCGTTCTCATTATAGGAGCTGATTTTCATTTCAATGAGAATGATTATGAAGTGCAGTTTCCTATAGCAACGGAAAGATAAAGTGAGTAGAGAAGAAAGGAAAGATTTGGATTAGTGTATGCATGACAGCAGAGGATTTAATAGCAAAGATGGAGGGGGGGAGAGGTGACTAGTAAAACTGAGATGTGCAATAAAAAGGTCACGGATGTGAGAGACATGCTGAGAAAAAAAGCAAATGGCTACTTGGTTACAACTGTACTTTTTACTAAAATGATTATGCAGAAATGATAAAACAAGGCAAAAAATCATGTTTATGACTGGAAGGGGAAAAAAGTACATACAACCATGCAAGAGATTAGAGCTAACGACTTACAATATCTCAGGTAATAAATCAGAGCTTCTTTGTGGCCTAAAGCATTTTAAACCTATTTGCAGAAGATAATGCCACCGATTCCTTTCAGCCTGAGAGACCCAAAAGCCTGGCTCATTTATCACAAGCCTTTTTAGGAGAGCGGCCGAATGGCCCTCATCTCTACCTACTAACTAGGTTTATCATCCCTTCTGATAGCATTTATCATTTAATAATTTACATTTCTAAACACGGGGCCCACACTATCGCTCAAATGTTTGGGGTACATGGTTTTGGGTACATGGAAGATTTGGATTAATCTCAATTTCTGAGCACCAAATCAGTATATTAGAATGATTTCTGAAGGATTGTGTGACATTGAAGACTGGAATAAAGGTATAAATGACATTTAAAAATAGGCTATATTACACTACAAAACCGTTTTTAAATTGTAATAGTATTTGGTTATTTTTATCAAATAAATGCAGCCATGCTGAGAATAAGAGGCTTCTTTTAACAGAACGGTCATGTATTATTTTTTTTTAATGTAATATAATATTCTCGCAATACGTAACATTACAAAACCATATATTCTTTGAAAAAAATGGCATCATGTCAAGGTATGAGTCATATTGACAAAAAATTTTTTAGATCCTGCTTTTGGAGCTCAAAAGACGTCACTCTGAACACTGACATATTAAAAGCAGCATATAAAGAGTCCTCAGAATTGTTCCTGTTATTCTCCACAGCCTACAGGTATGGATCGAAATTAGGGTGAACATATTACGCTGATATCGTTTTAACAATCCTTTCTCTTGTGTAACTAATAATGGTGGGCTGTCAAGTTCACGCTGAACTGTCATTAATAGAAGTGCTAATGATTTCTGACACCTCCTTCAGTTATCCCTTTAACCTAATAATCAACTTATCAACTTATCACAGTCTTTCAAACTAGTAGAAGGTATCCGTCACATTCAGCTTCTTGAGCTTCACTCTGATTTGGACCATGGCTTGAGCACATTAGGTGGTCAGCTGTGACTAATACTCCGCATGCTGAGGTGACAATTTCCGTCACAGCGTCTGCATTTATTTGTTGTTTCCTGGTAGGTGGTGGCACTGCACTCCTCACAGCTGCTTCCTTTTGTCCTCTGCTGGGATAATTCTCTTTACCTTTCATACATTGCAGTCTAAGTATACATCTACTCCTCGTCATGTACCTTCAGCTGTATATTAAAATCCAGAGCACTCTCCAAATGGATTCCTGCAATGCATCTGTAGACTTCCAATAGTTCCTCATGGATGCGAAATAGCCACAGAAGAGATTATATCATATATTATATTTCTGACAGAATGTTACCAGAAACTCTCACATATTCAGTGGGAATAACATGCTGGCATACAGACATCCCAGGAACAAGAGTCTTTATGAGTTTCTT
The DNA here is from genome assembly GCA_034779775.1 of Enteromius afrohamiltoni. Lineage (NCBI taxonomy): Eukaryota > Metazoa > Chordata > Actinopteri > Cypriniformes > Cyprinidae > Enteromius > Enteromius afrohamiltoni. Next base: position 6,209,221 of record JAUYWG010000032.1, read on the forward strand.
ATTGCTTTACCTAATTTTATGAGAGTCATTTGCTTTCTGTTAACGTCTGGATTAAATCCAATCATGGCTTTCTGAGAAACAGTCCAGTCCTTCAGTATGAGTGAGAGACATCCGGCGTAGAGTTCCCAGACATGCAGTTTGACCATAACATCACTTGCGGTTTATGAAACGATTATGACAGTAGCTCAAAAATATTAAATCAGTAGAATCCAGAAAGTCTCAAAGTTTGGCTGTCTGCAAGTGCATTACAGTATTTACAGAACAAAAGATGACACAAACATTATAACCATGTCTTGGCTTGAAAGTTAAAACATGCTTCCACTCAAGTAAGTTGCACTCTCTTTATCTGCTCTAACCAGTTATAATCACAGAGCTCAACAAAAAATATTGCTTGCTCACCCAATTGAATGGGCAATTCACTAGCCTTGAAGCAAGAATAATGGGGTTCATTTATTTTTAAATATGAATATTAAAATAAAAATTGAATAACTTCAACTTCTGTATTTTTAGGACATATTTATTTAGAAAAAACAGAAAAAAAAAGTCATGATTATATTCAAACCAAACGAGTTTCTGCATAGTTCAGTCTTTGAATACAAATTTCACGTACATGAAAAACCATCCATCACATTGCCACGGTTACTTTTCTGTTTAAATGGTCTCTTCTTGTCTTTGTCCAGAGGACAGACACAGTTGGAAAGAGGGGGGAGCCCTTCTGTGATGGTTGGGCAGTCACCAGCACCCCCTCTATGCCAGGACTCCCTCGGTCTTCTCCATCTGGCACACCAGCGGGAAGATGAAGTGCCAGAACTGCATCTTCCCGTTCTCCTGCACGCTGCTTCCTCTTGTCCTCATGATACAGTCTGGAGACTGCACTCAGTGGGACACGCACACAAAAAAAAAATTCTAAGCCATTTCCATCAAAACCCTGTCCATATACCCTTTAAAAACAGCTTAAGACAGCAACCTAGCTTCCTTCAAAACTACCGAAGCAGTTGCTGTATGCTTTGTGGAAGATTTCTTTCTATAATGGCTGACAGAAAACTGACTTGTTTTCTGCATTCAGTCAGGATGAATTGAGAATATTCCAGAGTCCACACCGGAGGTAGAGTGATAGAGTGAAAAGAGAAAGTGCTAGTGGAGGTATTTTTGCGGAGTAAAAAACACAATGTTTGCTAAAATAAAACAAACACAGATTTGTTTCAGAGCAGCTGGTCAGTGCTGACCTTTTGATTTGAAGCTGGACTGCAATTATGCCCAATTACTTCACTAAACCATCCCTACATAGTGAATACCAATTGATTAACCAAGCAAACCCAAGCAAATTAGAGTCTTTATACTACACTGAAGACTTGCATTGAGAAACTGCCCCTCATGTCATATGTAGAGACTTAGGCCTGGGACACAATAGAAGACTTTCACAATTTAACTGATTTTAAAGCTGCTGGAGACCACAAACTTAATTAAAATTTTTGATTGAAATATCCCTTTAATATAAAATATCCATCAAGGGAGTATAACACCACCACACAATTGAGAATTTAATAGACAAAATGTAGGCTAATTTGCAACAAGCTTAAAATCGGGCCGCGGTTCTTAAAACTCAAGCATGGTTAATTAATTTATCAATACTCCCAGTTTCTATGAACAAAAAGTTTAAAAAGCAAGCAGATGCGTCATAATTACAGCAGAGATCATGGAAATACTGTAGCCTGTGTTTGGGGAACTTCAAATAAGGAACTTTTGAGTCTAAAGGGGCTTTCGCATTGCGTAGTTCTAGGAACTATTCAGCATTGTGGTTCCTAGGGAAACAATTTCCACCTCAGGCGGTTTTCCTAGTAGCATTTGCACCGGCAGCAGAAACCTTAAAGCGGCCAACAGCTACATTTTTATTTGCGGCATTTACAAACAACAACAACTGGTGAATGGAGGACACTGAGATCAGAACTTGTTTTTGTTGTGTATCGTGGGTTTCATGATAATGGAGATGGAATGTAAAAGCGCAATTGAAAGAGTGTGAAAATCTGAAACCTACTATGGCAACTTGCAGTAATGCTGTGATTGCTGTTTTTCATGTATGTGAAGTAAATATTTTACGTGGCTTTTTATAAATGCCAGGTAGCTGTTGTTTCATATGTGTTGAATTAGCCAATTAACATTCACTTACATCACTGGCAGTACCTAGTAGTAAAATGCGCTCCTGTTCCTGTCGTACAAGGAACTATAAAAGTCTTGAGTATCCAAATTATCAACAGGTTAAGTATCTATTTTTAAAAGGTGAGCTTTCATTACCACAGCTGACACTGTTTTCTCCAATTAATATTGTCAGTAGGAAGTAGGACTGTCTCCTCCCACTCTCACACTCATCAAAATTGTTCGCTATATAATGTGTTCTTCAGACTATTGGTTTTGTGAATATTTTAACTCTGATGCCACAATAACCCTATAATGCTTAAAAACAGGCACTACAATCCAAATCACTTTGACAGTCAACCCACCTACATCACAACAACTGCACGTCACAGTCATCTAAACAGAGCTGCGCAAGAGCCTCCCTTACCAATATTCACAGGAGCCCACAGCAAATTTTTAATTGTTAAACAACACGCAAGGCCATTAATGCTGCATAAACGTTAAAGAATCCTCTCTATCAGTACTGCGACTCGCAACTCCCTCTGCATTCATCTTCCTGAGTGACAACGCAAAGGACCACATGCATGTCAATATGACAAGCGGCTGCCTGAGTTTATTGGATTATTGAAAATCACGGTGACAGAAAAGAGTAGCAAGAAGTGAATCAACAAAGACAGCAAGGGAAACTGTGTATGTGTGTCTGCGTGTTTGGATTGGAGGGGGAGGTCACCTTCACACAACTCTCTGGCAGTAATCGTACCTTGGACACGTTCTTCTGCCTAATGGAGCCACCACAATGGTGACGGAGGCCTGGTGACTAATGCACTAATCTAATAAGTCACAAGCAAAACCAGAAACTGGACATGGCCTGTGGCATCATCGCCGCACTACAAGAGCTAAGGGTGGGCGGTATGAACAGAATCTTATATAATGGTAGGAATAATATCTAGACATATTAAAGTGTTTGAAAATGATACACAGATCGTTATTTTTATGTTAAGTCCAATAACTTAACATTCTATTCTTTTTTTATTCATGAAAAATAAAACCATATACGTTAGTTTATAATGTATTAAAATAGATATTGGGGTTAAGGTTAAGAACACAAAATTTGCTTAGCTGGGTCAAAAAAACATTTCCGTAAACCACATATACAAGTAGACTGTGTGTGTGTCCATCTCATCTCGCTGGTATTTAGAAGGTGATCTAAAATCAGTGCAAAAATAGCTGCTACGCATTCTGTAATTAATATACAAACAGTGATACATTATAAATGTGGCTGATTGAGCCAGGAGTAAAGATGCAAAGCTGCAACACTTTTATGAACCTGGCAACCGTAAATGCCATTGGTTAATATGTTTTATACTATCCAGCCATAGCATGAGCTATAAAAGAGGTCACATTTTATTTTTGGTGTCAAATAATGAATTATGATCAAAATATCAAACACGCATAAAATGTTCATGCGCCAATATTAACAAGTGTCAAAAGAGTAGGTTTTCACTGGTGAACAAGATGAAAACAATAACAGAGCTGGCTTTCAAAAGTAGCATTCAACTTGCAGAGTAAGGCCTCTATCTTTGCTCAGATACTTTCCGAAATAAATCAGAGCAGGGCCTTTCAATTACCTCTCAGCATAAACCGCCAAAGCTGTAACTTACGCAAATAACGTAGAACTTGAAACATGGGGGGGGGGGGCTCTTCAAAATAGCCTCAGCTACCGTTGTTATAAAGGGTCTGGGCCGTTTCTAGGCCAAAGTCTGTTTCCACTTTTCGTTAAATGGAGATGTCCCATAAAACTGTGGTGTAAATGGTTTATAATGCCACCAGCAGGCCTACTAATGGAGAACCTGTTTTCAATCAGCAGCCAAATTACTACAGAATTAGCTTCCAGACACTTAACTTCTTCACAGGCCTCTAAACACTGAAGAGGCTGAGAAATATGAAAACTCTGTCATTTCAAAATGACAGCAACTTGGGTAGAGAACACAATGGATGACTTCCAGAGACATGGGGCTCCATACGAAAGTGAGCAACTGAACCCTTTCACAGAAGGCCAAATTTAAAGTGAACAATATGTAAAGTGAACAAATGATGGTCACGTTAAAGGAATAGTTAACTCATTTTTGTAAGGAGTCAAGATTCATGATTTTAAAACCTTGCTAAAATTCGATTTTTATTAGAAAAGCAAAAGCCTCGGCCTACTTGTTTATTTGTTGACTTTTACTACATGGAGCAACACCAGATGGTGAGGCAGTATGGGATTTTAAATACAAAAAACTATATTCATTTATTATTATATTTATTATAGTTTTGCACATATTTATAATATTTCTATTCTGGACGGTATAAAAAGGTGCTGTTTTTTTATACTACAGGTTGTGCATTTGAGGCTAAAAAAGCCTGTTTTCAAGGACAAAGCAATTAAATGTAGTGTTTCAAAGATTTGTCTTTAATTTAGGTGCTCATGACCTTCTTGAAACCTTTACAACATTAAAAATATTCCGACCACACTGACTGTTCCACATGACTCCTTAAAAGTGTTGACTCGGCTGAATTGTTTAAATAAAAGAAACTGTATGCCAGAGCCCAATGTGCCACTGAGAAGTCCAAAAGGCTCACAGTTCCCAGATACGAGTACTATAAATGTTGATCCCCGACACCACAAGCGATGCATTACAGAAATAAAATCTCTCATTAGAGCCCAGGCCCTGAAATTACCCAAATTCAGCGCATATGGAAACCATCAGATAGCGTCAGCAAGGGGGAAGTTTGCACCAAGTGGCTTTTCAGCATGTGGCAACAGAGGGCCAAGAATTTTGAATGTGCCAATTAGTTCCCTCTGCCAGAATAAAATAGGTAAGTGGGTGGAACACACTAAAATATATTGACAAAACTGCTAAGAAAAAAACCCTCAAAGATCCATTAGAAACAACTGTGCATCTTTACGGACACCTGCCATGACTCTTAAATTATTAATGTAAAACATGCTGGCCTAGAGTTAACGTATGCACAACATCTTTTATGTATTAGATTTTACTTTCAACGGGTCACAATGATTGACTGCATTGTTCGGTCACTCACCAAAGCAACAAATACGATGACATAAATGTGCCAGTGATCCAATCACACGTGTGCTACTGGGGGCGATATTGTCAGTTCGTCTTAATGCCTGTCAAAATACAGACCACAAATTTTCTCCAGCCAGCCTTTAGCCTCAGGAGCCATTCTGTCTTTACGGACGAATACAGAACTGAAAGAATATTCAACTAATTACACAGTCCAAACGAACAGTAGCACAGAAGACTGCACAGGATCAAGAAACAATGTTGTCTTTGGCCAAATTATTCCAGACTTCTGATGCAATTGCACGAAACTTGCTCTTGAGCTCTTCCAGATCATTTGATATTGCTGACATGCTACATGGGCACTCTGAAGTTCCTCATATATGCTTGTTTGTTTATTTTTAATCAATACAGACTCTGGACTGTTGAAAGCCTTGCCTGTAGTGTTCACGTATGGTCATGTATATTATAGGCTCCCTGCTTAAAATAACTTCTGACGTAGGGCTGTGTGGAAGGACCTGGGAAAGGGCAACAAAACCAGCGTAACAAATAATGCATAATGTCTATAGTATAACAAGAGTGGCATTGTTCTGCTGCATGAGAAATGTTAAAGGGACAGTTCACTCACAAATTAAGAGTCTGTGATCATTTATTTACAATCATGCTGTTTTCAACTTATACGTCTATATGTATGACATATATAACAGAAGCTGTTAGGCAGAATGTCAGAGGCTCAGTCACCATTTACAACGTCTAGGGGAAAAAAAAGACGGTAGGAATTTGAAAGGTAACGTTAGAAGACTGCCAGACTGCAGAAAATATCCTTTTGTGGAACAAACGATCGCGCGTTTTAACACGCGCGAGCTTGAAATCTCTGACAGATTTCTGTGAAGCCCCACCAAAATATCTTCAAAAACAGGTCAAATAAGACTTTCTCAAAGAGCAGTGTGAATATAAGTTTTAGTTTGCACGGCATCGTAATATATTGCGACTTGGAAAAATGCACAAACTCATTATGCGATGTAGCAATGTTTTGATTTTAATGCGATTAGAAATACTGAACTCAGCAGACATCGTCTTTAATAAAGGCAGCCTACGGCTACATTTTGGTGAAAACTGCAAAAAAGACCAATATGTTTGTATAATACATCTAACGTTGTGTGGGAGTGTGCGTTTTAAGATATGCACGCTCATCCACAGACGGTGGAATCTTGAAAAAAAAATGCATTCAATCTTTTCCATGTACGTGTTTTGAATTAATTTCTGTACGCTTTTTCCTAATCACAGTAGACTGAATCAGTTCAAATGCATGCATAAGTAAATAAAACATTGACACTGCTAATCTGTGGCATATGTTTCACGAGATGAAGCATCTTTGTGACACAGCCACCCTTTAACGTTAGTGACATAAGAATGTCCCGCGTCGCTTGTTCTGTATGTTTGCCTTTTACCCGAGAAAATATGCGCCGGGTATTACAGAATACATGTGGTCAATAGTTCAACTTCTCAAGTCGTCATTAGTTAACGTTAGTTCATTTGCATGACAGAACTACATTGCGCCCGGCACTTGCTCTTATACCACGAGGCACTAAAATGAGAATCACTGCAAGAAAATATAATCAGTCTTGCTTACAACTTGCTTCTCTGGGAGGGGAACTCGCCTACAGTCTGCAAAGCACCCTAAACTAAAGATCTGTAAGTTTTTAAATCGCTCGGTTAGCTAGTACACTAGCTTAGCCGACGTCAACTCACCCGTTAGTTTCCCTGAGAAATACTAGAATTTAGCGGTGGCTCCAAACCTTGTTCGTTAATGCAAATAATTATCGCCTTCATAGTACTGCCCTATGCAAAGCAATGTCATGAGCAAGGCAGAACGAAAAAGTAAACGCGATGAACTCACCGTCTCTCCGTTCCGCCGCGGTTTGCATTTCTTTCCGTGCACGGCAACCGCTCGTTTCACCCGGTTCAGTTGGTCACGTACAAATCCACTTTTCAAAATCGACTGGAAAATTCTTTGATTCCACAGAGTAACGACCCTTCTTTTACTAATGTGCCACGCGGCTGTTATAATCCCGTTATTGAGACCGGTTTCTATAACTACGGTTGAGTGGAAAAGCTTCTGTTGTTGTGAATCCAGAGTTTGTGTCTCACGGACTTGTGCTCCAGAGCGCTCGGAGACTCTCTGCTGGTCTGCCTGCCTACAGTCCCCTCAATCACGCTGTCTCCCTCCCTGCCTGCGTGCCTGGCTCTGGCTGGTTTACAGGTTGCTAGCGCGCATTTTCGGAAACATTCGTGACCATTCGGCCGTTGGCGAATCGATTACATTAGTCCCCGCTTAGATTAGTGTGCTTGCTTTATGATACGCGGGTATTTAGTGGCTTTAACCTAAACCAATCCAGACATTTAATCAGATTTAACCTAAATAAAGTGCATTTAATCAAAGATGGTATGTAATCATTTTAATATATTATATTATTACAATATCAATCAGCCCAGGCACACACATCCTACAGAAATATGAAACACTCATTATTAAAGCTTACATTATCCATAATTTAAGTAAAACAACAAATAAATGAATTAAAATTCTTAAATAATATAAATTAAACATTGAATGAATCCCAGTATAATTACAGGTGGCCAACATAATATTCCCTTCAAAAGAATGATTTACTTTAACTACATGAAATTCATGAAAAAAATATAATGCCCAGCAGTCTATTCATTTGTCAATTTGGGCCAGATAGATTCGGTGCTCTCATATATTAGTGATGTAGAAACATTTTTCTACTCTTGTGCTCTTTTTTTTCTCAGTTCTCATTTGTCATTAAACTAGTCAGACACTTTTGAAAGGAATCCATTACATGCTCTTTTAATTTAAGTCATTTTAGTGGGCATTTTGTTGTTTTTAAACAAAGGGTGCAAAAATATTCCCAGTAAGATAGAAATTGAAAGGAAACACTTATTTATTGGCTGCTGAATTTTGCAGAGTAACTATTTTGGATAGACATGAAAAATGCAACCAAGGTCAAGTCTCAAGGAGGGATTTGTACAGTGTGTCATACGCAGGTAGCATATCTTACAATATGAAGACATCATCACACGCATCTGCGCATAAATGTCTGGCCAGATCTATCATAAATGGCATAAAAGCATCAAATTAACAAAGCACACCGGTCCAACTATGGGTGTTTTTGGTATCCTCTCAGAAATCCCCTGGCAGCAGCTGAACCGGTAAGCTCACTTAAAGGCTGCTATGAAACGGAGAGTAGAATCCTCTTGACAGGTAAGGGCTGCCACACTTCAGGATTAAGATGTACTGTTGGTGATTTTGAAATGTGAAATATTAATCAATTCTATCTAGTAGGATTTGCTCCCCTGAGAAGGCTGTCCGTATGATGGAGGATTCTTTTATCTAATAGTTTGGGACAATTTAAGAAGGAAAACTATGTTACTATAACCATGGCAGTACTCACAGTTGATGTTTTTAGGCTTTCTGCTGCAAATGGTTTCCTTAGATTTTGTTCTATGTGAAGGTTGTAGCCTAACAAAATCAGTAACTGTAAATAAGAGTCGATTATATACAAAACGTATTATATACAAAACACATTTAACAGCAAAATGTAAAACTGTATTTCAGAGTGTGCTGGGAGAGTATTTCCTTAAGGTTTTTGTTGGTTGTTTATTTATTTTGAATACATTTTAGCTAGAGAAATGTACACATTAGTGCTATAGACTTTTACAGGGATGAAAAGTGTACTGGTAAAAATAAAAAAATATGGTGACTTTGATGGTGTCATTGAAAAATCAGAGCTATAGAATGTTCCTCAGCACTGATGTGAGAAGAAAATGTCAGAAGAAGAAGAATGTAAGGCTTCCAAAGTATGGCAGCAGTGCAAGTCAGTCAGATTATCAAGTGACAGATGACAGTGGAGTGGGTGAGGATCATCTCTAATTGGATGATTTTAATAGAATAAAATGGAAACAATGCAGTGCATATAAAGGTTTATCATTTAAAATATGGTAAGACTTCATTTTTAAACCTAAAAATATAAATTCTGTCTTTAATTATTCACGCTTATGTTGTTTCAAACCTGTAAGACCTTTGTTCATCTTCGGAACACAAATGAAGATATTTTTTATATAAATCTGAGTGCTTTCTGACCTGAATCTTCTTTTTGATACAGAAGAGAAAAAACTGTTAAAGTCGTTATTTTTGTTTTCTTTGTGCACAAAGCATATTCTTGTAACTTTCTCAAATTAAGATTGAACTACTGATGTCACATGGGCTATTTTTAACAATGTGCTTACACAGTGTTTCTGGGCTTTGAATGTGGTAGTCAATGCTCAGGGTCAGAAAGATCTCATATTTAATAAAAATATCTTAATTTGTGTTCCGATGATGATAATTAATTACATAAGTTTTCTCTCGTTTTTGCCTTTTGATATAGTGTGTATATAGTAAAGTATAATGTGTGTGATGGTATTGTCATGATTTCCCGTTGGAGTGCCCACAAGTCCCTCCAGAGGGCACTCCATCCAGAAGGTCACCCCATCACCACAGACTCTCAGACTGTTTTCCGGACTACATTACCCAGCAGCCATTGCACCATCACACCACCACTTGATCACACACACCTGCACCTCCTTATCCATGCTCACTGCATATAAGCCTTGATTCTGTATCATCCCCATTGCTCTGTTTGCCGGTATTTTGACCCAGCCTATCTGACCACGAATAAGGCTTGCGAATGGATCTGTACGTCCCTGTCTCCTTTGTTACAGAAAATAAAGACGGGTAGGACCGCTCGGAAATGGAACACAAGGAAAACCTGACTCTGCAGTAATCTGAAGTGTGAATCTGGCTTATATGCAGGTGTTAATGAGAGTGTGGTCCTGGATAATGAGGTGCAGGTGTGTGTGATCAAGTGGTGGTGGGATGGTGCAATGGCTACTGGGTAATGTAGTCCGGATAACAGTCTGAGCGTCTGTGGTGATAGGGTGACCTTCTGAATGGAGGGACTTGTGGGCACTCCAACGGAAAATAATATACACGTAGGTATATTATATAAAATAAGAAAAAAAATGGCACAGTTATTGCAGAGTTCATCATGCCTGTAGCAACTCAAATATTTTATCTGACAGCTGTTGCACAAGTTCCTTGTTGAGTACTATTGGGGTCTGTTTAAGTAACTTCATCCGTTCTGTTCCTGTTATCACTGTCAGACTTTCCTCCACATATAGGTTTGCAGGAGTCATTTCTTCTCCAAAAATCCTTAGGGGAATCTGCTTTTTCATGTTCTTTTGTGGGAGCCATCAGCAAATGGATATGAGATGGTTAATTTTTAATTCTGCATTCGTGAAGTCATGTTTTTGATGGGTGGAGAGAGCGCTAATGGGGCCAGATTGGGTATCATTGCGGATATCTGGGAAGGACCCTTGGGACTGCTCTGTGGGTCTTGGCTGAGCTCCATTAATGTCTTGAAAAAGAGAAGGCACTTGGAGACACCCTGTCCAGCTATTGACCCTCATTGGCAAAATGAAAGCCCACGTTGGGGGTTTATTGAGTGTGTGAGGTTCATTAGAGAGGAAAGAATTTGGTGAAAATCTTCACTGTGAATGATAGAAATCATAAAAGCATGTTCAAACTGTGTAGTACATCTTTTAACCATGGAGCCACAAATAACATTAGGCATCTAACACCAAACCTCAACACATACTTAACCAGAATAGCAAAGAGAAGTGCTCATTTCTGAAGCGATAGATTATGCACCATGGGCTTGCTTTCTTTGAGTAGCTAAAATGATTTCCTGGCTTTCAATGGCAATGAGTGTGATGATTGTTTTTATTGACTCAGATGTGCCATTAAGGGAGAGTGAGCATTTGCAAAGAGAAGCTGACAGCAGCTCTGTTGTTGTGATGTTCTGGTGCTGGACCTTACACCAGGGTCATTAGCAAGCCTTTATTACAGCTTTATGCTCACTGTCCCACCACACACAATTTTTTTCAGTTCTCACACTGCCTGAGAACAACTTTAGATGGACTGCAACAAAATTGCAATACACTACAAAACTCCACGTACTGTAATGGATGAATGTCAATGGGGTCCAAAAACACTTCCAGTTATTCAATCAAATGGATTTAGCTGGTTTGGTGGGGATAACAATCATACTTAAAATCACTTATTATCTTAAAAGACAGAAAATGCAAAACAGGCTTAGCGCAAAGTAATAAAAATTTGAAGTAAAGTGGTCAGGTCTGTAATTTCCAGCACCACAATGAAATGCAATTGAGGTCAATACCATTCCAGAGATGGCCAGCAGACAATAATTGCTTCTTGTTTGTCAAATTTAACTTTGCCTCCAACCCTCAGATACACATAAAGTGAAAATTGATTTTGCCAAATCAAGTTAAGAATTATTATTGGTTGTTGTTTGTGCTGCTGCAACAGAAATGCAAGGGTGGCCTGATGACTCGGGGCCAATGTGAGAGAGTTTATAGCCAGTGTTTTGTGAGTATTGTTAAAAGTAAAGGATAATGATACATACGCTCTAAAAAATACTGTCATATTGTCACGGCTGGCCGCCGTGATTGCTCTTCAGCAGATAACAGGAAACTCGGAAGGCAGGAATTCTCAGTGACAAACATTTATTAAAGGAAACCATGACAGAGCCGAACAAATGACACACGAATGCAGACACATCAACAGCTGACAGAGATACAAGACATGGGGGGTGAATTTATACATAGACTAATCAAACACACCTGGACAAACACGGCTGGCAGAGGATGAAACATTAATGACGAAGGCGGGGTTACAAATAAGTGAGAGCACATGGGAGACAGCAGGTAAACAAACACAGGTACATGGACACAGAAAGACACAGACACAGCCTACAGCATGACACACGTACAGATAACATAAATCAGATCACATAAAAACTCATAATTAAAAACATAATTACTAGAGGAATCAGGAATAATCAAAAGGTGATGTCACAGACCGCACCTCTGTGGCCCTCTCTGTTCATCGGCAGCGGGAACCTTCCCCGGAATATTAGTTCCCACCCG
>JAUYWG010000032.1:6223198-6241679 GCA_034779775.1 Enteromius afrohamiltoni
TTGTTTAGAGCGTTCTCAGATCAATCGCGTGATTACCTGCTCACTCGCGCTTCTTCCGCGTTTGAGTTTTCCGTCACACTACACGGGGACATCCTCGATCAGTCATTTCTCGTCTGCCTCCGTGACAGTTAAAATGAATTTTTTCACATGCACAGAGGCTGAGGTAGCACTGAGTTGTTACACACTGCGTGAAAGGTCATTTTCAAAAATCCATAATTGGGGCACTTTAAATTCTCAGTCTGATGGCACCTATTCACAACAGACGATCCATTTGTGAGCAAGTGATATCAGTGGTAATGCTAAATTCCTCAATATCTGAAACAAAATCATCTACATCAACTGGACTGCCTGAGGGTGAGTAAAATTTCAGCAAGTTTTCATTTCAGGGTGAACTATTCCTTTAAAAAGTTTTGATGCTGGAAAGCACATTTATTCAAATCCAACAAATGATTGGCCTAAATATAAAGAAGTACATCAGTGAGGTTACTATCTCACACCCACACTAGCCTTCACGACGGTCTAGTGTAAACACTATATGGGAAACAATGTGTGCTCTTCTCTGCAGTCAAAGCAGCGGCCACGTAGTTCTGACCTTTCCACGTAACCATGGTTGCTAGAGGAACAAAGAATCCTTGATAGAAAAATCTTAACACCCCATCTCACTCTCCATTTGAGAGGCAAATGTCTTATTTCTCTTTCGTCTTCTTTTTCTCCTTCTTGCCAAACTGTTTAGGGACTATTGTAACATTTCAGGCCTCCAGACCAAATATGCGAGGCAAAAATGTAGAACAAAAGGCTGGGAAATGGAATGGAGGCCCTCTGACAAGAGAAGAAAAGGAGTCTTCGTGGTGTGCTGGGGGTCTTGTTTCCCAGACAAGTAAACGGGTAACCAAATCTCTTTGTGGGTGAAGTCAGGGGGTCTCCAGTGTGACTGCATTGATCTGCAATCTGCAAAACAGAAAGAAGAGAACAGAAGCCTGGCCCCGCCACACATGGGAGACTTATCATAGGCCCGCAGATGGTCCATTTTCAAATCAACCAGTCGATGCCTTTACACACATCGATTCTTTTTCCATTTTTCCAGAACACAAATGTTAATGGAGGCGTTGCCAGTAATTATCACAATGCCAGACAGATGTAAGGATGCGAGAGATGCAGATAATGTAAAAAGTGACCTTAAAGATCAAATGCAAATTACATTTTTAAGTATTTTACACTTTATTTACGTGAAATAATTGTGTATGTCAGTTCAACACTAATCCAATTATGTCAGCACAATTTATTGTTCAACAGTAGAAAACAAAGCATAATAGAAAAGAGTTATTTTAGGCACTTGGAAGTATGTGTGTCCGCAACCTGTTTTATTTCTTAAGCTGTTTGTGTCAAACTACCTGTTTTATTAGGTAAAAAATACAGCCACAGCTTGTGGCACTAACAACACCAAGCCAATGGATCTGATTCTCAGGGAACTCATGAAATGATAAAATGGGTACCTTGTGTGAAAAACATGTTGCTCCAGATAAAAGTGTCTACTGAAGCAAAAGTTCCACACTTTGCCAAAATGGTCAGCCAAGATTGTAGAAACTGTTCAACATCCCAACATAACTCCAAACACATAAACTGACACTTAATTTGTGCATTTATTTGAAAGAGAAGTATCTGTTGAACTATACATGCTACTGGTTACACAAAGAATGCTTGAAACATAAAATATATAAATAATATTGTAGAAAAAAATATATTTTTGAGGTCAGTAAGAATCCTGAAGGAAAAAAAACAGTATCTGATTTTAACATATTAAGCAGCACAACATTTTTCAGAAATAGGAAATGTTTCTTGATGACCAAATCAGCTTAACATATGTTTTTATTGTAAATTTTGATCAAATAAATACAACATTAATAAGTAGGTATACTTAGTATTGGTAAGTATAGTTTTGTTTGTTTTGAATGTTGTTGTAAAAATGTAGTCAATTCTAATGTAACCTGGAATATTAATTTATTGTCATAGTACTTAATGTGGATCTTATACACAATGGAATGGAAAATCATAACTTTTCCATTTCAGGACAGTTCATGTTTTTATTGAAATATGTGGTGTGCCAAAATAATAAGGTTATAAATTCCAGACCAGTAACCAAAATTATGCATGTAGTCCCGCAGATTTCATCTTAATTATGATAAATGAATGAGTGGATTGTGATTACATGTGACCACTTAAATGGGCAATTCTTCAATGTGTCACACATTAACCCATAAAACCAAATAACGTTTGCCATGATAAATGTGAAGTTTTCAATCCAACTGTCCTCTTGTGGTATGTTTATGGAAGAATTAATGAACCTTGGATGAAATCTCAAGGCTGTACGATTTTCTCAGCTGACAGTGACCCAGTTATTAATGAATGTTTGATTAACACAGAGTTATGAAAATGCCTTTAATTATCGCGTCTACGTAAAATGTGTGGCGTATCAACCTTGCATACGAAATCACAGTGTCAGCTGAAGTCAACTCTTTCTGAATTTCTCCTATTTTACAGCATTTATTCTTGACAAATGTTGTGACATGCCAACAGAAGATGGAGCCTGGCTATTGTTTGAGATCCCAGCATGCTTCTGGTTGCTTAGGAACCAACAATAATGACCCATTTCCCCCCCTGCTACCCTAAGTTTTAGAAATCCTCTCTATGCTACTTTTGAGAATTGGTGCCACATTCTTCTTATAATATTTTTTGAGTGTTTTGATTCACTGCAGCATCAAATATTCTTGTAGATAAAATCATATCAGTTTTACTCGTTAAAAAAAATTCCAGAAAATCCTTAAAATAAATAAAATGTCATATTAATAGAATAATGCAGATGGTATAAACATGACTATTACTTGAACTAAGTTCTTATTTTACATAGAAAATGGTGTGACAGGACAATGGAACTCTGGCAAGGTGACCCCTCGCTGATTTATGGGCTGTGGTTGCCAAGCCCCCAAAGGAAGAGATTTGTCATCAGTGTCCCACCAGTGTAGGGTTACCAGCTTCAAGTCATCTAGCCGTCCTCTTTGGGCATCAGTGGCATAATAACACAGATAATAAGCATGTTGCTTCTCTATTTCATACCACTGGGCAGTATTGGATACTATATGCACATCAACTTGGAGTACTCACATGGAGTAGTGCACTATTCCCAGCATTCCTTCCACATACTGTACATCTGGACTGACTCTGTCATGAGCTCTGTGTTGACCTGAATCACAAGTATTCTGGCTATTGTTTTTTTTTTTGTTCTTGGTTTTGTGTCAATGGCCAAAAAAATAAAAATAAATAAATAAATAAGAATAAAAAAATTTAAATAAATATCAACAATAAATGTTCACTTTGAAAATAAATAAAAGATTAAGATTTATTAAAAATCTAACATTTTAAACAGTGGCTTTTTAACATTTAGACTTAATTTATATTTATATTTGACTTTTTATTTATATTTACTCCACAATTTAAACAAAGCTGCTTGTTTATATGTTTTGTTTTTAACAGAAATGTACATTTTGTAACTTTCAAGAAGTTTCAAGAATGGTATGTTCTTCAATTAAAAACAACATGTATTTTTTAAAATTAAACATTTTTATTAAGAAAGAAATGTGTTTACATGAATATCCTTAGTTTATTTTTTATAATATTTGATAGAATTATAAATAATTTATTTTTTATTTATTATATTTATATTATGCAATAATAATTAATGTAATTTTTTTAATGAAATGGTAGTGAACTGCTATTTAATAAAAAAATATATATATGTGCCAAGTTTTAAAAAAATGTACACTTTGAGTGAAGGGTCATTATAATATTAATAGCTGGATCACCTTGAAATAATCTAACTGATTTAATAAATCTAACCCCCTAACTGTGTATCGCATCATTGATCCTCTTGCTTGTATTGACCCCAAAGTATCACTTCCAAAGCATTTATGGCCCATAATAAGATAGGCGTGTGAAACTGACAGTATGTTAGCCTCCAATAAAGACCTCTGCTGACATTAATAGCAATGCTATAAATGTAATTATATTTTCAGGAAATAACCGCGTTCCTTCAAACAATACAACCCATGCAGGTTAATGGAGGGTCAGCTGCACGAAAGAAGCAGAGCCATTACATAAGCACACCAAAAGTAGTATTACATAAATGATGAGCGAGGTGGAGGCACACTGCACTGACTGAAGCTTGTCAGATGCCCTCGTCTCGTGGGAAAACCTGTGTGCTGAGAGCTCACCTCAGAGTCGGCAGATCTGAGCCATCACTGGGTAAAGAAGCTAAATAAAGACAGGCCTATCAGCCGCACTCCCCGAGGACAAGCTGAGGAAAGGTGGGAGAGCTGATGTGAATATGCGACGGGCCAGAGCCGTACTGAGCGACGTAAGGAAGAGGATTAGCCGTTGATCTCTTGTTGTTGTTTTGCATGGCTGTCTTACAGGAGCTTGAGGATGAGGATGACGGCTCCGGGCTCGCCTGTCCACACCCCCACACACTCAGCTGACACACACTGCCTTTGCTCGCCAGGTTCTTCTAGGAACCGCGAAAATAGAGTGAGCGGCTAGGTGTGGGTGTTGTCTGTAACTTATTTGCATCCGCACTGAGTCTGCTTTCTGTGGCTGAGGCACAGACATCAATAGGTAGAAATCCATGCATATGGAAATGTGAGAAGTTCTGCTTCGAGTCCAAACAACCTAGATGAAGATTTACTTGACCTTTCTTTCAGAGGTTATCTGTGCTTTTAGAAGTGTTCACACCTGATGCTCAGGGGAGTCTAGTAAATGATGTTACTCTAGAAAAGTGAACAAAACAGAAATACTTTTAAAGTAAGGCTGTTTGAAATATTTAAACAGTTTAAAAACATTTGTTTAAAGAAATATCTTATGGTAGCCTAAACTGCATTTATTTGATCAAAAATACTACAAATAAAGAATAAATTCTGAAATATTTTAACAATTTCAAACAACATTTTGTCAAATGTAATTTCTTCCTGTTATGGGAAAGCTGAAATTTCAGTAGTCTTCAGCATTAAATGATCCTTTATAGATTAAGATACATTTTTAAGTTACAGTTACAGTCAATTAATTTCTTTAATTAATTTCTTTATAAACTTACACGTTAGTACTTTTTCCTTCACTTTCATCCCATAAAACTTCTGTAATACAATATATAATTTCTCAGTCAGTTAGTGTAATAATAGGTTTTTTTCCAATTAAATTAATGATCATATTAAATTATACTTTATCTAGTACATCAAAAGCATACGATAATAGGATAAATTTCTTTGGTATCAATGAAGGATCCTTACTGGGACTGTGAGGCTACATAACAAAAAAGAAAGGGAGGCTGGGAAACACTGTCCTAGAAGTTCTGAAGTGGTGGGATGAATTTCAGTATCGTTCAAAGAAAGAGTGTATCAAAGGGCCGCGGTGTGCTTATTTTGCTTTCGGGAAAGTAGGTTGGCATAGTGCTTTAGTCATGGAGCATCCTTAAGAGGCTTGGTGCGATCCAATTAAAAAGAGCTTCCTGGTGGCTGTCATTGCAGCCAGCTTTGCTTCTCAGTTAAACAGGAAAGTCCTATTCTCTAGCCACCCACTAAGACACCTCAAAGACCGCCAAATCTGATTTCATCACCCAGCATCATGATCTGTCATGTTAATATAAAGCGTGTGAAGGTTATCAGCTTAATTAAATATCCACAAAAGAACTGATGGAATTAAAATACAGATGCAAACACACACGCACACAAACACACATGCACAAATGCAAAATTATAATTTTATAGTTGGCGAATAAATATAAAATTTGCATACGTTTGCATAAAAATCATCACTATGCCTATATTATATATTTTTTTCATTTTTAAAATTGAAACCTTTTAAATATCTCAGTGTACTCCCATAGTACCTAGATGTGTATGTAGTATGTAACCACAGTGTAAGTACACACTGGTACATAGTATCTACAGCTGTGATATTTCTGTAACTTCACACATGTTACAACCCTCAGAATGGTATGTGTAAGTACAAATGTGTTACAGGACTAACACCACATTTTTGTAAATAAAGTGTTACACTTTTTATTAAATAGACAATTGCTATGGATTTAGCATATAATTACTCAGATGTTACACAGCAGCAGACAGTAAATTAGGCTTTACATATAAATTGTGATTGGTGTCCAGAATGTTACACTTTATATTAACTGAGCAGTTCCTGAGGGGTTACCATGTATATACACTGGTATTACAGAGGTGCACCAACTCCACCCACTTTACATATCCCTAAACCTACCCAACTACACCCCCGATCACCCCCTGTTCCAGTTACTCTTATACATACTGCTGTTACAAAATGTAGCTATGTAATTCCTGTTACATGAGTGAAGTGAAAAAATGTTGTTACCAATGTCCTGTTACACATTTGTACTTACACACGCCATTCTGAGGGTTGTTACATGTGTGTAGTTACAGAAATATTACAGCTGTAGATACTATGTAGCAATGTGTACTTACACTGTGGTCCCACACACACACACACACACACACACACATATATATATATATATATATAAAATGGATAAAGATCAATTTGAAGTTGTAATGGAGAATTTGTTTATTATAGACACAGCATTTCAATTTTGACAAGATGTTACTTACTGGACTGAATTTGTGTGAATTACTTGTGGATTATTGTGATGTTTTTAGCAGCTGTTTGGACTCTCATTCTGATGGTATCAATTCACGGCAGAGGATTCAAACAAACATATTTTCTTTTAAAACATTATTGATTTACTTACAAAGCTACCTTCTCCCACCTTTTCTTGTTTACAAAGCTTACCTGTGTAAGGTAAAAAAATAAGAAGATAAAAAATACTGGTTATGACAATTATTTTTGGCCCGTGAGAGAAGTGTGTCATCAACAGTGGAAAACAAGCTTCTCCATCCATTCGCTGCTTCTTCCCAGTTTTAAAGATCCCATCTGGTGGGTAGAAGGCTGAGCGATGAACTGTGTTTGTTTTAAATACATTCTGAAAGCCCTCTGGCCGTCTGGTAAAATCAGATGAGTCACATAGAGGTGAACGAAGCGATAAGAGAGGAATGAAACCGCATCTTTCAAGCCTCTCTTCGCTAGCATCACGTTGAGAGTCACCCCCCATTAACCTGAGAGATATTGCCTGGATCCTCTCTGGCCGCTTTAGGGCCTGCACAATAGAAACAGGATCAAATAACCCTTCACGCCTAAAGTAGGTGCTGCAGGCACCGCTCCTTGTCGATATAGACGTCACTTTAGCAGTACATGTTCGAAAAACTACAAAAACCACCCATGCCGGTCACATTTCAGCTTCACTTGCACTGATACGATGACACATCTCTGAAAATGCAATGAATTATTAATAGGGTGGTGTAGAGATTTACACTCTCGCTGGCCTTTCACTAAAGACTCTTTTAGAGGTCCAAAAGACTGTGTTGACTGGGTAGAGTGGTGGGTGAAAAGCGATATCCAGTTCTGAGGATAAAGAATTAATGAGATCAGGCTGATCTATTGCACTCTCAGGTGAGATTGCTGTGAGGAAAGGATACATCACAGACTGGGAAATACAGTACCGCTGGAAAGTAATCAGTGAGACTTCTATTTTGAAGTGCGAGAGCCGGTGAGCGTATATAGTCCTTCATGTCCTGCATAGTGGGAACAAAGTAACACATCAAAATAAACTTCAAACAGACTCTTAAGACTACTCCAGTCAGTCACATACTCACAAAAATCTATATGCCTGACAACATTACTTTTCCTTTGAGGTTTTATTGTAAAGAAGCCTGTTTTTGCCTAGCTTTATGTATGCTTAGCTATCTACACCTATGATATGATATACGTTTTATACATATTTGATATATACAGATATATAATAGCTTTGTTGAAAATGCACCTACTTTGAATGTTAATGTCATGTAATACTGCCTCCAGGTGTTTTTTTGTCATTAATATAACTGAGTAACTGTCACAAGCAACACCTCTGTGGCTCTCCCCGGAACACAGCAAGGACTATTTAAACAAGAGCTTTTCGTCAGTTTGATGCAAAGTCTTGAATTGCCCCTGTATTCATTTTTGAGCGTTTTTCCATTGTTTGTGATTCTGTTTTTTTGATCTCTGCTCTGGTTTTTGATTCACGTTGCCTGCACTGATTTCTCTGTCTATTTTTTGACTACGTATTCTGCCTGCCTCTAAAAGACCTGTTACACTTTGTACCAACCTCTGCCTGTTTGACTACCCAATAAATAGCCGCAAATGGTTCTGCATGTCTCTGGGGATTCCTTACAGAAGACTTCGCCATAACAGGACCCAGTGGCTATGCATCAAGTGGTGAGTGAAGTGACTTGACAGGCCTCTGTTCCTGCCTCACACCAACAACAGCTTACTAAGCTGGCGTCACTCACCAGGGAATTAGTCAGTCCTATTCAGGCTCTAACTGCAGCTACCACCGCTCAATCTCAGATATCCAGCACACCCACTCCTCCTCCGCCATCTTCCACGCCTTCGGTCTTTAATACCTCCTGCACGGCACTTCCTGAAAAATACAAAGGCGCTGTGTAGAGGACGCAGGATGGCATTCCCGTCATGTGTAAGTTTCATCCGGCAGTTTTGCAAAGTTTTCGACCATCCGATGGAAAGGATGCCAACGATGAACTGCTCAGCCTTAAACAGGGAAGTTCCACCGCAGCCAATTATACCATGACTTTTCGGACCCTCGCAGTTCAAACTGGCTGGGATAGCGACCCGTTGAGATCCCTATACCATCGTGGTCTCAGAGAGGAGCTGCAGACGGAGCTTGCTAGCCGTTATGAGAACTTAGGCTTGGAGGAATTCATGGATCTCGCTATAAGAACAGATCATCTTATCCGTGGCCGAAAACCCCACTTTGCACCTTTCCAACCTGCTTACCGCTCCTATATCAACCCCGGGGAACCCATACAAATTGGAGCTGCTCACCTCACCCAAGAAGAGAGAGATTGTCGTAGGGACAACAACCCATGCATGTACTGTGCACTGGCAGGCCACATCAGGGCCAATTGTCCCACACGACCACCTCGAGCCAGAACCTACCAGGTGAGTGCTACCTCTTTTTGTTCCGTTATGGAAATCGAAGCTTGTCTAAAGTTTAAAGATCAAGTGATTCATATAAAAGCCTGACTCCCGGGCTGCGGGAAACTTTATAGATGTGGATTTTGCCCCTATATATTGCATTCCTCTTGTTTCATGTTCTCCGATGGTTTCTGTGGCAGCCCTCGACAGCCGACACATAGGGTCTGGAAAAGTAATCCAGAGAACTCACGAACTCACCTTACTCACCAGTCCACTTCACTCGGAAAAGATCAGTCTTCACATCATCGACTCACCTGAACATCAACTCATACTCGGTCTGCTTTCTGCACCCAACTAAACATCAATGTGAGCTTGACCTCAGGTTACCACCCGAAGTCCAACGGCCAAGCCGAGAGGCTTAATCATTCGCTTCTTACGATCCTACTGTCACAACAACCATTGGAGTGAGTATCTTCTACGGGCGGAATACGTGCAGAATTCCCTCTACTCAGATGACTCCCTTTCAATGCGTCCTGGGATTCCAGCCACCTCTCTTTCCCTGGTCTGGTGAACCATCTGATCTACCCTCCGGGCTTTCCCCGGAACACAGCAGCAGGAACCATCGCCCGAGTATTAACGTTCCTACCCGGACTCTTTTCACCCCACTCAGTTCCGCTCACAGGTGTTTCTCATTCCAAGGACTATTTAAACAAGAGCTTCGTGTCAGTTCGACGTAAAGTCTTGAATTGCCCCAGAATTCATTTCTGAGCATTTTTCCATTGTTTGTGATTCTGTTTTTTGAATCTCTGCTTGTTCTCTGGTTTTTGATTCTCACTGCCTGCCCTGATTTCTCTGCCTGTTTTTTGACTACAAATTCTGCCTGCCTCTGAAAGACCTTTTACACTGTGTACTGACCTCTGCCTGTTTGACTATGCAATAAATAGCCACAAGAAAATGAAAATGCTTTAAAAGAAAATGCTATTTGTCAGTGTGTTGCCATTTATCTATAATTGTGAAATGTACTAATTTCTGAGTAAAAAAGTAAATTCTAAAGCAAAAATGTATGAAAAAGTGTGGTATATGTACTGTACCACACACACGTACATTTACACTGAAAACGTCCAGTCAGTGGTGGTTCTACATTGAATTACTTCCTGGGCAAGACCCCCTTTTTTTCTCCCTTTTATATGTTATCCTTAAGTTTAGTTTTTTTTAAAAGATTGGCTTAACTGGCAGAAATGCTCCCTCACGAGAATGTTTTTTCTACGTCTTGTTTTTATGTGCGCTAGATTTGAAACTATTTAAATGCCGTAGTCACAGGTAGGCTATGATAGATAACAGAAAACCGCTAACAGGGCGCAGTTTATTGCACCCCAATTAGTTGCGCTGCCAAACCCTCCACGTGTCATGAAAAAATTCTATCCAGGGCGGCTGCCCCGTTCCCCCATGCCTAAAACCGCCACTGCATACAGTATGAACACACTCATATAGTCTGGTCAGCTATCCTTGCAGGAAATCCTCATAGGCGTAATAGTTTTTGTACTGTATTTTCTATTGCCCTACACCTAAATCACAGGAAACTACAGGCATTTTTACTTTCTTAAATAAACTCATTCTGTATTCTGTATTATTTATAAGCTGAATAGAAGGTGCCCACCATGACACAAGTTCCCATGAGTCTGTGTGTATTCAGGTTTAAGTCCCCACAACGATATACATTTATATTTAGTCCTTTTGCAGATGCTTTGTTCCAAAGCGACTTACAGTTGGGGAATACATAAAGTGATTTATCTTAAAGAGGCAAACGGACAGAGGAAGTGCTCGTAATACCAGCCTTAGGTACTGTTCAAATACTACAAGCTGGAAAGGAATAAATATTTTTTTTAAATATAAAATTTATGATGAAGTCATTAAGTCAGCTAGTATAGAAAGAGATGAGTTTTCAGCTTTTGTTTGAAGATTGAGAGGGATCCAGCATTCCGGATAGGGGTGGGAAGATCATTTCACCAGCCAAGAACAGTGAATGAGAACATTCTGGAGAGTGATTTCAAACCTCTCTGTGATGGTACAGCGAGGCGTTGCTCACCTGCAGATCTCAAGCTTCTGGAAGAGATGTAGATTTGTAAGAGTGTGTGGAAGTAGGCGGATGCTGAGTCTGTTGCTGTTCTATATGCAAGCATCAATGTCTCAAATTTGATGCGAGCTGCAAACGGGAGCCAGTGCAAGGAGATAAAGAAAGGGCTCTTTTGGGCTCGCTGAGAACCAGTCATGCTGCTGCATTCTGAATAATTTTTTAGAAGTTTGATTGTTCTTGCAGGTAGTCCAGCCAGAAGAGTACTGCAATAGTCCAGCCTAGAAATGACAAGGGTCTGGACAAGACGTTGCTCTGCTCTGCGCATGCTCTGTTAGGAAGGGTCAGATCTTTCTGATGTTGTGTAATGCAAACCTGCAAGATCAAACAATCTTTTTGCTTTAGATATATACTGTATATATACCAAACCACACACACAAATGTGAATTGTGGAGACTTTCCATTGACATCTATTACTTATATACTGATCAAATAATATTTTTACACACCCTAACTCTAAACATACCCCTTACAGAAAACCAGTTAGCATTGTTACACTTGTGGGGAATGCAAACACCCTTGTGGGGAATGCAGGCCAGAATTCACATTGTTAAAATAGCAGATTTTACTATACTCGTGGGCACAATGTAGTATAAACAATGTAGCATGAACTAGAACTCAAACACACACACAATTTGCATTAGATTTGGTTCTAAATGAAAATGTAAAGTATGTTCATCCAGTATTGCAAACAATGTGCAAAAGTTTATAGATGGTAGCTGATAATTTTTCCACTATTCTTCCACCATTTTTAATGTAGATATCGCTGATATCATTTTAAAGAAGCTAAATAGTATGTAAATTATATTTTTATGTAAATACTATGAATATAATGCAGTTTGCGGGTGTTTGCAGAGTCTTGTGCTTAAGTCCATCATGAACAGCAAGAACACTGTTTATGCTCATTTCACACTAGGATTATATTAACATTGTGAACTTGTGAACTTTTTTGCATCACAATTATGAAACAAAACCCTGCAAAGTTTAGAATTACATCAGGCTACAGACACCATGTAATTCAGCAAGAAGTGCAAAGACATAACCATGTCCCGTGGCCCGACACTATTCTAAAACAAGTGGATGATGAAATTAATTCTTGCTAGACTAGTTTTGGTCTGCTAGTTCTAAGCCATCTGGGACATTGTCATTTGACAACCTGAAGGCGGAAAGAAGAACTGTTTGAGATGCAGTCTTGTGCAGTGCATCTTATTTGAATGGGAACGTCTTGTCACTCTATGGAGATGTGAGCATATAATGTGTGTGCAATGAAACGAGGGCAGAGAGTAAACGCTAACATTTCTGTCTGAACAGCCATAACATAATATAAAAATCCTCATTTCGATTCTCAATATTCTACTGTGACTGTCATGTAAATCAAATTATACTCTCTGTTTGCAAATGCCACAGTGCTTCTTTAAACAATATTATCTCAAAGATTTCTCAGTCGTTGGCAGTCGCTGTGGATTATATTTGAATGACTAAAGCAATGTATTATATTTAGTCAGGTACACATCTGTGCACAAAGAAACGAGGTGTTAAGCATGAATTGACCTTGCGTGAACAGTACAAAGAAGCAAGACCTTAATGAGCACAAATGATAAATCTAGCAGTTAGTTTGATTTTATAAATGTAATAAAACCACACAGCAAATTCTGATCTCCATCATAATGTAGAAGGATCTTCATGATTCAGCCTTAATCCTGTCCGGGGAACTGGACAGCGTTCTGCAATATACAACTGAAGGAAAAATTATTTTTTCAAGTTTATCATGACTTTTTGCAGGATAGCGTAAGACCATCTGTTTACCAGTTGAAAAGCAACAGTAGATGTAGAAGATGATGCAACAAGCACAGGAGTAAATAAACAAAAAAATGGCTTTGATTCGGTTTTGTAAAGTGTATTGGTAGAAAAAATACATTCTGACAGATGTTGAGGTGTGGTTCAAAGTTATAGGTTTATTGCGAAGAGTGTCAATCAATTCCAAGGGTGCACATACTTTTTCCACTGCACTGTGAATAAATACATGCTTTTAACTAAAGATTTAATGCAAAGGATGGTAATATTTCACATGCACTTGACTTTCTAACTCTCTAGGTAATTATGCAGCCTATTCTGTACTGAAGTGTATAGAATTACTGTTTACTGAAACAACAAAACTATCTCCTGGAAGAGTATGTGCAATCATTTGAGCTTAGGGGTTTGCAAGTGTTTTGGAAGTTTAGGGAAGAATGTGTAATGCTCATTCAACCGTTTAGTTTTTTTGCTCTTTTTTCCCTCTCTCTCTGCACCAAATGTTTCCTCCTCACCTCCATCTGCATCCAGTGCTTAGGCAGATGTATGACTGCGTTTCAAGCATGAAGTTGCAAATAGAAAAATGGGAGAAAGCTAAATCTACTGACAACTGTAGTACAGACCAAGTCATCCTCTCCAAATTTTCCAAATTGACATCAGATCAGCCAAGACATTCTTCTGTTCCAGAAGCTGCGTTATCATCTTCACCCGCACAGTTTACAGTTTTCTTGTCCTCTTCTGCCATCATAATTCACTTCCACTCTTCTACCACAACAAGCACTCTTGAGTTCCTTAATCTATACCCCAATGAGAAAACACTGCAAGTTTTTAATCCATTCTCCACTCTTGTCTTTTCCCCATATCACCTTACCCCCTATATGTATTTCACTATAAAATTGATACTTTAAGATACTTTAGTCACTATTCAATGTTCTTCAGTCTGTCACTCTAGCAGAACCCTATGGAGAATCTCTATGCACTTTTTGAAGGTGTTAAATAAATAAATAAATATATTTATATTCTTTTTTTTTGTTTTTTTTAATTATTGGTAAAATGTCATATTTGATACATTTGGATTTTATGGCTCATGTACAGCAGTGTGATATAGAATATGGACTCCCAATTTTTTTTTATAGTAATTCCAATAACTAGGTAAAAACTTAATATTATTGCACACTGAGTCCGAAATTTCCATCCAAACCTCAACTTCACATTTTGTCAATCACTGTCACGGTCCGTGGGAAGCAAGGAGGCAAACTCGAGAATCCAGTAATAATAATCCTTTTAATAATCCACAAGAACTTGAAACACACAGGTAGAGTCTCACACGAACCACAATACAACATAGGTCATCAGACAACAAGAACTAAACTAAATGTAACTTATAAAGGGTAGACAATGACATTAATTAATACGACCCACCTGAACACAATAGACAATTAACAGAAACTGGGTCACACTGAGCACATGGTGAAATGGCAACAAACAGTGCAGGGACGTTACAATCACATTTATACTAACTCTGCCTCAGAAACATTTTGTAAAAATTAGATTTTCTGTTTTCGCTGTAGGATGCATTTTAATAAAAATATGAGCATACAATATGAAAAATTTCAGACTAACCCTTTACCCTGAATCTACCCCTAAACCTAACCTTACCACCTGTAGTTACCTTATATTACCTGAACTTTCTTAGGTATTGTAAGTACATGTACTGTAAAGTGCAACCAATAAATGCATAAATAAATATCAATTGTCTCTGTATGTTGCTCTATAAAATGTTAGGGGGCAATAATCACTATTAAAACTGCAAGATTCTTTATTTTCACACAGAAAACATGTAATGCAGACTAGAATTATGAAATGTAAAAGGACAACTAAGCGAAGTATAGTCAAAACTCTACGGACAGTTCAGTATTAGACATACAAAATGATAAAGGGTAACTGTGCAATGTCTGTCCAAATGACAAACACTATATCAACTCAGGCTCTTGAGAAGTCACAATGAGGAATGTGGAAACATACATGATGCTTTATCAGATAACAAAGAGATATTGATTCTTTGTTGATGATATCTGGGGTGCTCCCCTCTGCTGAATCTTCAGTGCAATGGCAAAAGAAATCATATTTTACCCGAGTTGTGAATGTGAAGTTGTAGTCTGTATCGAATGTAATGCAATATTACTGCCAAATAATGTCAGGCAACATCTTTCTATTCAGTCTACACAGTAGACCAGTAGCAACAGACTGGTCCATCTGACCAATTAAAGCTGAGTAGAAGTAGAAGGAGGGTTTTAGAGCAGGTTTGCCAGGGTTTTACAGCAAAACTCGCCTGAGTGCTACTCAAAACTAGCCCAAAATTAGCCCAATTGCTTTCCAGGTGGGATTCCTGGTAAAAATCACTTTCCTCTAATGAAATATAAATTCCAGTGGCTAAATATCACCTTATTTGGCTCACTTTAACCTGCGGACATGAAAAACATAACACTGAAAAGTGTTAAAGTAGCCCAATTCCACAGGAAAAATGCAGACTTGGCAACACTAGTTTAAACAGACTGAATCAAATAACTGTAACGAATGAATCATTTGAGAATTGCTGGAAAATTAGGTGACATTAAACATTTTTTTCACCTTACATGCATGTAAACCTATTACAGGAGGTTCCCAAAACAATATTAGAAGGCTTAAAAAGTACATAAAAGGTGCACTTTAAGCAATAAACACAAACGTAACAGAATATAATAAAATTACATGAATGACAGGAACTCAAAGACTTTAATTCTTCTTATTATTCTGCAAGCACCTAATCTACGCAGGCCTATCAATCAGTAATCACACTCTTGCCTCTTCCCTTCCGTTATTGTTGGCCATCTATTAGTATTAGTTGGACACTTTGAGAAACTGCTTGCCTGGCACCGACACATACTTTACGAGCCCTCAGGTTTAATCGTTCTGCGTGATATAAACTCCTCTGCATATTGTCACAGACATCCTTTCTGCCCTGTGTCTGTGAGAGAGAAAGACAGACTATGTGCTTGGCAAATCTCTAGGTGGAATGGACCATGCAATGGCTTTTCTCCCTATGCCAAGCCCCAGAGCTTGCCAGGATTCACAGCTTTTTCCAGGATCTGTGGTAAAGCCAGACTGAGACAGGCAACAGAAGGAGGGAAAGAGAGAGCTGTGGGGTTGAGAAAGAGGGCAGCTTCCAAAAATCACCCACATCCAATCATTCTGGCCTGAACATCTCGATATAAAAACAAACCAATTACAACTGACCTCCATGCCTTTTTCTAGACGGCAACAGGAACTAATTAAAATGAAGTTTTGCCCTCTCTCCTTACGGACTTCTGTAATGCCCCAATGACACGTTGGCCTGCCAGGTGGGTTGCCGGCCATGCAATGGTGTTAGATATATCTATATTAAATTATCCAGATATGAATCACTTATTCATCCTCATGCCTTTCAAAACATGTATGACTTTCTTCTTTTAAACACAAATGTAGATTATAGAGCTCATTATTCAAGCTTTTTTTTCCATTTATTAAGAGTGGATTGTGAACACAGTCGCCAAATGAGATTTCAGTGAACGACTATTAAAATTTAAGCTTGTTCCTCATTAAATGCTTCTGAAGACAGTATCATTCATCATTACTCATATTAGGGAACTCCTGGTAAAATTTCAAGATTTCAAGAAAACATTAAATAGTTAGGTATTCTAAACATTGTCTTTGCAAAATATCGAAATTGTCAGGATTCTCCTGTTTGAAGTACATCAATAATTTTTATGGGTGAATCTTTCATTTAACCAATTTGTTGATTCATTTAGAGAATAGTTGTATTCCAACAACAAGGATTTCACAACTAATGGACTCTCCACTTCCAGAATTCTTTCCACAGGTTTAATGTGAGACGATGTCATCTCCATATTAGGCTTGGTAAGATGGCGCAGACGTGCATCCCAACTAACAGATTTTTGGTTTCCAAGAACCTTTATCCCTTCAAAGCTTTCACTCTGGAGGGTAAGCCCTTTAAAGGGCTTAGAACGTTTCAGAATGGAACACAGTGTGAGTTTTAAATGAGGACCTGAATCATTCATTTTGTTAAAAAACTGAAACATTCAGGAATTAAATGCTACTGCTTTTTTTGCTGCAGTTGTTCAGCTGTGGCTGTGTTTGGAATTTATTTTCACAAAACCAATAAAGTAACATGCTATATTGTGTCTAAAATGTAAGTTAAGCTGACTTTTTGTTTGTTGAACTATCATATTGCCTTCCTGTTACCTTAATAACTTTTTAGAACAGCCCAGTTATTTTGTTATTTAACATGTGGTTTTTGAATTATTGTGGAGGCATGGACACAACGCGCACATGTATGTAATCTGTGGTTGTTTACACCTAGTGAAAAGTGTACGCATGCACTATGATACTTTCTAAAATGGCGGAATACGTAAGTCAGGGGAGGAGAATGGTTGAGTAAATTATGTTATTTTTGTTTTCTTTGTGAAAAAAGTGAAATGTCACATACTGGTATACTGGGCATACTGTATACTGGAATTTCAGTTGTATTGCTGTCTATATCTGAGGGTCAGATGGTTCTCTAATATCATCAAAAGTATCTTAATTTGTGTTCAGAAGATGAACGTTTTATGAAGGTCTTATGGGTTTGAAATGACATGAGTTATGAATTAATGACTTAATGAATTCAAATGTTTGGATGAACTAACACTTTTCATGCAATTAAAAATGGTGTTGTTACTTCAGCTGTGTCAAATTCTGCTTATACATTTCATTGCAGATTCCAAGGAGCAACTGGTAGTATTCTGCAGTTGTATTAAATACAAAACACATTGCTTTATGTGAGGTTAAGTAGTTTTGGAAGATCAGTCTTAACCTGGCATGAGTGGTTCCTGTGAGTCAGAGCTCTTGCTCTTTCCCTATTGCGCTTTTTATTTGTGGTTGTTTGATCTTGAGTGTGAATCCTCTGATTCATCTAAATGTTTCTCACTGGGGACCTCTGAGTCTGTCGTCCCTAAACCAGCTGGCAAGGTCAATCGTTTAGGTCCTGGAATCAGCAACCCATCTGAAACATATGCTAGAATAGAACTGTTTTTGCCTTTGACTTATGGGCAATATTTATCTTTAAAGACCATATGCTAGAGTTCATTTTCATTCATAGTTCATTTACATAACAGAAGTCATAAAACCTAGAAGGACATCTGTTATGGGGCATTTTGGGTTATTGCAACAAACATCACTTAACTTCTAAATTACCATGAGGTCAACAGTTTACCTCACTTTTCCACTCAAGCAATAAATACTGTGTATTTACTCATGTATTTTTCAACACACTCTCTCTCACACACACAAACACACACATACACACATGTTGGGTTTACATGTTTTATGGGGACATTCCATAGGCGTAATGGTTTTTATACTGTACAGACTGTATGT
>JAUYWG010000032.1:6260907-6274944 GCA_034779775.1 Enteromius afrohamiltoni
AATTCAGTCAGTGGCAATTGTTTGATCAATAAATATTTGTTGCTTATAAAATTAGTGAATACACATGTTTTTGATAGCATCAATAGATATCCATCTTTTAAACCTTCGCCGTTTCTGAAATCACTTACTTCCCTTATATAGTATTCAAAAAACAGTATGCGAGGGGTAGTATGTCTGAATTCATAGTATATGTGATTTCAGATGCACTCCAAGACTTATTGCCTCACTATGGCATGCTAGTACTGGGTCACTGACAAACTAAATAGAACCTGTTCACAACCTGATGTATTGTATTAGCATACTAGCACATGCTATTTAGCTAGAGCACTGGTTCTTAATCCTGGTTCTTATGACCCTCAATCTGCAATTTTTGTAATTTTTACATCACAGTGTATTCCAGTTTGAAAGAAGCATATATGTTCTATTCAAAGAGCAAAGGGCAGACTTCCATTTAAAGTGTGTGAGTCATGAATACTATGTAAATTTTATGATTACAGTAAAAAAACAAAACAAAAAAAAACGACATGCTTTGCTTATGTTTTGTTTTCTTTGCACACAACAAGTTTTCTCATTGCTTTATACAATTACAGTTGCACCACTAATGTCACATGGACTATTTTAACAATGTTGTTACTACCTTTCTGGGTCTAAAACTATCTCTTTAAGACCTTTTTATGTCAGTGGACAGAATTTAATTCACAGAATGTTCATTAAAACATTCCTTTTTTAGTTTCCTTTTATTTATTTTTTTACGTTAAATCAGAGTGATGCTGTCAAAGAAACCACAAAAAGAGACACAAGCCAGTCATCTGCAAATAATTTAGGTGAAAACCCTCATGTATCTAAGCTCCTTTAGTTACAGAGGTGAAAATGTCTAACTTTCTTTCTGTCCAGCCTATAATAAGAAACATTACTCAGGAATCCACTAGAGCACAGGAGCATGGTCAAAATTTCAGCCACTCTGAGAGTGGGGGAAAAAAAGAAGATTATTCAGAAGCACTTGCAGCTGGTTGGATCACAATGCAAGTCAGAATCAGTGGGCTTTTGTTTATTGACAATAGATACAAAACACATTGGTTGTGGAATTGAACATTTCCAGCCCACAAGTTGACAAATATTTAATGTCATCACAGGTGTTGCAAGTCAATGATGAACACACTGAATCAGAAAGATATGCAAACTAGCTGACTGTGTCATTTGATCCCGATGGACAACCAAATGAGTCTGCAAATGCTTGAAATTATTGAAGAATGTGCAATGTTTTTTCACACTGAGCAGACTGGAAGCAAAAAAAAATAGAGCAGAAAATTTATATCACTAACTGCGGTTACTCATGCATCTTTAACTTTTTGTGTGTGTGGTCCTGTCTCTCCTATCAGTGTCCTTGAGGTTTGACTCAAAGGTCAACACCGGCATCCTCAAGGGAATGACCTCATCAGTGTACACAAAGAGACACAAATGACAGCCTTTTCAATGCCCTGCTTTTGTCCTACTGAGGGAATCAATTATAAAAACGCATTTAATAGAAGCGGTAAAAGTGGTGTCCTGCATTGTGTGGGCCGGAGCCCAATTCTAAGGGGTCTCGATCCATTCCACCATCACTTCTCCCAGCCGTAATTTCCTCTTCGTCTGAGATCCCATTGCTTTTTGGAATTGGATTTACCTGACTCCTTCAGATGGTGAATAGACTCCCCTTACAGAAGCAAAAAAAAAAAATGGAGGAATACTCTGTAAAATTGCCTGGCTGAATCCAGGGGGTCTCTGAGCGACAGGCACACTGTCAGAATGTCATTAAGCCTCAATGAGAAAAAATGTCCTCATTACGTGGGGCACGAGAGGGGGCTGCGGCAGCACAGAACAATGGCATGGGGGGGGGGTGTTGAGGTGTGAGGTCATCGGCTCTGTTTATGGCATCATGTGAGTCCTTGTCCCCCATCGCTTGCCTTGACCCAGTTTGCTTAC
The DNA here is from genome assembly GCA_034779775.1 of Enteromius afrohamiltoni. NCBI lineage: Eukaryota > Metazoa > Chordata > Actinopteri > Cypriniformes > Cyprinidae > Enteromius > Enteromius afrohamiltoni. Next base: position 6,262,870 of record JAUYWG010000032.1, read on the forward strand.
GGCTGTGAAGTGCAATCCGTTTCTCTGAGCCGGTGGCACAGGATGGCAAATGTTGACACAATTCTCTTCAGAGGCGTTTCATCTTTGTCTCCATGGCTCTATGGCTCGCTTTATCAAATTCCATTTTAGAGAAAGAACGTTGTTGACAGTATGTTTTAGCTAAAACATTAATTGCCATTTCAGCAGCTAATGCTCCATCATTCCAGAGGAAACCTTCAGATAACTCTAGGGGGAATAAAAAAGCTGCGCCAGCAGCCTTACCTGAGAGTTCTGGGCTGAAATGACTAAACAAATGTAAACAGCATTGTGGTTTCAAAGTGAATTTCTTGTCCGTTACAAAGTACGTCCTGCTGGTTAGATGTGTTGGTATTTTTTGTTGATGCTGGAACAACATTATAATCCAAAAATAGTCTTGACCATGTCTCTACACCTAACTTTTATCACAAATAATCCCTGAAATCATAGGAAATGATCACCGTGATTTTGTAAAATAAGACATGATCCTGGATCAACATGAATGTCCAAAAATATAGACTTATCCCAATCCCTACCTCCTGTTACGGAAATTAAATAAAGATCAAGTTCCTTTAGCTTTAGACTAAATAGTTTTTTCCCTCTGCTTCTGGTTTATGTCTTAATATTCATAAATCAGAATTCTTATCTATAAAGGGTTCTACTGATGTTAAAGTTTGTGACATTCCAGTAAAATCTGAAGACAAATATTTAGGTGTAATTATATGTAAAGATCAGAAAAAGAGATCAAAGCTTAATATTGAACCGTGTATAGTCTCTTTCCGAAGCTAATTAAATTCTTTGTTACAGCGTGATCTGTCAATAACAGGCAGAGTGTTACTTTCTAAAGTGAATGGGTTTTCATGGGTTATCTATCCTGCAATGGTATTTGATTTTTCTGTTGAAATTTGTAGAACTGTGGACAAAATTAGAGTTGACTTTGTTTGGAATTCTAAATCTCATGTCTTGACCATATCTCTACACCTAAACATACCCTTTACCACAAGTAATACCTAAAATCAGATTGAATGATTGATGACTGACACTTATGTACAAGCAACAAACACTGATCGTAAGCTTAAACTTTACAAAAACTGTAAACTGTTTCTTCAAAACTGATTAATGGTTAATCACAATGTTGTCCCAGGGTCAACAAAGATGTTGCACTTGGCAAAATCAGGTTTGCAGTCCTAAAGATAATACATAACATATGACAGTTACACATACTGTATGCAAATATTAGTATGCTAAGAAGACACAGAATACACAGAATTTAAAAAAACAATTAAATCATCACCATTCCAAAGATCATATTCATTGAATTTATTTTATAAATTTCCTACCATAAATATATTAAAACTTTGTAAAAATGCATTGCTAAGAATTTCATTTGGAAGGTGATTTTTCTCACCCTCAGATTCCAGATTTTCAAATGGTTGTATATTGGCCAAATATTGTTTATGTATCATAAACATAAATCATACATCAATGCTATTCTATTTATTCAGCTCTTAGATGATGCATAAATTGTCATAAAAAAAAAAAAAAATTACACAAAAAAAACCACATAAAGCCACACACCACGTCACAGTCAGTGTCCAGGCTCGTTTCAAGCTAGCGGACTCATTCTCTGATAAGTTCAAGCTCTATTGACGATTACTTACCTTTCTGTTTACCCTGTGAGATTTCCCTGTGTTCCTCCTCCATTCTGTGTATCCTTACCAGGCTCCTTGGAATCCCCTGAGAATCCCTTGAGTCTCCGAAGAGTGGCGTGTAGTGTTATGGTTTGTCTGTGTGTTGTCTCCATCTCCAGCCTGTGCTCCAGCGATCCCCATAACCTGCAACATAAAGAACTCTCCATAAATCAAGCTTTAGGTTTCTCCATATTATCATATACTGTATCTCAGTTACTTACCATTTACTGCTGAACCATGACTCATCTGCTGTAAATAAACTATTATACTTACCTCTTGTGTGTGATCCGCTTCGTTACTGTCACGCCTAGCTGGAGCTGCCAGCTAAAGATTGTTGATGCCACTCCAGCTCTCTAAGAACTCTGTGTTTTTGTGTCTGTTTCCACATCCGGCCTCCATTTCCTAGTATGCATCTCTCCCCCACAGCTGTTGCAAGTTTGGTTCATTCAATCAGTTCCACCTGTATATATACCAGTCTGTTTGTTTGTCTAGTCACGGTTCATTTACACTGTCAACCCAGTCCTTGCCATTCGTGTTCCTGTGATTTGTGATTCAGTCGACTGGTGATTTTGATCTTGTCTGTCTTGACCCTGAGCTTAATAAACCCTTTTGCACATGAACTTGCACGCTTCACGTCCCCTTCGTCACAGTTACAGACTGGTTTTGTGGTCCATGGCCACAAATAACAGTCTTTAGGTTTTAGGATAATTAAAAAGGAATTTAAATGCTAAAATAATAACTCCATTAATTATAATAATCATTAAATCAAAGTAATCGAAGCAACACATCACTGGGAGCTTTTGCTGCAATTCTGAGGAGCATCACACACACAAACACACACACACACACACACAATCAAATTAAAATGAGTTACTGAAGTCATTAAAGTCATTAGATTTAACTTTTGGAACCGCTGCATCTGTTGGTATTTACACTTTATTTTGTAGACTGAATTTGTATAAAAGCATTATGAGAAAAATAACAGATGGCAGTTGCATCAAGAAGTCCAATGTACTACTATGAACACAAATAAAACCCAAGAAAAAGCTATTGCACTAAGCAGACACTCTATTTGTTAATTTATTGATATCCTTCAAGTAACAGCCCTCATCCTCTGTGCTGTGATCTATGGAGACCTGCAGTATATCATCAAACTGCTCCAGTATATTAAACATCAGGCACATTCTGATACAGAGGTGAGAAAATCATGCTTGTTCACACAACAAAACAGGGCACTGAAGAATGACATGCGGTGAGCAAATGACAGCGGAAATGGGTTTAGTGCAATCTGGAAACAGATAAATGGATTTAATCTTGTTCTGGGGACCTTCAGTGGGAAATGGCTGCTGACACCTGAGACCCTGCAAACATGTCAGGCTTCAGTCGAGGCCACATGGCTGTGTTATATATATCTCAATCAGAGCGGACAAGAAATGTATCTCAGCCTGGTGTAATAGCCAGAGCATTGTCAAGAGGATGTCTGGATGCTCTTAACTGGGCACTGTGTTCCTGAGACTTACTACAGGCCATTCAAAACACTATTAGGATAATAAAGATAAAAATATGATCTAGGCCTAAAACACCAGTCCTCAAGATGATGAGCAAAACTGGGGTAGCATCAAGGACACAGCTAATTTTAACAAATACTTTTTGACTAATTTACTTGCTTGTCATATAAGCTCTACACTCATTAAAGCAGCGTACAGAACATTTATTACAGGGACCACAACATACGGTATAAAAGAGTTCATTTGCAAAAACAGGTAACTCAGTTTTTTAACAATTTTCAAAAATTGTGTTTTTTCATTGTGCATTCCAATTAATCTCAGTCAAACTGAAGTCATTTTTTTAGATTAAACAATAACTTGAAAAAAAAAAAAAAACAACAACAACAGATAACTAACACAATAAAAACTTGATAACATAGGCTACTAAAATGTATGGTATTTGCAAAAATAAAAATCTGTATTTGCAAATAAACTGTTGATATATTCTGCAGGACTTGGTAAACTGGTTTGGCTTTCTACCCTTTTAGGGGTCAGTGGAAGGTATTTGGGTAACATTTATTTTGTTGGTCCCTTTTAAGCTTTCTGTTGACAATTAGTATTTGTCACAAGCCGCACCTCTGTGGCTCTCTCCGGTCAACAGCAGCGGGAACCTTTGCTGGAGTATTATGGTTTGTAAGGTTTGAAGAAATTGAATCCTTCCGGGAAAGCTGGACTAAGAAAAGTTCTTGCACGCCTGCAGATAAAATAAAAAGTTCTCCTCCCTTCTCCGACTCACCATCTCTTGCTTTCACAGCTGCTCCTTAAGAAAAAGGTCTTCCAGGAGAACTATACACTGTATGTCATATCGTGTGAAGATATTGTTTTTTCAGTGTCATATTTGATGTTTTGAATTTAAAAGTCTAAAGATGAGTGGTACGATGGTCTAAATTTCTCAGCAGTCATTTACATCGTTAAAAAGACTGAAACTATTCACAAAATTGGGTACTGTGACTTCCCCCTGGAGCAATCAGATTAAGAAGCCCAAACAGGTGCAGATCAAGTTTGTGGGGGTGTGTCACACCGTCACATTCACCTGACCCAGGATCAGCACTCACAGAGAGCACGCAGTCACCTATCATAAGATGACAATCACCTGATTATTGCCACCTGTCCGTCATCAGCTGCGAACTACAAAAGATTGCTTAACCAGAGACTCAGTGGCTGAGCTCAAGGTTACACGCTTGTTCTATCCTCACCCAGTTTTGCTCACCTGTCTGATCGTTGTGCTCCTTCCGTATGGAACCCTTGTGATCTGAGAAACGTTACAAAAAGACTTTGTGGAGAGACATTCTAAAGACTGAGTATAATTACCCAATTGCTTACCAGTTTTGCAGTTACCTGCAAAATACTTACCTGTCTACTTACCAGCGGAGTTCCTATGTTTAATTTGAATCTGTTGTTGCTCACTTTACCTTTTACTGAACCGCTGAAGAATTGATCTATATTTGTGCACAATAAACTCACCTGTTGAATTGAATCCATCTTGTCTGTATTCCCTGACCGTGACAGGGTGTTAGGTTTTGGAGTATTTAAGGTGAAAGAATGAAACAGCTCACTAGGTTTTTCTGCAATCAGAAACCTCCACACCACTTGGACTGGTATAATTTCTTGATTTATCAAAGGTATGCATTCTTTTAAATTGAAACTGAATTGGACTTTACATTGTTTAAATTATGTAATTGACTTGATATAATTTTACCTGACGCGTAAGTTAAATGTTATTCCTTGATTCATTTTAAATTGTTGAAACCGTTATTTCTAGTAGGGTGTGCGGAGGCGGGGCGCGCATGAATATCATGGCCATCGAGCACTTGCCCAGAGCCACGCCACCTAGAGGACGTATCTTTCAACTATCAGCAGCTGAAATTGAAAGCAAGGACCAGCCATGCCAAGGGGTTCATCAGACCATTCACCTCTCCAGCTTCGGCGGGGTTCTTCTTTGTTAAGAACTAAAGACTACCGCGCATTGAACGAGGTCACAGTCAAGTATCGCTACCCTCTTCCCCTGGTACCTGCCGCCCTGGAACAACTAAGATCCGCTCAATACTTCACTACACTGGACCTGCGAAGCGCATAAAACCTGATTCGCATCCGAGAGGGGGAAGAGTGGAAGACAGCCCTCTCCACCACATCTGGGCACTATGAATATCTCGTGATGCCATTTGGGTTATCAGTCAGTCTTTCAAGCTGTAGTCAGCGACAATCATATGACATGATCAACAAATACGTCATTGTCTACATTGATGACATTCTGATTTACTCCAAGGACTTCAGTTTAAACATCCAGCATGTCCGGGCCGTTCTGAACCTGCTCATCCAACATCACTTGTTCGCCAAACTTAGTAAGTGCGAGTTCCACCAGACCAAAACATCCTTTCTGAGGTACGTCATCAGTCCCGATGGAGTCGCCATGGACGACCGGAAGGTCCACTCCGTCATCAACTGGCCTAGACCACAGACTTTCAAAGAACTTCAAAGATTTCTGGGCTTCGCTAAATTCTATAGACGTTTCATACAGAACTTCAGTCAGCTATGTGGCGTTTGCGTAACAATTCCTGGAAGTGTTTGTATGTACAGATCATGAAACCTCAGCAGGTGAAGAGCTGTATCATCTTTCCCAAAGTCATTTAAATATCCAAGAGTATTTTGTTAAGTTTCGCACTTTGGTTTTGCTAACGCCGGATGGGATGAGAAAGCTCTGATAACTACTTTTTGGCAGGGTTTAGAGTCCAATCTTTGCATTATGCTTGCACCCTATGATGACCCGGTGATTCGATGGTCCGCACAAGTTCAGACATATGCCAACTTCTTCACGCGCACTGTAGTAATGTCTCCCAGCCCGCTATGTGGCCACAGCCCTCTACAACCTACCTTCGAGCCCATGCAAGTTGATCTTCAAGGATCACCCCAGAACACCCCAGAAACGTCAATGATGGCTCCAATCCCCTTGTGTACAACCACCATTGAAAGCCCCATTGCACAACAGTCTGTAGACATCCCCTCCTACTACTTCCACAGCGTTTTCTACCCCAAGAGAGCTGCCAGCCTGCCACCACATTGGCCATGGGACTGTGCTATCAATCTGGTCCCAGATGCTCCAGTGCCCCATGGAAGGATTTACCCCCTGTCGGCTCCTGGCCATGGATGAATACATCCAGGAGGCACTTCAGCAAGGATACACCCGACCTTCTACTTCCCCTGCTGCCTCCAGCTTCTTCTTTGTCACAAAAAAGGATGAAGGACTGCATCTATGTATTGAGTATAGGGCCCTTAAGGGTAACCATTTGTTTAAGTACCCTCTACCACTCGTCCTTGCCGCTCTGGAGAAGTTAAGGCCAAGATCTTCACTAAATTAGACCTAAGGAGTGAATTTAACCTCATTAGAATCCGTAAAGGGGACAAGTGAAAAAAATGCTTTTATTACTCCCACTGGGCACTATGAGCATCTTGTGATGCCGTATGGACTTGCTAACACTCCCTCTATCTTTAAGAACATGATGCAAGAAATCCTCCGCGACTTCCACCAGTTCTTAGAAATATTTATTGATGACATCTTGAGTTATTCCTCCAGTCTCCAAGAACACTGTCAACATGTCGACAAGGTTGTCACCTGTATCCAAGAGCACCATCTGTACCTCAAGGTACAGTACCATCTGTACAGTTCCTGGGCTACAACATTGACCCTAACAAAGTCAGTATGGAAACAAGGTTCACGCATAACTGATTGGCCAACCCCCAACTCTGTCAAGGACGTCCAAAGGTTCCTAGGGTTTGCTAATTCTTATAGACATTTTATTGAGAACTATAGTACCATAGCTAGCCCTCTAACCTCCCTACTTAAGGGTCCTGCCCTGGACCCCAGTAGGTACTCAAGCCTTCCAAACCTTCCTCCACAGCTTTGTCCATGTGCCTACTTCACCCGGAAAATCAGTACGGCGGAGATGAACTACGACATAGGTAACCGGGAACTGTTAGCCATCATGCTGGCCCTGGAGGAATGGAGAAACTGGCAAGAGGGGGCTGCACATCCATTTCAGGTACTAACGGACCATAAAAATGTACAGTACCTAAGAGAGGCTAAGAGACTCAACCCCAGACAAGCCTGATGGGCCCTCTTCTTTACTCATTTCAAATTTTCCATTTCTTTCCAAGTTCGAAAAATGTGCGGCCAGACGCAAGAGGATCCTGAATGCCTTGGGCCCGTTCTTCCTGAACCTCGCTTTTTCAATCCCATTCATTGGATTGACTCCTCCAGCCACCTTCGAGCCAGCTCCCACACCTCTGCTGGACTGCCGGAACAAAATTCCCCCCTTTTGGTAACCCACAGAAAACAATAAAACAATAAGTAATTAATTTAATTTTGTTGATCATACTCACTTAATACTAGTTTAGCTATCTCAAAAACTCTCTTGAATTTGGTCTAGATCATTAGACATGACTTTGTGGAAGCCTGTCTGAAGCTAGTTTCATAGACAAAACACCATTTTTGGGTCACTGACTGACTCTTCACTTTCAGAAACCACAATTACGATGTCCTCCGGCTATTGTCTCATATCAAAAATTAGAGGTCCTAAAAGTTAAAGTCACTGTGACAAAATATAATGTAAGTCTTAGTTCTCAAACAATGTATAAAAATGAGTGTTCAGTTACTGATGTAAGAGTACTAGGGTATGAATGAGTGCAATTAATGAGCCCACAAATTGATCTCGCTACTTTGTGTAATAAGATGATGGTGTGAGAGAAAATGGCAAAGATCCATTATATTCACTCACTGAAGCTCATATTTTTATCCTTTGTGGACTTTAATGAAGGAGACTTTTAGCTTAGGGCCTTTTGTAATAAAATACTATACCTAGGACAGAGATCTTTATTTGTGACCTTCAAGTTTCTTGTGAACAAATTGTGTCCCTTATTTGTACAGCACAATATCGGCTGCATCCCATACTGAAAGTATGCCACATGTAGTAAATGCCACTATTTAGATAACAGAATTGTAGAACACACTAGCGTTCAATAGATTTTTTCTATTCTGAAGTTTAACAGCAAAGCACAATTCTGAACCAGGCTAAAAAAGAGCTTACTTAAATATGCAAGATGTTTGTAGTAGCCCTCAGGCTCGGTTAGATAATGTCCAATATAAGCAGAGAGCAATTGCTGCTTGAAGCACACCTGCTTGATTGCTGAGTGAAGGGCTTAAGATTTTACCTGAACACAGCACATGGAGAATAATGATAATGGGGACATACTGCCTTTACCAGAGGCTATTCACAGCGCCGCACCTCTAGTGTCAAGCACAAAAAAACGAAACAGTGTGGTTGTCCAACGTCATTGCATGCTAACATGTGAGGAACTGAATAAATTACAGAAGGGTTTCCAAACTACAAGCTCTCAGCCTTTTTTATGCAAATCCTAGGATGAAAGTGAGTTTGAACTGAAAGACTGAGAGACTTGTACCAAACAGTGCCTGTAAATATACTGTGGCCCTAAAATATTTGGACACTTATGTTTCACTCGAAAATGCATTATGTCACTGCATTATAAGCATTTTCACTTGAACATGAATGCTGCTGTTCTAGAATCAGCATGAAAAAAAAGCTACATGGAAAGCTGCTATTTGGTTAAGAAAAGGAAAACAGTGTGATAGCTAAATGAACAATAAGTTTTTGTTTAACTTTTGGCTCCACCAATGAAAATAGTTTGAAAGCAAGCAACAGTAAAACAATTGCTTACTTAAAAAGTTGCTAAATGTCGCTAGTGCCAATTAGCATATTCATAGTCATTCTGGCATATTTGCACTCTGCCTTGTGTCAGGCCTTTCCATCTGTTTACTTTATACTTCACATAAAAGAAAAAAGAAAACTTGTATGCTATGGTATCATGTTTTATATAAGAAATAAAGACATATCATAAAGCAAATGCCCATTTAATATGGCAGACAAGGACGCTAGCATTTTTAGCAAAAGCTAACACAAAATCGCTCCTATGTCAAACCCAAACGACATATTGACTGCACAAAAATCAATTGCTTTTCTCCTGTGTAATCGGATGCATTCTAATGAAACATTGAACTTAATGTTGCGCTAATTTATCAAGTCTAATTATACTTCTCTCTACCATGAATAACACAAATTCCCTGCCTTCTCATTAAGAGAGGTCTTGACACCTAAAGTGTGTTGTGTTAGATAGAAATAGCACACCAGAGCCAGATGGAATTATTTAATCTCCCTAAAAGGATGACTTTTAATGGTCTGCTTCCAAACCTAAATGACACGCTGGCCTCACTCTTCAATGTAGCTGCCTGAGGCCTTTATATTCCTTGCTGAAATCTGACCGGGACACCATAGCATGATGAAAATTCATATGATTTATCATCTCTTCATTTGACTGTAATATGACAATGTGCCCTGTGCCATTGCACATTAGGTGAAAGATAAAAACCACAGGCTTGTTTTTCTATCTAAGATGTAATTGGCAGGGTGATTGGCTGTCTGTTCACACAATATGTGTATCTCAGTTCATGAAAGACCCTATTGTTCGCAGCTTAATCCAAAATCTCTGCAATATGATTCGGATCAAAGCCCTATTCATAAAATAGCTTACTGTTGGGCCTCGCTCCCTCCCCGTCACTGCTTCATACAGCGGTGAGCCTATAAAACAGTCTGCCAAAGTAAAGGATGGTTGAGGATGTGGCCAGTCTGCAAGAATTTCGAAACGTCTTATATTGACTGCCAAATATAATGGTTTGGTCCTATAATTATATAGTAGTTCAAGGAAGGTTTTTTGAAAATACATACATAAAGGTTTCAGGGTGGCAGCTGCAAAGCCATGCATACATAATGTAATTTTTTTGGCAAACATATCTTACTACTAATACCCAGACTAACTGATGACAGCCACAATAGACCACATTAAAAAATCTTAAAGAAGGACCTTTTGTAATATGTATTCGTAACACAATATTGAAACAAACATGGCTCATTCTTAACATTTTTACTCTTGAAGAGCTTGCGAATAACTATAGGCAGAATTATACATGCTTTGCTCAGTACAAGTCATTGTGATGGTGTCAGCTTGAATTATTGTCATTTCAATACATTGTTGTTATGCACTCAATTATTACTGCATTCCACTGAGTGCAGTTGTCAAAGCTCCATTGTGTGATAATTTAGATGATGTCTTATGGAGGAAGCAAGGCTGATTAATGGAAGACATCACTGCCTCTAACTCTAGTGTAAATACATGGGTCAAATTCTTTAGAAGCTATTATGAATTCCACAGAGCCAGTAAAGTGTGATATATAACCTAGGGATGGTTTTTCACTTTTGACCTCTACAGTGGAAGTGACTCCTGTAAGGGGAACTGATAGTGTTTGCACTGATGCCTGGGTTAAAGGAATTAAAAAATGAAAATTAAACCATAATCTACTCACCCTGAAGCCATCCAAGGTGTATATGACTTTCTTCTTTCAGACGAACACAGTCAGAGTTTTTATAAAAAATGTTTCCTGGCTCTTTTAAGCTTCATAATGCTGGTGGATAGTCATCATGATTTTGAAGCTCCATAAATCAGATATATCCCCAATAACTGAGTTGGAAAAATAACCTATACACCTTAGGGGGGTTATTACATGTCCACTGAAGCAGATTGAAGAATTTTTGTAACAAAAATATTTACATTTTTAAAATTATAGCATAAACTACTGACTTCGGGTCGTGACTAAAAAATATGCATGCTGTTAAAAATAAAAGCGGCATTGGAAAACTAGAGTGACTATATGAAAACATTAAGCTATGTTGTGCTAGATGTGATAATAAAACACAAAACAGTGTCTCTTTATCACCCATCGTTGTTTGCCATTTTTAGCTTTTTCTCTCACATGGAGACTAAACAGTGCACTCTCAGAAATAAAGGTACAAAAGCTATCACTGGGGCGGTATACTTTTGTACCTATTATGTTCAAATATATACACTTTAAGAACTAATATGTACCTTTAAGGTATCAAAATGGGCCTTTTAGGGTACAAATGTGTCCCTTTGGAAAAGGTAATGCTCCAGTAACAGCTTTAATTTTTTTATTTCTGACAGTATGTGAAAAATTCTTACATTTTAATTTCAAATTCAATTTACATTTATTTTTATAGCATTTTTCATAATCATTGCTTTGAAGCAGCTTCACAGAAAATAACATTTTCTACATTACATTTAGGAGTAGTTTATCAGTTTTATCAGTTTATCAATTAGATGTTTTCAAACACATTAATATAGTTTTAACTGATATGGGACATAATGGAAATCCACTGTGGAGATACATTTGAGTATGATAATATTTTCTTCACCTGGTAAGGACTCTTGCAGCTATTTTCGACTAACTGTAACTTATTAATAGAAGACCCAGGACAGAGGAATAAAGAGTACTTGGAAACCAGGAGTACAGATATACCTTAAGTAAAAGTACAGATATATTATAGTGAAAATTAATCCACTGAAGTTACAAGTCACCAATTCCAAAACAATGTGAGTAAAAGTATTTCAAGAGTTCACGCTTTCCTTGTAAGAACGATGAACTCCAAACCCTAATGGATAGAACCCTAGCGTGGGCAAGAGTTTGGCGTTCGGCTCGTTCACCGTCTGCCCCCAAAAAGGCTTTGAGAGGACAGCAGACAAATTTGAGCGCCCAAAAATGCAATGAGAGAGGATGCTGGACAAAAGGAGAATAGTAGGTTTTTTTTTTTTTTTTTTTGGCGGAAAAGGAGGCTGGGTTGGCCTGGACATCCAATGACCTGTTGGAGAAGCAGAGATAAGTGTTAGGAGATGGAGCAAAA
>JAUYWG010000032.1:6280714-6295053 GCA_034779775.1 Enteromius afrohamiltoni
GGGAGAATTTATGGTGAGGGGAGAAGATTTGATTGGGTGCAGTAAACAAGGGATGATTAGGTAAACGGGCTGCCGGCTGTGTGCGATTACTCGTTCAGCGTTCTCTCAAAATAAGTTATTTGCAAAACTTTACTTAGAGTATGTGATTTTAACAGTACTTAAGTATTTAATTTTATGGAATGTTGGCTCAACGATGCACTAGTAAAAGAGACATGCCAGTGAAAAACTTTATTGTTGTGGAGAAGCAGGGAAAAACAGGCAAAGGCAAGGATCCATGTGGGGGTACTTCATGGAAAACTAGAACAAACAATAAGCCAACAGGGAACAAAGAACAGGATGATGGGGAAAGAGACAAATACTCCATTCTCTAACCTGATTTTGCCAAGTGCCATCTTTGTTGACCCTGGAATTTGTTGAAACAGATTTGAAGAAACAGTTTACAGTTTTTGTGAAGTTTAGGCTTACAATCAGTGTTTGGTGAGCATCAGTGTCAGCAATCTATAATTTCCTCTGAATTTAGGCATTACTCATGTGTAAGGGTAGGTTTAGCTGTAGAGATATGGTCAAGGCTATATTTTTGCATTAAAATGTTGTTCTAGGGTTAACAAAATATGTACTTGGCAGAATCAGGACGTGCCACTGCATTCAACAACTCACAAAGAACTAAAGAAACACTAGAGCTAAAAGAGTTGATTAGTGAGGAAAATAACAATAATAAAATAAAACAAACAAATAAACATAAAGTTATATCCTTGAAAGAGGAGGTGCACAAGGACTGGAATTGAGAATCGCTGATGTAAAGTAAGCTTGTTGACAAGTTTGGGTGAGTGTAAAATGCACAAGAAACAATGCTTTCAGTGCCATGTAGTTAAACAGAAAAGCTATAGGTGCCATGCAAAATGTAATGTATAACTGCAACACTCATATGTAAATAAAGTACATACTCTTGCAGAAATGAAGTAGAGAGTAAAATTAAAGTTACACACACAAACACAAAAAACCCATATGCTGGTTAGGTATGTTTTGAAGCTGGGATGCTGGTTTAAGCAGCTGGTCCTTTGCCAGCACATGATCAGCATAAACCAAAAATCCATATCCAAAAAGATACTTAAGTATAACAATTTGTTACATTTACTTTTTCACCCCTGATGCAGGACAATAGTAGTACATTACATTAGTTCAGTTTTGAGGTCATAAATTAAAGCCACTACCACTCATCATAAACAAATTCAACAAATGCTCATTAGAACTGGTACTTTTCATTTTATTTGAATAAACCTTCAGCATTACAACTGTGAGGCGATGCCAGTGCTCTGAGATGTTAAAGAGCTACAGGAAACAGGCTGTGAGTGGTTACACAGTACAACAAGCTCCCTGTGTATGTGAAAGTAAGATTAAGTCATTTTTTTATTCCATTATTGCAGTAATGCGACATTAAGCGTGAACGCTCAGCTTGGATGAAAGAGGAGAGCAGAAAAAGGGAATACATAAACATGAAAAATGAAAGTGCTGTGCTTTATAATGTGACTGGAGAGATGTTTAATAAATCAAATATCGCCTTGCACATGGGGACCTTACACTCCTACAATAAATTAGGGGACAAAACTAGGTGCCAGGCTATGGTAATTGGCTTCGCCGTCCGTTGTTATATTTTTCCTATCCAGAGAGTTGTTATTCCAATCATAAAATACAATGACTGCACATAATGATATTGTCAGGGAGGAGAGACGGGAGCCATTTGAATATATTTGAGGAAGATTTAGTTGGTCTGCCTGGCAAGCCATAACACACAGCATTCTTTATAGCTTTATTAAATGCTGTACCTCCAGTTGCTTGCTATTTCAGTGGGCGGAGCATCCTAAATACAGAGCAGCTGCTGCATGGATTTTGTCCAGAAGAAATTTGCACAGTCATACTGTATATGTTCAGTCACAGCAATCAGACATTGCTATGCCACCTTTCCTAATCTCAGGTTTTGTCTAAAGGATAAAGTGAAACAGAAATTACAAACACAAAAAAACCCCACAAAAAATGTGGAAATTTGTTTCTTGCACCTAATAATTCATATTTTATTTTGAGTTTTAATTTATTTTGAGTTTTAATTTCAATCACAGTGGAAATTAAGAGGACCAGTGGATATTTTTAAATACTGAGGGGCCATCACACTAGTCAAGGGTTTCTAAATCCTATATATGATGATTTTGAGGGAACCTTTATTTAAATATGTTGACAGCTATATCTCAAAGACGCATATAAGTGTATACTGCATGCTGTTGTATGATATTGTAACTATTATTATTTATTTATACCGTAACTAGTGTAGCTATATAGCAGGTAATACATAGCTTAGATGCATATAGTGTAGCTTGGTCAAGACAGTAGTTTTTCTTACTTCAGTTGATTCAGTGTCATCAAAATTTAGCTTCTCTTTCACTGTGCTGCCTTATCCCTTCTAAATTTCCAGTTTAGAGACAGCTCAATGGGAAGTTCTGGAGCCGCATGGCATACAAAGAGTAGGAGTAGAAGCGAGGAAACACACAAAAGCTCTTAACAGCCATCTCCTAACACCCCAGCTGCAAGATGATGGCAATCTTTGCTCAGAGGGATTCCCCATGTTCCTGACAAACGTAATTTTACTGGGGAACGTTGCTCACTAAATTGATATTCACACTATGTTGTCATTAAGAGGTGCTGCATACTATGTTTTGAAAGGTCTGGGAGAAAAAAAGCTTGTTGCAACTGATGGGAAAAGCTGTTTGAGATTAACAAAGTAACTGCTTGTAATCTTTTACTTTACTCATTGAGATGCTGGCCAGCATTGCCAGGAATAGAGACTTGACCCACCATTTTAGCAGTTCCCTCCCCCTGTACCCTTTCCTTTACTATCCCTCCCTTTAAATTCTTGATGGCAAAGAACAGCGTTCCCACACTTTCTGAAAGATGCATTTCCATGACTTTTACAACTACTAAATCCTTCAAACCAATTGAATACAAAAAACTGAGAGGAAGGAGAAGTCACACTGGCTATAGAAGTTTCCAGAGCTTTTAACAGTGTATGTATTTTCAGTGACCTTTCCAGTCATTTGTGATGCCTGGATTATTTGATTTTACATTTTATAATTACGTTCAGAAATATTCAGCCATTTCTGAGACACATTTTACTATAGAAGAAGAAAATTAATTTATTTTACTATCCATGTACTGTGAAGGATTTTTTTTAAATGATTTTAATTGAGATTGAATTTTATTTTACATTTTTACAATAATTTTTTTTACATTTGTGATTTGTGAACAATTTGTGATCTTTCAATAGTTTCAAAACTTTTGCTGTAGTTATTGTTAAGAAGCGGACTAGACAACAGAGGTAAGTAAATATCGAAAGTCTTTTATTAAAGGCAGCAGAAGAGTACCAGAGCTTTGAGCAGGATATAATGGTGAGTATGACTGAAGTTGATAATATCCGATGATGGGAACACAGGAGTGATATCAAATGGTTTCTAGGGTAGGAGTAATCACTGGATGACAGACAGACAATAAATACACGATGACAGAGGACCACAACCACACCACAGACTGGGATGCTGGAGACAAAATGAGGAGATCCAAGGAGCCTGGGGAGGAGACAGAGATCGAGGAGAACACAAAGGGAATCACAAGGTAAGTATTCAGGTAAGTTGCATTAGAGTTAGAGCTTGCCAGAATTAGTCCACTAGTCGGGAATGAGCTCGGACAAGGAGTGCTGTGTGGTGTGTGGTTTTATGTGGTGGCTTGATTGGTGCTGTGATTTGGTTCAGGTGGCAGTGATTAGTATTCTGGTGAGAGTGAGCGTTGTGAGGGAGTAAGGGTGGAGCCTGGCATGGATGTAACGGTTATATGTTATATGGAATATTTCTATCATACTTAAAAATATTAATTTCCAGATTTAGACATAAATATATATAATACATAAACAAATAACTGAATTATACATAGTTGTCTGTTGCATGACCTTTGAAGATTTTGTTTACATGACTTATTCAGTCACTGTGTGACAATATGTATTCATCAAACTTCTCTATAAAATTAAGATTTTATTCATTTCCATGGCTTTTCCACTCATTGTGAAGGCTTTTTTAATCAATTATTATTTATAATTCAAAGAAAGACATTTCCAATCAAAGAATTTTAGATACTTAAGAAGTAGAAACATTTATGGTTTTAAATAATAATGCATTCACAAAAATGTATTTCTGCCTGAAGAAATATTTCCTGATACTGACTTCTGTGACCTTTCATTGATTTTATAGTTTTCCAGGCCTATCGCATTTTTGGAATTCTCTAATATTTCCAGGTTTTCCAAGACCGTGGGAACCCCAAAACAAAAACTCATTCTCCGGCAGGTCTTTTCATCTCCACAGAGACAATGCTCCTCGGGCCCTGAGTGGCCCTTTCTCACGCTTTCTGTTTTAACACCCCTGAAAAGGTTTTTTTCCAGGGCCGTCTCCTCCCTGAACACCGAAGTACAGTAACCTTTCCTCTCTACCGTGTCGGTCTCACAGCCCTCCAAAGGATCTAAGACACGCCCACCTTTCGTCAGACTAGAGGGCAGGGGTGTGAAAGTGGTGCTTGGACGTGCCCGGACACTTAATCAGCAATTACATCCACACTGCCACCTCCAAAAAACAGCAAGGAAATTAGTTCTCTCAAGCAAACGAGATAGACTGGACAGCTGGTACTGGGGATGTTGGCTCATTTTTCCTGCCATCTTTATTATTCGCCTTCCTTTTCTTGCTTACTCTGTTTTCTGCTGCTCACTGAATTCACACCACCTCATTCTTCATCTGCTTGGTGCTTTTCATGGTATGGTGAGAATGAGCTTATCGAATCATCCAGCAGCCAGTTTACATTGCACATCAGCTGTTTGAAAACTGAAAATGTGTAAATTTCTTCTCCATATTTGTCTCTGTCATGTGTCCATGAACAGACAAAGCTAATAGCCCACAGCAGTTAATATTCTTTTATTATTATTCTTTCTTTTTCTGTACCGTCATCTGTTGAGAGTGGGCAATATTTAAGAATCTTGGAAACAGCAGGGGCTTGTCAAGATGCATTCATTCATTTAGAGCAATGATGTCTTAGTTGCAGTAAAGAAAGATACCTGCTGGCATGTAGTTAATTACCAAACTACTCAAGTAAACAATATTAATTCTAAAATGGGTTGCTGCACTTCAGCTAATAATGTTTAGTATTGTTTCACAGAGAACTGCCACTTATATACACACATACAATCAAAGCGTTTTATCAATATGTCTACTCTAATAAGAGTTAATTGACATGCAATTGCAAATTATTGAGAGTTAATTAGCATGCTGAATTCTGCTAACTTGTTAATAGACTTAACTCACAAGTGAATAGAGTTAAATGACACAAAAATATTAAGCAACATAGCTGTTTCCAATACTGATAATAATGAAAAAAAAACCCGGAAGAGTTAATTTCCAAAAACAGATACTTAAAACGCAAACTTACAATAACTTAAGAGAGGACAATACCAGCTTTTGTGACAAAACGTGTTGTGTTCAGAGCATGCTATATGTGAAGAATAGTGCATTATAAACGCGGAGTGGAGTGCTTTATAAAGACCATGTAATCAAGTGAAAAGTGCTAACACCTGAAGCAGAACTTGCGAGGTGCGTGGGTCTAAACAGTCCGGGTAGGAACTAAAATTCGGGCGAAGGTTCCTGCTGCTGCCATTCGGAGAGGGACACAGAGGCACTGTTTGTGACAGAGCCCCTGCCCCCCCACCCCCCGGATGGCTTGGCGGGTTACTCTTTGGATAGCTCTCCGTAGATTGGTGTGGGCGGCGTCCCACGTCGCTTCACTTTGAAGCCAAGAGTTTTCTGCTGGGAGGTTAGTAGGTTCTCCAGACCAGGGGAACAACGGGGGTTGGAAGCTGAAAAATTGGAGCCGATGTAAAACGACTATTGAGATCATGGAAGGCTTTTTCACAGTCCACGCTAGCTTGTTGGTGCCCTTTCGAGTCAGTGCCATGAGTGGAGCAGCCACCTGGCTGAAGCCGTGGATGAACCTCCTGTAGAAATTTGCGAACCCCAAGGATCGTTGTAGTTCTTTAACTGTCTATGGACGTGGCCAACTTGATACTGTTGATACTTTGTGATCATCCATAGTTACACCCTTGGGCCCAGTGATATATCCCAGAAAGGAGACAGTAGACAGGTGAAACTCACACTTGGACAATTTTGCATAGAGCTGATGGTTGATGAATCTCTGAAGAACAGATCGCACATGCTTGACATGATCTGAGAGGTTTTCTGAATAAATCAGGATATCGTCGATATAAACAATCACATACTGGTTCAACATTTCCCGAAAGATATCGTTGATTAAGGCCTGGAAAACTGAGGGGCTATTGGATAGTCCGAAGGGCATCACCAAATACTCGTAATGCCCTGTGATGGTGGAAAAAGCCGTCTTCCTTTCGTTCCCTGCCCTTATGCGAACGAGATTGTATGCACACCTCAAGTCAGGTTTTGTGAAAATACGGGCTGAGCGGAGCTGTTCTAGTGCAGATGGGACAAGTGGCAAGGGATATCTGTATTTAATGGTGATGTCGTTTAATGCTCTGTAATCAATACAGGGTCGGAGGGAACCATCCCTCTTCTTGACGAAGAAAAAGCCGGCCGAGGCCGGTGAAGTTGACGGCCGGATGAACCCTTTTGCAAGCTCCTCTTCAATGTATTGTCGCATACTCTGAGTTTCGAGTTGTGACAAGGGATAAACCCGTCCTCGGGGTGGAGAAGCACCAGGTGTGAGCTCAATAGCGCAGTCCGTGTTGCGGTGTGGGGGTAGTAGTGAAGCTTTGGTTTTACTGAAGGCCAAGTGCAGGTCCCGATAAGGCTCTGGCAGATCCTCCAGGGGTACGGATTCAGTAATGGGAACTGATGGCATGACTAGGTCTCATTGCGGATATTTAAGGCATTGTTGCTGACATGAGGGTGACCACTGTGAAATGTCCTGTTTCTTCCATGAGATCTTGGGGTCGTGAAGGGTGAGCCAAGGGAAGAGGGTCAACCGGTGCCCCCTGCGGGACCGGAGCAAACTGTCAACCTTGATGGCCATCTCCATGTACTCCTTTAATGATTTGTTCTCATCTCTGCAGGCCAGTTCTGTCTGGAGTTCAGCTCGGAGACCACGATGAAACAAAGCTTTAAGTGGTTTCCCCTCCCAGCCTGCCTGCACCACCAGAGATGCTCAAATGAGTTTAAGTCAGAAGTTGTTGTGAAGCCACTCCTTCGTTATTTTAGCTGTGTGCTTAGGGTCATTGTCTTTTTGGAAGGTAAACCTTCAGCCCTGACTGAGGTCCTGAGCATTCTTGAGAAAGTTTTCGTCTTCCTTTGAAACTGATATTTCAGTTATCTTTTTTAATAAATCTTCAAAAATGTCAACAACTCTGTGTTTTTCTGTCAATATGGGGTGCTGTGTGTATGAGGAAAAAGAAATTAATTTCTTATGCTTATGACTAGGGATGCACTGAAATGAAATTCTTGGCCGAAGCCGAATAATAATGAAATGCTTGACCGAAGGCCGAATACCTAACGCAGGGTTACCTAACACTGGACAATTCAGCAGAACAGTGTCTGCAAACGGCTGTTTTTGCATCTCTCTCTGGCACTTTAAAGTGCTTCTACACTGCTGACATGTTTGCTGCATAAAGCGCGCCTCTCACTCTACGTGGGTTACTGTTTGATCGCGTCATTAAAAATTTCATTGTTCGGCAAAATTTATTCAGCCTTTTTACTTATTCGGTTGCCAAACATTCGGTGCATCCCTACTTATGACTGATTTTATGGTTTTGAGGTTCACAAATATTTTTACTTTTACTTAAAAAATGCTAAATCTTTCTTACATATAAGCTGTAAAAATAAAACAATGTTCAGTGAAAACAAAAACAAATTATATATAATATAATATATAAGATATAATAATGCTGTATAGACCTAGGTCTTCATTCATGAAAAGTTGCTCCTAGTGACGAAATTCTAAGAACGTTCTTAGAAATGTGGGTGTTTCCTCTTAAATTTAAAGAAAGGATCCTAGTAAAGAAAAAAGTCATTCAGAAAACATCTTAACCCTTAAAAGAGGTCTTAAGGTCCGAAATTGTTTGGAGTATGAACAAGGACTTTTAAGATACTTAAGAATTTCTTTAGCAGTGGAGAAAATAGATGAAACATGAAAAGGGAGAAGAAATGTGTTGCAACACATTAGATGATGAATAGATAATGCAGAGATCATGTTTGTGATCAATCCTTTTAGAGACACGGTAACATCCCTGTGTGACGAATGAAAAATGGAAGAAACAGTTTTGCACATGTAACAATCAATATTTATTGACAAACTCAAAAATCAATCTCAAAAATCAAGAAGTTTGTGCAGCAAATAGCTGATAGTTCACAGTTCGTCAGGAGTGCAGCAGGAATGTATCCACACAGTTGGTGATGAGCGTGGTGTTAGAATGTACAGGAGACACAGACTGGTAGCACAGGGACTGCAGTGAGCGCTGCTGGACAAACAGTATAATCCTGATCTAACCGAAGGGAAGCGGACTGAGATGGACAGGAAAACAGGACCTATATATATATATATATATATATATATATATATTATATATATATGCATAATGTGTGTGTGTGTGTATGTGTGTGCATGTGCATGTTTATGTGGTTTATGACACATTAAGTTAGCTAGGTATTACAATATGAGGGTGATTTGCACTCTGAGAGGATTCTTAGAAACATTAAGGATATGGACTCTGAACTATAAGAAGAAAAAAAAAAAACCCTCATGCATTAGCCCTGAAAAGCGAGATGTTCTTTTTGACAATACATTCAAATGTTTCATCCATAGTAAAATTATTGTTGCTAATTTTAATTTTTAAAATGTTTATTTGCAGTGTGTTACAATAATGGCCTGTGAGAGAAAATGTTTACTTTTAAGAACGCTTGATTTTGCAGAAGACAATCACAAACAGGCTGTTGAAATGCTCCTTGAGAGCTCTACAGCCCTCGCTCGTCTGCTGCAAGTGATTACACTCCCTGATGGCTGCACTGCGTTTGGGGTCACATATAGGATAAGAATGAAAGTCATAAAGTGGAAACAACTTAATGCAAATGATTCACAGAGAGCGAGTAGGCGCTCTGTAGGCAATCAGAGCCCTGTGTCAACTTCAAATGCAGCCCCGGCAGAAAGAAATGCATATTTAAAAACCAACCCATCACATTTCCATTCAAATAAGCATGACATATTAGCAAGGCAGTGCACACTGTTGTTGTGCCTATTTTCAGGCTTGTTGTGCTTTTGGAATGAAAATTAGAGTACAATAAATCAGCCGAGCTGCAGGCGTTGTGATGCTGCCTACAGTGAACAATGTAATTTTACATGAGCATTTATTTATTTATCATGGATGTCCAATAATTAAATACACAGAGAACAGCCCATAATTAAATCACAGTGTGGCAGCACTACCAAAAAAAAAAAAAAGAGAATGTACAAGAAAATATAAAGCAATATATTACATTTTCTGTCACGCTGTCTGCTTTTTTCAGGATGCGGAACTCCCGGAGCTCACAGACATGCCTTGGAGATCAGCGTTTTTTTTCACGCTGATGACATTCCGGGCACGGGCGGGATTTCGGCCACATCCCGCTACCACTTCTCTACCTGAGCACAGCACTTTCTCACACTTTTCTTCCAATCCATCCCACCCCCTGCACGATGAACTGCTCTGCCTCCACTTCACAACTGTGGTTAAGAGTGTCTGGAAGCTGCTCCTAGGTGGGTGGCTCTGTCACGCTGTCCCTGTCCTTGTGTTTACATTTTACCATGTCCTTGTGCTCTTGTGTTTGTTTTCATGCCATTTCTCTCATGTGTTCTGGTCATTTGTAACCCCGCCCTACTCATCAGTGTTGATTCCCCTCCAGCTGTGTCTTCCAGGTGTCCTGTGTTATGTATTGATTAGTCTGTGTATATTAGCCATGCTCTGTCCCGTGTTCCATGTCAGTTTTTAAAGTATGTTATCCGTGTTTGTACGCGTTGACTCATACAATTTCGTCAGCTCACCTTGTACACCTGTCTTTGTTTTAATAAATGTTAATTAGTTCAGCTACTCCTGTCTCTGAATCTCCCTGTCGCTACAAACCAGAACGTTACAATCCAGTGCTTATGTTTTTCAATATATTACAATATTTACAATCATATGTAAGGCTATATATAAATATAAAAATACAAAGACTGCATTACATTTTTGCATGTAATAGCTTTATTTAAACATTTATTTAATTCATGTCTCTTTCACGACTTAACACCCTGGGTTTAGACACATATTCCACTTTATTGATTGCATATGACAATACATTATACAATAAACAATACACATGTTCTATATATTATAGAGTTTATTTTTCTAGTCAACACAAAAGGAAATTTAATTTTCTTTGCATAATGGATGAAACCAGCTTTTCATATCTCAGAAGACATATAGCTGGTGACATATCACTCAATAGAAACATCAAGAAAACAGCTTAATTTGTCTCAAATGGAAAATGTAGGCCCACCGTTGATCAAATAAGTTAAAGCGAGTGCATTTTCCCAGAAGTCTGTGCACTCTTCCGGAGGACTGACCTTGTATGTTCTCTTGGGATATATATATTCTTGTTACATGAGCATTCGCATGAACACATACACTTATTTCACATTCAATTGTCCTGGCAATGGATTCTAAGATACTGTGCAGTGCTATAGGGTGAATTATTTTGCTTATGTGGCCCTGAAGGCAGAATAAAGCTCACTAACACCTTCTTGTTAAGTGCTAATTGTCTGCTTCTCAAAGTGTAAGAATTCAAATGCTGGCTTCCTTCATTAGCAAAATGTCATCACTTCTAATGCTTTTCACAGCCTTTTTAAAACTTAAATCCCCTTGGTGGCAATGCCAATCTCGTTCAGTAACAGCCTAGTGCTTTTTTATGACTATTTCTCTAATGAACTACAATGACCCAGGTTCTGGCCACCATGAACAGCTACACAAATGTTATCTCACATTTCTTTAGAAAAATATATTTTTTTATAGGTTGTGGTCATGCTTAAGATGTTCCCCCATCTGTGAAGGTTTTCCAGTGATCCAAGCATGCGCCGCGCAATTCTCAAGCTTCATGAAGCAGTGAGCAGCTTCTTGACTCAATTAATATGCGAACATCTGTCGCCTGTTTGATGTTAAGAAAAAAATATAAATCTCAGCTCGTGTTTGAGCATCTGTCAGCGGAAAAGCTTTCCTTTGGGCTTAGTCTACATAGCTTTTAGCAGCTCTTGACCCTGTGAATGGTATCGATGAGAGTCAAAAATGAGTAAATTACTAGCAAAAAACACCACTATAGTTTTTTTGAAAGTGAAACCCTTCTGTTATCTCCTCCTTGACATGAGTAATAAGCTTCGATGGGTGAGTTTCTTGCCCTCAACTGATAGTGATTTGGCTCAGGAACAAAATAAAATTCTCTCAGGGGCAGATTTCAAATTAAAACTGATGATCTGATAGTGCTAACAACAAAAGACAATTCTGCCTCAAGGCCAAGTGAAATGTTTATATTTAAAAAAAAAAAATCACACACAAGGGTGTGTGTGCACCAAGAAACATTGCTTGGAGTTGATCCACAAAAAAAATATAAAAAAAATTTTTTGAGAATTGAGACACAACTTAATTTGTGGTAGTCGAGTGGAAACTAATTTGGTTTCTAAACTACATGTTCCAGAAGAGCTCATCTCACTGACTGGAATAGTTTGATTTAATACAACAAAAATTACCAACGTATATTCAATTCATATGTTATGATTGTTTCTGTAGGTTACATTATCAAGGTGTAGTCACATGTACTGTTGCTTTGTAAAAAAATTTGCAAAGGAATCCAGCATGAACCCGCAAAATTGACATTTCACATTTTTTTCTCAAGTTCAAGTTGTAAAGTCGTCACACCGACCAATAGAAAGCTTCTTGGTTTGAAGTAATATGTCTCTTGTTTTTATGGTTTTGACAATGGACAATTTATTAACCCTTTTTAGCACACAAAATCTTACTAATGTGACCACAACTTAACACTATTAGATGTGCGAACATCTTTTTGAATATTTTTTTTTTATTTTTTCAATCATTCAATCAAAAGAATAGTTAAAAAACCACCCCAGTGTCCAAATTCATGGTATTCATAAAACAGGAATTACTACTCTGGAATTACTACTTCCAGCAAGATTCTGAAGTGTGCTCATGACTGTGACATTTCAAACCAAATGTTTGGATGCAGACTCAGCAGATAAATATTTTGACATTTGTAGGCTACCCTCAATCATAATTGAGTAAGTTATAAAGCTTATGTTATAATTTTAAAAAGTGATTTGGATTCAAATACTCAACAGCTGGATCATCTGTGATTTAATAGAAAGAAGCACAAAAAAGGACTTGTCTGTGTCTCACAGTAGTTGTATGTATGTTTAAATGATCACATATACCTGTACACTGAGACAAATGTCTTTCACCCCACATCTCTAAGGAAAAAAAAAAATCAATAGACCCACCCTGCTTCACCGAGAACCAGCTATTTTTTCTCATCCTCTCCTATGAATTCACCTTATATTGCTGCAGACGTCCAAATTGCTACAATTCCTGTGAAATGAGGCTGTGCAATAGAATACAGATCTTGGTCTGGTTCTCCATCAAAAGCAGTTCTAAGAAAAACCTTGGCATGTGTAAGAATCCAAAGACTGACAGAAACCCAATCAGAGCTCTGATTATGTTTGAACTTAGTTGATGGTACATTTGCATTTTATACTTTTTTGCGATAAAAGCATATTTGAATCAAGCTACATTTAACAATGCTATGTTACTCTGATATTGTCATAAACAACAAACTGGTTGCCAATAAAAAAGTTCCCTTTCAGTCAGTCACTATGACGTTACGTCATTGACTGACGTCATGGAATCCGACCTAGGAGACCATTCGGTTCTGATTGCCAATGAGAACTGGCCAGTGGCTTCTGCATGCCTAGCAACTCCCCCGTACATACGGATATATAAGACGGTGATGTGCAAACCACCATTAGGCGATTCTCTTGTGCGAAGCTTCTGAAAGATTGCATCCATGCTCCTCCGGGCAGGAAAGAGCATCGGGCTGGAGGTAAATCCCCACTGACCCCTGAATGCTCGAGGCTGGATGATTGGCCCCAGTACCTTTCTTCTCGGAGGTTCATGAGGATCCACCAAATCATGGAAGGCAATCTATACATCTAGGGCGTGGTTGAGCTTCTCCCTCCTCACTATCTTCAATGGTGGAGCAGCCAGGGGTTATGCGGTGATAGCCCAGGCAGAGTGTACAATACGTGGTACAAAACGCCGCCACCTGGAGGAATCGCCCGCATCTCCCGTGCAAAGCCAGTAAGCTCTCATCAGCTTCCGATGACAAGGCTTGCAGCACTGTGGGCCAGGCTGCTTGAGCCCTGCATGCCATAGCCATCCTGCAGGTCCACCAGGCCAACGCACTAAAAGCACTAGAGTAGTGCCCCCCAGTGGCTTCCAGAATTTGTTTGCAGCCATTGACCTGAAGGACACATAATTTCACATCTCGATTTTGCCTCGACACAGACCATTTCTTCGGTTTGCTTTCGATGGTCAGGCATATCAGTACATGTCCTCCTGCCCCTGTCTCCCCGCGCCTATACCAAGGTGGGAGAGGGTGCCCTTGCTCCTCTTAGACATGCTGCTTTGGCATCTCAGCCTATTAGGGCTTCGGGTCAACTGGGTAAAGAGTAAGCTCATAAGCTTCGAGCAGCTATTTGTTTGCTTCGAAGGACAGCAAACTGGGAATGCTGTCTCCAAACAGAGGTTGACCCATTAGGTGGTTGATGCCATCACCTTGGCATCGAGTGATCGGTAAAAGCCCACTCTACCCGGAGTTCTGATCGCTTTTCTTCCAGTTTTTTCGAAAGGTTACATCTGGTAACTCCATCGCCCCACAGTTCTAGCTAGCGAAGTAGCTTGAACTGTACCGATAGAGGGGTTCCTTCACCCTCTTCGGATCTGGCATCTTATACCACTTTTTTTTACCACCGTGTTCCCTTTAATTTAGTAAGACCTCTTCCACGCAGGACCCAGTGTGCTATCCAGTCACAGCCTGTCAGCATTTGTGCCTCCAATGACATAACATCTCCGTTCCCTCATTCAGGGAACGAGTGTTACATATGTAAACAAGATGTTCTTTACAGTTACTTCACATTTATGTACCTGTGCACTGCCATCTGTACTG
>JAUYWG010000032.1:6308559-6328035 GCA_034779775.1 Enteromius afrohamiltoni
GTGTGTGCGTGGTTGATCACTTCTCACTGCTGTGTGTGTGCACTTGGATGGGTTAAATGCAGAGCACCAATTCCTAGAATGGGAAACCATAACTGGCCACTTGTCACATCCTGCTTTGTCCTTTTTTTCCTCTCCTTTTCTGTTGATTCTGTCTCTGTTGATTCTGTCTGCCTGTGCACCGACCTACGCCTGTCTGACTACTCTTAATATCAAAGCTTGCAAATGGATTCCACTAACTCCTCCGCTTTTTCATCACAGCTTGTACATCAGTGTCATTCATCTTTCATTTCCTGAAAGGGAATTACTCATTGGTAAGATTAGGTTTAGGTGTAGAGATGGTCAAGATGGTTTGGTGTTTGTACATCAGTGTCAGTCATCTATCATTTCCTCTGATTTTAGGCATTACTCATGGGTAGAGTTAGGTGTACAGATATTGTCAAAACTAAAATCTTGAAATAAAATGTTGTTCCAGGGTCAAGAAAATATGTTAACCCAGGAACACATCAAACTCAGCAAAATCAGGGCGTGCGCTGGCCTAGGAACACATCTAACTCCGGTTTTGGAGTATAGCAAAAATGTAGGAACGTATTTCCAATCATTTGTTTCACACACCAAAAATTGTTTTTTGGTGTGTGAAAAGACTTTTCACACTATCAGTTCAAAAACTATTCTAAAAAGAGAAACTGAATGGCATGTTACATTATAGTAATGCATTTTATATAGTGTGACAACATGCCCTGCAAATGAAGTTTACAGTGTGTATTGTCATGTTGGTCTGTAGTTACACATGCAGAGCACAACTAGCATTGTATTATTTTGTTGTTCCATTAAGTAGTGTTCTTGGCCTCCTGTGTCTTTAATGGATTTAAGATTGCTCAGAATCACATAAGATTGTGAGTGAGACAAAGAAAATTGCAGGTGGTTATTCTAAAATGCATTTCAAAGATGAAAAACAATGTCTGACATTCTTATAATTCTGGAAGGTTCTTTTTACAAAGTGTATGAATTCATATAGTATCTGTTGTATATGCATGTTGCAATAAATCTTTATAGGACATGATGAACATTTACTCATTGAGAATGGTTTGTTTGAGGATTAACATGAAACTGTTGTGAACAAGATGGCTAATGCCAAATAAGTGTGTCCATGATTTCCAAAATTAATATTTCAAAAACAATATTACCATTAGTAACATATAGGATTTTAAAACACAGGAATTGTATGTTCCTCCAGTGGAAGTAACTAGGTCTGTTATGAACTATCTTCAGTATTACATGCATTACATTGAAACATTTATCTTAAGCAACTTACAAATGAGGACAATGGAAGCAATCAAAATCAACAAGAGCAATGATTCGCAATGCTATTACAAGTTTCAGTTAGCTCAACATAGCGCACGTAGCAAAGATTTAAGAAATAAATAATACATAGGTCAGTAGGATTTTTGGATTTGCGCCACACCTTTTCAGCAAAAAAATATTTGTGGAGAACATCAAATAAGAGCAGACAGCATCTAAACAAGATGTAAGAATGGAGCAGAAAGTATCAGTAGCACTGTTAGCGTCAAGATATGATAGGGTGAGAAAGCGTAGATGAGACCATAGCCTATAGTTGGGAGGGTGAGAGTGAGTGTGGAGGGGTGTGTATTGTGTCAGGAACCATGCTGAGGTTAAGAGTGAGGAGGAAGTGATCCGAGGTGTGCAGTGGAGTAACCAGTACACGATCAATGGAGCAGTGTTTGAGTAGCCTTTGTAAAACAGTCTCTTGAGATCAAAATAGGCAAGCAGGAAGTCCCACAAGGAACTGACTGTGGAAGTCTGCAGTCAGTGGTTTATCTAGGTGGATGTTGAAGTCTCCAAGCATAACTAGGGGAAGTCCAATCCTTAGGAAAGTTTGAGAGCAAAACATTTAATTCCTCCAAGACTTTACCTTGTGGTTCTAGGAGTCAATAAACAACTGTAAAATAGATTTTAAAAAGATGGGTAATAATTGATTTAAATGTGCTGTTCATACTCAGAGAAGTTAAAGGAATAGATTTCCAATCACTAGAAACAAGCAGACCAGTAACTCCACCTCTTCCTGTCAGAAGGGGATAGTAGGAAAATGAAAAATTATTGGGCAGTGCTGCAGGAGTAGCAGTGCGGTCTGGTTTGATCTACGTCTCTGTCAAGGCCATGAGGTGTAGTCTCATGACCCCCCCCAAAGTCTCAAAATCTATTTTTGAGATAACAAGCTTCAAAGTTTAATTTCAACAATTAATTTCCCTATATTTTCAATCTTTGACATGGCCATACTCAGTATTAAAGATATCAACGTTACATTTTCACAGAAAGTTATTTGGCTTATAAAGCATGATTTTATGTAGATAACAGTAAAAATTGGAGGGTTTTCACAGACAGCGTCACACATATGCTTTATGTGTTTATTTTCTAACAAACACTGCCCTCCAAAAGTTTGGAAACGCCCTAAAAAATGGGATTTTGGACAACATTGGCATGAATCCTTTTAAATTTGTTAACATTGTAAGGTCCAGTTTACTAGCCCGGATTCTGCACGTCTCGCTTTTTCAGCGTTTCTGTGAAAACAATTCAGTTCCTCCAACTTTAGTTCCTATTTTACTTTTTACTTTTACCTCGTTTAAGATCTGACTCCAAATTTAAGTTCTCTAACATTAAAATGATAATACTAAATTTAGGTGCTGATCTAGGATTTAGTTATCTTAATTTAGAGATCTGATTCTTCTAGATATGCTATACTTTCTGTTATATGTTCCTTGTGGGACCTAAAGCCATCTGGGTCTGACGTTGGCTGAATCGTCATCCCTTAAAAACACAAACCTCACCAGTCTGATAATTGCTCAGAGATTGGAGGTGGATTAGTTTTTTTTTTTTTTTGCCAGCCGCTAACTGCTTGCTTGTTTCAAAGAACATAGTTTACATAATCCTCGCCTTGCCCAACGTGTCAATTTCAGTGATATCAGGAATCAGGAGTCTCCAATTAAAACATGCCTACTGCTCTATTTTACCGTGCCCCAGTTTGCATATCCTGGCCGTGATATTTATGTGGGTCCAGCCTCCACACACCCTACTAGAAATAACGATTTCAACAATCTAAAATTAATCAAGAAATAATGTTTACTTTATTCGTCGGGTAAAATTATATCAAGCCAATTACATAATTAATGTGAATCCAATTCAATTTCAATTGAGCAAAATGCATAACTTTGATACATCAAGAAATTATATCTAAGAATAGCAAATGCATACCTGACTGTCAGAGAAAACACGCTGCCACAAGAGGAGGCCTGGATAGTCTCTCTCATGTTGAAGCGTGGGGGCCTCTGCCTACAGAGAATGTTTTGATTCACGGGTTTTCCTTAAATACCCCAGAACAAGAAAACAAATAAAACATGCACAGCCTTTGGCCAGCCGTTCTCTTGTACCTGGTTGGAGAGATTACCATCTGTTTCTTAGGGAAGGACACACCTCTTGGTTGTGAGCCCAAATCTATATACGTTTTCAATCATTAATCAATTAACAATGAAAGTGACTGCTGTGAAATTGAGACCATTTTACCACTCAAAACCACACCTTGCCTGGGTAATTTCCAAACTTTTGGAGAGCAGGTTATATTAATTTATTTAGTGTATGATATTATGAAAGTTGTATCACCCTGAAATTTTAATAAATAAATAACTTGATTAACTTTTTATTGATTGATTAAATCATTTATAAAAATAAGGAAGAAACAGCTTACACAGGAGTCAATAGGGTTCAGCTTTGTAACATAATTTCTGCTCTTGCCCCGAATAGATGAATTATTACATTAATGTAGCTCATCACTCCCACTGCAGCTTCATATACCAGTGGCCTGCAGCCCCCTCTTAAACCATTTACCTTGTCTGTCTGTCTCGTTACTATTCCACACAGGTCTCTGTCAAATGTGAGCAGATTATTACAGAGAGAATAAAACCATTTGACAGGAAGATCAATGGTTGACTTGATTGATTGAACATCCACCCAAATGAATGACACCCCAGAGACACTATCTCTGTGTCAGATGGATAGATGTACCAATCCAGATTATCTGAAAATCAAGGTGGGTTTTAAACATTGTGCCCTCTGCTTGACTCCTAAACAGATGTACTTTTTCGAAACAATAATGTCGCCTTTGAATAATTTGTGCCTGACACCTACAAATTTTAAGACAGTGTCAAATAAATTATTGGTATTTAGGATTATGGGACTCGTGGGTTATACTGAAAAACATTATCTTGAGGTTACAAACGAAAAAAAAATACAGTACCATCACAACAACTTTTTTTCTCCAGCTCATCTTCATGGTAATCCTTCAACATTTGTCAAGCTCTGTGATGATGATGAATAATTTAAGTATTAATTTTATTAGAGGCCCATGCTTCTCCCATGGGTAATGTGCACATTGCCCCACACCTCCCATCCTGACTCTGGTGTCCTGGGAAAGACAAGGCATCATTTGACATTGATTAAAGGCCAAAGATGTTTGGTCAGCGGGGCTAATAAGCTGTTAATATTGTTTCTTATTGATGCCCTTGTGATTGCAGGGAGCTTGGATATACTGTTAAATGCTTTTAGAGATACTTTTGTTTTCATCAAATTTAACAAGACACCCTGCAAAAGCTTTAAGAATGTATAATGGTGGATTAGGAGTGCCACTTAAAAAACAACCAAAAAAAAAAAAATACAATAAATTATTAATTTAATAATGTAAACAAATGTGTCTGTGTACACTATTATTACACTATGTGTAATTAATATTGTGAGAAGCATGCATTGTGTGTTGCAAAGTCATGACCTCTCTGCATATTTCACTGTTTTAAGGGACGTGCCTTAAAAGTCAGCAAAAAAAAACCTAATAAATCTGTTTCTTATTATCATGTATTGCTAGCATACTGGCTGTTTATTAATATATAATCATTTATTTATTTATTATTAAAGATGCATAAATTAAAAATGATAGTGTAAACTTTTTGTTGTCACTGACACTGAAAACTGGAGTAATAGCTGCTGAAATTGAATTTTGACTTCAGAAGTATACGTTTTATACATATTAAATTTATATATTACATTTCTTTTAATATAGTCCTTTACAATTTTTTTTTTTAATCACTTTTTTACCAATTGCCTTAAATCAAGTGGCCAAAGGAGTTTTGAGAAGCAATATGGCAAGTTTCACCAGCACTATGTAAATACGTATTTGAATATGCACTGTATGTACAAGATTTGTATAGTGCAATACCAAAAATTTAAGGGAATTTTACTATTGATTGTTTTATTTATATAGTTTTTAACTGTGAACAAATACTTTAAATTCTTGGTGAAAATATTTCAGCTACCTAATTAATATATCTGATTACAAAATGATCCATGGATTCAAATAAATTTTGACAGTTGTTATTCTATTTTTTGTCTGTCTTTCTTGTATTTGCTTGGAAAGCACATCTGTGCTGTAACAAATTATGTGTGTGAGCACATTCTGAAGTTTAGAAGAGGTCTATAGTTGAACAAATGTCCATGTCTTCCTCTCATCTTTGCTGCTGCTGAAAATAAATACAATTATCTTATAATGGGATCCATAGAGATAAAAGTAGTCTTCTATCAAACCTCTGAAAGAGAAAGAATGTAAAATGGATAGAAACTCCAGTTAAAGTGCTTCTTTTATCAGCACACCTTTTTATATGCAAATGTGGCAAATCGCCTATTTACTGGTACAGGAATTCAGGTGAGAATTTATTGCATCTCTCCTCCAGCTGTGGCCTATAATCAAGTGCTGACACACTCAAATGTATTTCAGTTGGAAACGTGTGTTGTAAAACCAGCATTTCCAGCTGTTCTGGGCATGGAATTAACAATTCTTTGGAAACTGCTCCCACTGTCTGTCAGATGGACTAATTTTTTATGTCATGTTTTCATGTATTTTGTCAAGTTATTTTCTTAAAGAAGAGAGTACCTTGCACAAACAGTCATTTCCTAAATTGCCCATACTTGCTGTGATGCTACATTCTATTTCGTGAGCAAAGTTAGTCTGGCAAAGCCGTTTTATAGCATTTCCGTTCCCAGAAAAGTGGGGACCAATGAGAAACGAGCACCCCCCCAAGGCACAACTGAAGCGGGTGTAACGTGATGACAGCAGTTCTGCGACCGGAAACCATACCGGCCTTTAAACATGGCATGTACCGAGCAGCAACAATCTGCTGTTGCAGCTGTTTTGACAGGTTTTCTTTGAAAATGGAGCAGAAGTAATTAAAGTAAGTAAAGACATTTTGCTACTGCTTTAATGAAGCTAGCTACAATTGGTTACGGTGGCTTCAGGTTCAGTTGCTACGCATATGTCGTCGGAATAAGTGGTCTAATTGGTTATAGATTCGTCCAGTAGTATACAGAGGCATCTGATGGACGCAGGTTAAGCCCACCCCCCAGAAGTCGGGTGGTAAGGTAGCTTGGCCAGACCAAGCTCCTATGAGCTTTTAAAGTTATAGAAGCCAGGCTACACTATTGCGGCATCTTGATGAAACCTTGAAATTGTGGTGTAAACCTGCTAAAAGTTTTTGCGCTAATCCCAGGACGTGAGCCATTAAGGCTAAATAAGACCACAGGCTTTACTGAAGGAGCAATTGAGGGATTACTGGCATTTTGGTGCCAACTACATTTATTCTAAATTCCTACTCCACAGACTATAGCTTAAATGGCCATTTTAGTCATAGAGGCCTGCTAACCAAATTTCACTCGACAGATGCATACAGAATGAGGAATGAAGTGCTGACAAAATGTATATATTTGCAGTTTCAAAGGTTATTTTGAAAAAGGTTGTTTTTATATATATTTATATAAATTTAAAATATATTTATTTAAAATACATGTAATTATGCTTAGCATACAGTATATAGTATATACTGTATGTGTGTACATTTATTTATACATAGGCCTAACACACATACACACACACATATATATACAGTATATACACACACACACACAGTGGATACGGAAAGTATTCAGACCCCCTTAAATTTTTCACTCTTTGTTATATTGCAGCCATTTGCTAAAATCATATAAGTAATTTTTTTTCCTCATTAAGGTACACACAGCACCCCATATTGACAGAAAAACACTGAATTTTTGACATTTTTGCAGATTTATTAAAAAAGAAAAACTAAAATATCACATGGTCTTAAGTATTCAGATCCTTCAGTATTTAGTAGACGCACGCTTTTGATCTAATACAACCATCCCTACAAACATCCCACTGAACAATCGTCTTTGTCAGATGTTGAAATGACATCCCCTGACAAGCCAGAATGAAAGTTTTTATGATGTCATAAAAATACTGGACATCCAAAAGATGTCATAAAAAGACGTCGTACAAACTTTCATTCTGGCTCGTCAGGGGACGTAATTTTGACGTGCAACAAAGACATCCAAAAGACATCATAATAACTTAATTCTGGCTGGTCAGAGGACGTCACTTCGACGTCTGATAAAGATGTCTAAATGACGTAATTTAGACGTGCTTTTGCTCATTTGGATGAGTCTTTTTGTGAAATATGCAACAAATTTTTCATCTCTGGATTTGGGAATCCTCTGCCCTTCCTCATTGCAGATCCTTTCCAGTTCTGCCAGGTTGGATAGTAAACGCTGGTGGACAGCCATTTTTAGGTTTTTCCAGAGATGCTCACTTGGCTTTAAGTCAGGGCTCTCTGGGCCATGCCATTCAAGAACAGTCACGGAGTTGTTGTGAAGCCACTCCTTTGTTATTTTAGCTGTGTGCTTAGGGTCATTGTCTTGTTGGAAGGTAAACCTTCAGCCCAGTCTGAGGTCCTGAGCATTCTGGAGAAGGGTTTGGTCCAGGATATCCCTGTACTTGGCCGCATTCATCTTTCCCTCGATTGCAACCAGTGGACCTGTCCCTGCAGGTAAAAAAATACCCCCAAAGAGTCTAAGAGAATCTTATTTTTCACCATCTTGAAGTCCTTCAGGTGTTTTTAGCAAACTCTATGCAAGCTTTTCATGTGTCTTGCACTGATGAAAGGCTTCCCTCGGGCCACTGTGCCATAAACCCCGTTTGGTGGAAGGCTGCGGTGATGGTTGACCTTCTACAACTTTCTCCCATCTCCCGAATGCTCAGCTAAAAAAAATCTCTAAAGCTCAGCTACAGTGATCTTTGGGTTCTTTTTTACATCTCTCACCAAGGCTCTTCTCCCCCTTTTCTTCTGTCAATATGGGGTGCTGTGTATACATTAATGAGGAAAAAAATTAACTCAAAATTATTTTAGCAAATGGCTGCAGTATACAGTAACAAAGAGTGATTTAAGGGGGTCTAATTACTTTCCGTACCCACTGTATATATACAGTAGAACACATACATTATGTAAAACTTTTATCACGTTTACTCATTTGTCAGCAGTTATATATATATATATATATATATATATATATATATAAAACTCTCAAGCACTATTACTTGTTTAAAGACCATGATGTGTACATTTAAAAAAGGTTTTACCTCAAGGACATAATGGGAACAGGACAGAACGACATAACAGAATAAATGAACTTGGCTGGCCAGCTGATTTAATTAAAGTGTGAGCAGCTCCACAAAGCCTAAATAGCACACAGAATCTCTAGTGAATTGAGATAAACAGACTTTACTAAAATTATCTAATTTGCAAAATGTAGTATCATTTTTGCGAGTCATTACACTACTGTATATCTTGGGAGACTAATTGACAAAGCAGATATCGGTGAATTGGAAAGGCCCTCTGGATTTGCTTAGATTTCTGGGTGTGAGAGAAAAATTATTCCATATTCAGCAATTGGATTAAAATAGCTTGTTATGAATTGTCCATGGCAGGTTGCCAATTCTCCACAGTATCACAGGTTAAGGGGAAAATACCATTTACCTCACCAAAATAACTTCTGCACAATAAGCCTTAGCTTGAGTGGAGCAAAGCTAACTGTACTTTCCAGTGGAGACTGGAAGTTAATACTGAATGTCCAAGACATAAACTGACCATTTCCATGTGTTGCTTGGGTAGTGACTAGAAAGTTCTCAACAACACTAAAAAGAGGTACAATAAAAGCAAGAGAAGTGAGATGTCATGAGCAGGGTGAGGTGAGCAACAATGAGCATAAAAGCATGCCCGACAAAGAGCATGTTAGCAGTTATGCTTGGCACCGGTCCTGCTGCTAAACTGTGTTGAGTGTTGAGTTTGTGGTGTAAACCATACTCATCCCATATCTTCAGTCCCATCATCACAAATTATTCCAATATTGTGTGGTTGAATAAGAAGTGGTATGGGGTGATGTCAGCGGTGGACACTCGTGAGCCATCTTCTCTATCTTCAGCATCACTCTTAAAGGCCCTGAAGCTTCCCACCAGACCGGTTGGTAGCTAAGACAAGATATTTCCTTGTCTTATAAATAGAGCGGCAGAAGAAATGAAAAGTAACTGCGTAGTAGTTATGATAAATCAAATGTTTCTACGGACGCGGCTAAATTAATTAAATGCCTTCAAGAACGAGCCTGCCGTTTTATTTTATTTATTTATTTATATAGCGCTTTTAACAATACAGATTGTAGCAAAGCACTGAACATTATCAAATGGAACAACAGAGTGATAGTAATGTATAATGATGAGATTAAACTTTATTTATCAAACGCAGAGACGGTCTCTGTAGTAAGATGACGACAATCACTGGAAATCAGGCATGATTTTCATATCGAAATCATGGCCATGTCGGTTTTCATCCCCCTAAATGTGGGATTTAATGGGGATGAATGAAAGTGGTTATAAGACAATGCCATGAGTTATCTCTCTCTCTACACTGCATTATTTTTAAAGGCTCTGTTCCAGCCCTAAAACGCTAAAGGTTGGCAGGGGGTACTCTATGGTAGGTCAAGTTGGTGACGTGTCTGCACACGAAAAAGGAGAAAAGCTGTGTTACAGGCATACTAAGCTGACCTGCTAAAGCTTTGGGAACCGCTGACCTCTCATAGCATGCCACAAAAAGACAGCGGCAGCAATGGTGGCAGCTGAGAGGCATCTTTGGCTGACTGTCGATTATGAAAGAGAAAGACTGAGTCTGCCCGATGGACGCCCCGCTTGCGCCTAAGGGTCTGTTCGGTGACACCATGAACACGGTCGTCAAAAGACACCAGGAGGCACGAAAACAAGCGGCGGCGTTTCAGCGGTTTCTCCCTCGCTCTCTAGTGGCTGCTGAGCGGGAGCAGCCCCACCTGAGTACCAGCTCCTCAAGCTGTGCTAGGGACCGAGCACCCGAGGGTGGGCTGTGTCTAGAAAACGTCATCCCTCGAATATCATCAGAGATCAACCTCAAGAGGCT
Source organism: Enteromius afrohamiltoni (assembly GCA_034779775.1). Lineage (NCBI taxonomy): Eukaryota > Metazoa > Chordata > Actinopteri > Cypriniformes > Cyprinidae > Enteromius > Enteromius afrohamiltoni. The sequence continues at coordinate 6,318,942 of JAUYWG010000032.1, forward strand.
GGTTCCCTTAGTAGACTATTTGGCAGTGTGGAAGCTACTGCCAAATGTGTCTCGATGGGTCCTGTGTACTGTAGAAAATGGATACAGGATACAGTTTGGACGTGCTCCGCCACAATTTGCGGCCATTAATCATATGATCGTTCAGAGCAGGCTCTGGTGATGGAACAAGAAGTCGAAACTCTTTTGAGGAAGGAGGCCATCGAGATGGTTCCTCCTCACGATATCGAGTGCGGGTTCTACAGTCTTCAAGAAGAAGGATGGGGGGCTGAGGCCCATCTTAGATCTCAGAATATTGAACCGCTCAGTCATGAAGCTGAAGTTCAAAATGCTCATTGTGAAGCAAGTTGTAGCACGAATCCGGGCCGAGGACTGGTTTGTCACAATAGATCTAAAAAAAAAAAAAAAATTACTTTCATGTATTGATCCATCCTTCGCACAAGATGTTTCTGAGGTTTGCTTTCAGGGGCAAAGCATACCAATATTAGGTTCTACCCTTTGGCCCTGCACTCTCACCCCGTACGTTTACGAAATGTGTGGATGCAACTCTTGCTGCACTGTGACTCCAGGGCATCCGTATATTAAACAATATTGATGACTGGCTAATACTAGCACGTTCGGCGGAAGAAGCGAGCAGACATCGATATGTCATCCTCGCTCACATGAAACAATTGGGGTTGAGACTTTTTTTTCTCCAGCTCAGAGAACCACTTATCTAGGAGTGGTGTGGGACTCAACTACGATGCGGGCTAATATGATCCCTGCTCGAGTAGTATCGATCCTCACTGCTGTCGCGAGAGTAGAAGAAGGCCGGTCATTCACTGTCAAGCAGTTTCAAAAGCTGCTGGGTCTGATGGCAGCTGCGTCTAACGTCATACCTATTGGCCTGCTGTACACTGGCTCATATGATACCTGCTCGAGTAGTTCGATCCTCACTGCAGTCGCAAGACTGAAAGTCCTGACCTGGTGCTGGGAGATCCCGGGCGCTGCATAATGCTAGCAACGGATGCGTCCCTCACTGGTCACGGAGCGATCACGAGTGGTGAGAGCACTAGACGCATATGTCCACAGAGCTGCCCTGTGGAGAAAGCCTGAGCAATTGCTTGTATGTTTTGGTCCATCCAAGAAGGGGCTCCCAGTGACCAAACAGACTTTAAGCCGTTGGATTGTGGATGCCATCAACATGTCATACGAGTCCTCTGGACTCCCGCCGAGGCTAGGAGTCAGAGCGCACTCGACACACGGTGTTGCGACCTCGAAGGCCCTGCTAGCAGGGGTCTCCATGGCCGATATTCGCAGTTGTCCGATCCTATGGACTGGATCTCCGAGCCACTACGTGCTCTTCTGTTCTCTCGCCCTAACTGTGCACAAACACACACTAGGCAGGGATTTAAAAGTCTGGAGGCGTGGGCATCTCATTCCCATTGCGTCTTGTCGATGCAGCTTGAGTTCCTGAAAAGGAACGTCTCAGGTTATGTATATAACTCTGTTCCTTGAAGGAACGAGACGCTGCATCTTGAAACCACACTTTTGGCATCCCCTGCCGGCACTCCGCTACATGACAGGAGCTAGTTTGCCAGCTCCTGGCCAGTGAGCCATCACGCTGAGGGCGTTCCCATAGCGTCTCGTTCCTTCAAGGAACAGGATTATATACATAACCTGAGACGTTTTGCAGGGATACTAGACTGACCTTCTCAAGGACATGTAAAGGCAACAGTAAACAGTAGATGCAACCCGTAGAGGCTGGTTCCCTTGGCAGACTTTCTGGCTGCATGGAAAATTCTGCCAAATGTCTCACAATGGGGTCATTTCCACACTAGTGGGCCCTGACTAGTGGGTCTGCACTCATGCCTCCTATACAGCCTAAATTCGATATTAAAGTCAAAATATTATGAGAATAACATCAAAATACTATGAGATTAAAGTCACAATATAATGAGAATGCGGTCAAAAGTGATGCAGGGCCAGAAACACGGCTAACAACTCCAGGCAATTGATATATCAAAGCAGTCGAGTGCCTGTCTAGGGACCCAGGGATGCTTGTCCGTTGCATATGGCATCCCAACCCGTGGAGGAGGCATCCGTGTGGACCACGACATGCCTGGACACCTGTCCCAGGGACACTCCGGCCCGTAGGAAGACAAGGTCTGACCACGGGCTATAGGGGGTGACACTCTGGGGAAACGCCAATCCGGAGAGTGCCACGGTGCCATGCTCATCTTGGGACTCAATCGTGCTGAAGCTGTCTCATATGAAGCAACCCCAGCGGCATTATTGTGGCTACCATATTCCCCAGGATCCTCTAAAAGTTTAAGAGGGACCACTGTCTTGTGCCTGAATAAGTTCAGCACTGCCTGCACACGCTCATCAGTGAGCTCCACACTGAGAAAAGAGTTTTCCTTGGGAGAGTTTGCTCTTTCCCCTGTTACCCTGTTATAGCTGAGGAGCCGAAGTCCCTACCACCAACTGGGTGCACTGACACGCTCAATCCCATTAGCAAACCACTTTTTGGTTTGCGTTGAGGTAAAATCTAGACATGAAAGTTCACGTCCTTCAGGTTAACGACTGCGAACCAATCCTGGCTGACTGCACATTTTTAGAATGCACTTCGGGTTGAGCATCCTTGAATGACAGCCTGCTTTTTTATATAAAAAGGGACTGTTTCAAAGCTTGTAGATCTAGGATGGGTTTCAAACCACCGCAATTTTTGGGCAAAACGAAGTAAGGACTCTAAAGGAGGAGGGAACAGAGGGTTAATGTGACGTTTCAGAAGGGATACGTGGAAGGTAGGTGCTATGTGATAATGTGGTGGCAGTCTGAGGAGGTAAGTAACTTCATTAATACGTCTGACGATGGAGAAAGGTCCTATGTAGCGTGGACTTAGTTTTCGGCATGGCAATCTGAGATATATATCCCGTGTGGACAACCAAACCAGTTCACCAGGCTGCTATTTAGGACACATTGAAAAGGAGTTAATCCAGTAGTTTCTTGCTTGAGGGAGTAGATACTGGCTCCAGGAGTCCTGATGGTCATGGCAATAGGCTCTCAAATAATGGCTGATTTCCTGGATCTTGCGCTCCGTCTGGCCATTAGACTGCGGATGGTATCCCGAGGACAGGCTGATGGATACCCCCAACAATCAGAAGAATTCCTTACAGACACGAGACGTGAATTGAGAGCCTCGGTCTGAGACTATGTCCTCCGGAATCCCAAAGTGCCTGAAGACATGAGAAAAAAGGGATTGTGCAGTACTCAAGGTGGTAGGTAAGCCAGGTAAGGGAATTAATTCACATGTCTTCAAAAATCTGTCGACCACTACCAAAATGGTTATATACCCATCGGATTCGGGCAGGTCAGTGCCAAAATCAATACCAATGTGAGACCAAGGTCTCTGAGGTTTAGGCAACGGGACAAGCTTACCCTCCGGTAGGTGTCTGGGTGTATTGGTGATGGCACAGACGGAGCATCCTCAGACGTACCTGCGAACGTCCTGGGCCATCACAGGCCACCAGAATTTTGGGTGCAGGAGATTGTGAGTGTGCTGAATTCCTGGGTGTCCTGACCCTAGGGAGGGTGTACAGATTCCAGCAGAATTTGGTGAATATTTTGAGGTACATATTGCTTACCAGCTGGAGTTTATGGAGGTGCTGGTTCGTGCTGTAGTGCTTGATTTATTTGGTCTTGTAATGACCATTGTATCGGGGCTTGGAAGATGTATGGCGGTAGGACAGGTTCTGGCTCCTCTATGACGGGATCTGGCTGATATATGCAAAACAGGGCGTCGGCTTTGGTATTCTTTTTCCCTGGTCTATAGGTTATGGCGAAGTCAAATCAGGTGAAAAATAAGGCCCATCTAGCCTGGCGTGGATCTGTGATAACCTGGAGAGGTTGCTCCTTCCAGCCAGTGGCGCCACTCCTCGAGTGCCAGTTTGATGGCAAGCAGCTCTCTATTGCCCACATCATAATTCTGTTCAGAAGGAGATCATTTTTTTGAGTAATAAACAAAGGTGTAATTTCTTTGTTTTACCATGTCTCTGAGAGAGTGTAGCTCCAACACCTGTGGTGGCAGCATCCACTTCCACTATGAACTGAGATTTGGGATCTGGATGATGTAGGATGGGCGCAGTCCAGAATGCTTCTTTGAGCTTTGCAAACGCTTCCTGAGCGATGGGACTCCAGAGAATCTTGGTTTTAGTGCCTTTAAGGAGAGAGGTGAGAACAGATGAAATTTGACTATACCCAGAAATTAATCACCTGTAAAAATTGGCAAAGCTAAGGAATTGTTGGAGTTCTTTCACGGTAGTTGGAATTGGCCACTCTGCTACAGCTGCCACTTTCTTTGCGTCCATTTCAATCTCGTCTGGGGAGATATAATAGCCCAGGAAGTGAACATATAGGCACACAATAAAACTAATTTGAGCTCTTCAAAGACAACAAACTCTGACCCTCAGGACAGAAATCAAACACCTTATGACTTTATGACCCCCTTTTTTGACCTCCCACCTAACACTCTTCTCCCCAAGAATCTTCATGGAAAATTCACTAAAACTCATATTTAGTGACAATTTAAAGGTAATAACGCGTTGGATACAATGGTCTTAATTTCACAACAGTCACTTATATTATTAAAACATTATCGAAAGTTTATATAGATTTGGATTTGCAACCAAGAGGCGTGTCCTTCACCAAGAGTCAGATGGTAATCCAAACAGGTGTAGACCTGAGAGCCACAGGAACTAAAATATCTTTTGTGTCTAAAAGTTTTGGGTGGGTGTTGGTCTGGACTATATAAGGTGGAAAATTAAAACCGTTCTCTAGGTATTTCGGTAGACGAGTCCTCCACGCTACACATGTCAGAGCTTTGGAAAACTTCCAGGCCTCTTCCATGTGACAGCGTGTTTTTCTGATTATCACGTATGCATTCTTTGAAACTGAAACTGAATCGAATTTCGATGTAAAAAATCTTCACATGCTGATAAGTGCTGTGCTATGGTAAGTGCTCTCTTTAAAAATGCGTCTAAGCCTACGTTGTCCTCATAGATGGCCATTTGAGATCGGATGCGTGGGTTCAAACCACGGCGGAAAACCGCCAAGTCATTCCATCCACTAGACAGCACTAATGTGCGGAAATGAAGGATATACTCATGTTCTCGGGGACGGTGAGTGCGGTGGTATGTTGGCCGAACACAAGACGAAATTGCTGAAGAAACTGTTCCAGTGAGGATAAATGGATGCTCTCTGATGTCCACAAAGCTTCTGCCCACTGTAAAGCCCGTCCAGTCAGGTGAGTGATGATAAAAGCGATTTTTGTGCGATCTGTTGGAAAGAGGCATGGCTGTGCCTCGATAAAATGAGAGCATTGGAGGAGAAAACCATTACAAGAAACACTGTCTACACAGAACTGAGCAGGGTGGGCAACCGGACTGACCGTGTTACTTTGGGTGCGTACCTCATTTAACACCTGTAGAAACGTCAGGTAAGGTCTTTGACCAGCCGCTCAAAGCACTTCAACATTACTGAGGTGAGGGCTACAGGGTGATAGTCATTGAGGGAAGCAGGATGAGGTTGAATATCTCTGTGAACACAGGTGCTAGCTGCACAGGCTCTGAGAATACGACCTGAGATTTCGTCTGGTCCTGCTGCTTTCCTGGTGTTCGCTCGCTTAAAGGCTCTCCTCATGTCATGCTCAGAGATGATGAACATGTTTCCGGTGATGGCAATCGCTTCCTGTCTGCAGCTGTTAGCGCCGCTTGCATTAGCATCGTTAACGTCTTTGGCTGCAGTCTCGAAGCGAGCGTAGAAAGTGTTTAGCTCGTCTACCAGAGTCACGTCTGCGTTTATCATACCGGATGTTGGTGCTTTATAGTCCGCTATTGTCCCGCTACAGTCCCTGCCACAGGCTCCTAGAGTCTCCTAGAGTGCAAGATCTCCGAGCATCCCGGATGGTTTTATCCACCCACGGCTTCTGGTTGGGAAACGTTCTGATAGTCGTTTTCTGTGTGGTATCATCCGCTAGTTTCCCAATGAATCCCACAACCGCTTCAGTAAACACTTTGACGTCATCTGAGCTGTTCCGGAACATATCCCAGTCAGCGTCACCAAGAGTGTCCTGTAACGCGGCCACCAATTGGTCCGTCCAGCGCGTGACCTCCCTCTGGGCTGGAACTTCCCGTTTTAGCCTTTGTTTGTATTTTGGCATGAGGAAGATGGTGCTCAGATTTCCCAAACGGTTTTAACTCAAAATGTTTTAATTTATAGAAGTTTAAATGTAAGAAAATATTAAATATACAAATATATTTTTATATTTTATATAAAAGAGAAAATTTACAAAGCATATTTGTCACAAAATCTTCAAGAAAATCAAAGCCAATCATCTGAACAGGTTGTGTGTCAAATTGTAGGTTGATATCTCAAAAGATTTAAGATAAAACCTTTCCACTAGGTGATATACAGGGACTCTTGATTTCCATTTATTGTTTTAGTGTTATGAACCATATATATATATATATATATTTATGAAGTAAACATCCTATTCAGAAATATTTTGGTAAGTAACTTGAATATTTGATATGAATTCTAAATTTCTTGAATCTTAAAAACACATAAAAACATATGTACATATAGAATAAAAGTGTGTTTGGCACCATATCACAAATGGAGCTTCTATCGCTATTAATATATTGCGCTGCAATTTCTTTGAAAAACAGTCACCAAATATGAAAACTAGTAGGGCTGTAACGATACACCAAACCCACGATTCGGTTCGTTTACGATTTTTGACCCACGTTTCGGTTCGTGTCATGATTTTTTTTCGTGGGGGGTGGGAGAAAAAAACTATTTTTTATTAAATAACTTTTGAAAAATCTTTAGAAACTGAACACCAAAGAACAAGATTAACTATGCAAATTATTAACAATATAAATAGCCATATATAAAATAAATAAATAGCCAAAGCTATAACACTTCTGATTTCTTTGTAACAAAATACTGTTGAAAAACAAACAGAACTAAACTCCATTGTGGAGATGATTCGAGCATGTTGAAAATTCTTCTTCAATCAAGTTCTCTTACATTTACAAAGTAAATTAAATGGCTACTGTTTCACACTGAGGTAACTTAGGCTTACTGCCTGTGCTGCAAACCACAAATCAAGTAAACATTAAACAAATAAACAACTTATTTCTCTTAAGAAAACCAAACTTGTTTGATTTAAGGGAGTTGAAAATTCTTCTTCAGAAACACCATCATGTCAACATTGTCTGGTGAAAGGCTTGCTCTCTGTGCTGTGACAATGTCACCTGCAGTAGAAAATACTCTCTCACTGGGGACAGATGTGGCTGGGATTCCAAGGTAACTTTTAGCCAACTTGGCTAAATGGGGGAACTGGTTCTGGCTGTCCTTCCACACAAGTGGATTTGAGTTCACTGATAGGCTCTGCACTGCTCTGTAATGCTGCACCTCCTCATCCACCACTTCAGACAAAGACTTGGATGATGATGATGAACACACATGTTACTCTTAAAAAGTAATTAACAGAATATAATAAGATCTTAAAGAACAAAGTGAAGATCTATATAAAAGTCACAATGTCCAATATGATATAAATCAATAAATGTTCCTGCAGTAAAAAATAAGTCATTAAATAAAACAAAATGTCCAATAAGATTCTAAGCATAATAAAATAGAATAATAATGGACATTCAAATTTATGTTCATGTCATTTTACTGAGGATAAAATTAGATATTAAAGACTAATCTGAAATTCCAAAAGGATTTTTTGACAAGGGTGTTTTAAATAGTAATGAAGTTTGAATGCTTACCTGTTATTTCCGTGGCATTGCCAGCTGTCCAGCTGCTTAACCTAATCATCTTTTGAGTTCACTTCACAAATATATTTTGAGTTGAAAAATGAATACTTTTGTCAGAATGTTTTATGATAACATCATTACTTATTAATTTGGAAATCATATCAATAGCATTTTAATAACTTTCTAAAAATGTTGTTGTAAAACTGTTTTCTGTATAAATAGTGTCCCAAAAACATTCCAAAAATGTTCCGACATTATGAACAAGTACAAATTACACCATAAAGACATTCCAAGAACATTGATTCAAGAATGTTCTTTTATTAACATTATAGGAACATTAATCAAGTATAATCAATTCCAAAAACAATGTTATAAGAACGTTTTAGAACACTATAAGAACATTCAACAAGTACAAATAACGTCCTAAAGACATTCCAAGAACGTTGTTCTAAGAATGATTTCTAACAACATTATTAAAACATTCATCAAGTATAAATACCATTCTAAAGACGTTCCAAGAACGTTGTTCTGAAAATGTTTTCTAACAGCTTTATTAGAACATTTATCAAGTACAAAAAAGTCCTATAGATGTTCCAAGAATGATGTTCTAAGAATGATTTCTATCAACATTATAAAAACATTCATCAAGTGAAAATAACATCCTAAACATGTTCTAAGAACACTTTCTATCAATGTTACAAGAATGTTAACAATGTTATTAAAACGTTCCAAAACATCATTTTAATAACTTTTTGTACTAACATTTACACAACTTTTAAAGACTGTAAATGTTTGTGAATGTTCAGGGAACGTTTCCTGTTAGCTGGGTTGATGATTGTTTATTGGCAAATTTCTTTATTCAAATTTCACTACGCATTGGGAAATTTCAACACTTTTTGCCAATATTAAAATGAGCTGCTCACAAAAGTTTTAAACACTCAATAAGGCAGAATATGCTAAAAACTGAACCTTGTGTAATTATGTGTCAAGACTTTATGTGTTTATTATGTGTTAACTTGCATATGTGTCTCAGGTATCACTATAATAAGGGATGTAACAAATAAAATGCACACTCTAAATGACTGCTGTCGTCCCTGGCGCTAGAGAGCACAGCAAGACACGAGACAGAGTTATGAAGAAGCCCCGGATGGTGGATTTATTTACAAGATGTGCAAATAAGTGAAATGGTGGAAAGTCCTCCGTGTGGTGCTTTTCGGTGCCTTGAATCCCGGTGCTCTCCTGGTCTTCTCCTCTTAGGTGCTCGTGAACGGTGATCCGGTGCAAGATGA
>JAUYWG010000032.1:6334500-6349916 GCA_034779775.1 Enteromius afrohamiltoni
ATCTTTGCCTGTCTCTGACCTTGTTTTGCAATAAAGCTGCATATGGATCCTAAGATGTCTGACTCCGAGTCATCACAATATGTGAGTAATTTGTTAAAGGTATCTCTATTTTTTCCAAGTTAATAGTCCAATGGTGTGAGTTTGAGGTTGCCTAGCCTAAGGGAAATGTTTGGAAAGCTTTTGAGGCCTTTGAAAACTGGGAGGACTGTGACTGTCCAATTGACTGAATTGACAGAAAAGTATAAAAAAACATTGTCAGTATACTCAATCTGCCATCTGTGGTCAACCCTAATGCTACAGTGCCACTGCAGTGCCACATTGTTGAATAAAGACATTATTTTCTTTTTATTCAAAATGTATTCTCACAGCTTTATAACATTACAGTTGATTGCACTACCTATTTATGAGCATAATTGATTCTAGGATATCAATTAATAATTTCCATTCTCGAAAATCGAACAGATACTTGCCCTCTGGTCAACAAAACCAAAAATTAAAACACATTACCTATAAACCCAGGTCGCTGCAATTAATGCGCTAAGTACAGAATAACTAAGCATGCCATAACATGGCAATTCTTGAAATGTGGCTGTTATTCCCACTTCTCCCATTTGCTTTGTTAAGTGTTTTTTTTATTTTTTTTTTATTTTATTTTATTATATTTTTTCCTATATATTCTAAATCAGCATATATGTTCTATTTCCTAAATATCCTGTCCTACTCCTGATTTTAATTTGTACTTCGTAATGGTAAAACTGCTAACATACTATTGTAACGTTTACAGAATAAGACTGAATAACAAGTCTGTTTGTACAATTTCATCTCAAGAGGCATCTCTCTGAATTTAAGAAGAAATATGCATATGTAATATGATCTCAATGTGCTGAATCATTTCAGAAGAGAAGCTGAATCTTTACAGATGCAATGCATTTTCCATCATGCTGTCTATTGCTTTATCCAAAAACAAGATGCTCTGCAAAGAATCAAATTTATCAAAAAATATGGAGATGTATTCATGGGGAAGCACTGAAGATCATCTCCTACGAATACTGAATTAAAGGACACTAGCTTGCATCTACTTCTCTTCAGACAAGCACTCATGCAGGAAATGAATGATTACCTGCAAAATCTTTTCACAAGGATGAGTGTGGTTGGTAATAAAGGCAGACACAGTGGAATAAAGGTGATGAGCCTCAGAATGGCTTTTATTATATATTAAAACAGAGGATCTCACAGCAGATGGGTCACTTGTGATATTCCTTTGGGGTCGGGAGACAATGACAATAAAAAGGGCTATAGTGAAGTGATGCAAGGTCAACACGCAAGGTAGATTCCTGCCTGTTTGCTTAAAAGCAAGCTTGGTTATATTTGTAATATCCATGCATGGAAAGTGCATGAACTAAAGTCAATCTATAGCCAGGAGTGCTATAAAGAAACATTATTGTAGATAAGGTGCTCTGTAAATGAGTTCAGACCATGAATGGAGGATAAATTGTTTGCCTTTGTCAGAAAACTGAAATCCTAGTGAGACTTAAATAAAAAAAAAAAATATGAAGGATGTGAATGAATAAGTTCTGCACTAAATTCACCAGTAGGTGGCAACCACAACAATTTCAGTCATTCTGCTGAACAATTTCTATATACATGCGTAAATAAAAATCAAAGCCAACATATTTTGAATGTATGTCATGGATGTTCACGGAAGAATCAGTTATTTTGTACAGGGGGGGTAAAAAAAGTGAAATTTCTTAACCTGAAAATAGAGATAAAATGTACAAAAGAAATAGTCAATTTAAAGTTCACAAAATTACTGATGTGCAAAATTTTCGTTGACATCTTGCAATTTTGTGGCATGAGTTCTGGAACATTATGAAGGATGGGATACACTCTACTCTTTGCTTTTAAGGTCTTGTACAATTATTATTTATATGATTGATTATATGCAGATATGATTATAGGCAGTACATCTGGTAAGCTGGTAAAATACAATAATATGTTTTGTACTAATGTTGTAAATGTGAATGCTCTTAGTGTTCTACGCATGTAAATTTATAAATGTTATATTTAATATATATAAAAAGTCATTCAAATTGCAAGAATGGTAACAGTAGAATGGAGTAATTAGTTCTCAGCTTTTGGATTGAAAGAGTGAAAAATAACGTGAGATACAATCTCATGCAATCTTACACATATTACAAGATAAATATAATTTAAGTATTGTTAAATTTTAGGCTTATTATTTGATGCATTTCAACTTTTTTATATTAAATTATGTTCATTAGACATTTGCATTTTGTCTCACTCTATGAGGCACCGTGTGGGATTTAAATCAAACTTCGTTTATCAATACATACATAAAACACACGCATATACACCTATAAATTACTCACATATACATGTGAGTAACACACGCGCATACATATAAACTCACTGCATGCAGACACACCTATATTTACTTGCATATATAAGCTTGACTCATGCATATACACCTATAAAAATTTACACATACATTCACACTCGATGCGCGTATACACATCCATGAAACACTCGTACAAACATACTCAATAAAATTCAAACGTAGAGTCGTATCTTGTTTATCTTGTTGGTTAAGGGTTAACAATTGTTGGAGCGTCACTATGTGCTTATGTACCCGTAATTGCGAACACATTTTTTTTTTAAATGTTATCATTAGCTCTATTTATTTGTATTTATTTATTTTTGAGAGTATTCGTGATAGATCAAAGTTAGTGATTATCACATTCTATATATAATTCATTCGCTGTTTAACCATGGAATAACCATGGAAAGGAAACGTAGAAAAATCCATTTTTTTTTTTTTCCAATCATTAATCATATTTATTATTAAACATATTTATCATTAATCATTTTTAAGAAAGGGTGGCACGTCCTGACCGCATCACTGTCATTACTGGCTGTTTTTTAGGGAATGTTTCCATTTATTCACATGTATTTGCACAGACACGGAACGCAATCCAAATTTTATGCCGAGGGGATTTCAAGCCTGGGTGCGTATTGATATTTGTGAAATGAATATTTCTGTGAAACGCGTTTAGGCTGCACAGAAAGCTAACATATTGATATATACTTATATAGCAGCAGAGGACTTTTGTTTAGCTGAATAAACTGATGATGTTCGCCATGGAATCAGATTTGGTTGACCAGTCGGTGGTAAGGGGCGTGTCATGACCGCCCACAAGTGGAAAACGAAATTTCGAGTCATTTATGCTTTTTTCCACCCATGGAAATTTCATCTCATTTCAAATTTAACAACAAATGGATGCAGCACGGACCAAATATGAACGACTTCAGGCTAGGTCCTAAGTCTGATGAAATGCAATATTTGGCTATATTCAGAATTTACATAAAATGTGTTTTTCATTTTTCGGCCACGTAAGACACACAGAAATAACAGCTAACTACTACTAAACTTAATTCACCTTTATAAACGTAATAATGTGAGAGCCACAGAGTAATGTGATTCTGCAACTAAGCAAACTGTTTAAATTTAAAATAATTTTGTTCAGTTAGAAAATGTAGGCTACAATTCTAAACTTACACTATCAGCACTAAAACAGGGTGCCAGGAGACAAAATTAGCCCCTATGACCTGTGAAAAGCAGCATCAAAACGTATTTCTATGCCTAATGCATTTACAGTCACTGTTTTGCTATTATGCTTAATAGAAACTCAAAAGCTTCCTACCAGTGTCCCGAGCTCCTTGAAAGTTTTATGGAAAATAATAGAATGCTAAATATATAAATAAGCATTTCAGTAAAATTTAATTTATATTCAATAGGCTAAAAAAGCCTTTAACCCAATGGGGGGAAATTTAGTGGAAGAAGACAATCCTGCATCCATTTTTGCATACATGTGTCATTTTTTAATAGTGTTTTTTAGAGTTTCAGAAATTACCCAGATAATTCTAAATAATACTCACAGTTTGAACGCAATAGATTAAAATATAAAAGTGCATTCCGGCACATTTCTGTTATTAAAGAGTGTTTAAGTGTTAAAGTCAGCATATCTGTCACTCAAAGCAAGCACGGGCGCAATCATTAATCATATTTAACCGCATAAATGTCATTACTGGTTGTTTTTTGTACAGACACGAAACCCAATCACGATTTCTGTCAAGGGGATTTCGAGCCTGGGTGTTTATTAATATTTGTGAAATAAATATTTATGTAAAAAGCGTTCAGGCTAATTGCATAAGTTGTAGCACAATCCTTATCCATCACTGCACCAGCGGCAGGTTACTTCCGGTTACGCTGAAACAACTTCCTTATATACTGAAATGACTTCCTTTTACACTGAAATGCCTTCTGTTTGCACTGAAAAGTCCACGCACATCCACATATGAAATCACATGCATGTGTAAATACAACTCTAGGTTTGAATTTTATGTAGTATGTTTGTGAGAGTGTTTTATGGTTGTGTGTATGCGCGCATCAATTGTGAATGTATGTGTGAGTATTTATACGTGTATATGCATGACTCATATAAGTATGAATAAGTGTGTCTGCATGCAGCAAGTTTATATGTATGTGCTTGTGTTGTTGTAGGTGTATATGCATGGATCGAGTTTAAATGTATAGGCGAGTATGTCGGGGTGTATGCACGCGCCGAGTTTGTGTATACGCAAGTTATTCACGAGCGTTTATGCATTAATTAAAAAAATAAGATGTATTGGTGTGGATTTCATATTATTGTGCACATGTATTTCATATATGTATATTTGAACATCCAATACAATACATGTATATATGAGTAATTCATAGGTGTATATGCGCGTGTTTTATGTATGTAATGTTAAACAAAGTTTGATTTAAACCCCACACGGCACCTCATATCACTCTGCGTTCTCTTATGCTGGATATTAGCATTATTTTAAGGAAATGTTGCTGATGTAAAAGCATAAATATCAAACCAAAGTTAGCAGCTAGATAAAGCCTTTCAGTCGATTTTCTGCACCCTGTGGAAGGTCAAAGTGTAAGCGCTCCTTTTAAGTGTTATTTTCCCTTCTCCACTCTCTCCTTTTTCCTTTACGTTTTCTCTTTGACAACACTGCTAAGGAGTCCACAGCTATGATTTATGCGTTGGGCTGACAGCAAACATATGAGAAACAGGAGTTATCACAGAGGATGAGATTAGTGTCCTTGGCCTGTTGGCTTCCAGCTTTGAAGCAAAGGCTGCATCCCTAGATGCACGTATTTGTCAGAAGCAATCGTTTGGCCCATTCCATTATATACGTGCATGTCAGTACATCCTACTATAGACCTTCCTTTTCTGTTCTGTGTCAAGCGACAGGGCATCGGCTGGAAATTGCTGTGGGAATCCTTCGGGCGATTTTTGCAGAGATGATGTAGGGACAACAGCATAACACTTTTTCATTAGTAAGTTTATGCTTCCTGTTAAGTTAATTTAGCACCAGTTTCTGATAAGTGTGATCTCTGCCTGAAACCATTCACACGGTTAATGAGACATGATATTAAATGTCTTACCAACCATGATTATAAGATGCTTGTGTGGGGGTGTTTATAGATTGATGGATGAGTTAGTGAGTGTGTTTGTGGGGACAGATGTAGTTTCTTTTTTTTTCTCTTTCTTCTGCTTCTTTTTTAGGTTTAGGTGTAAGCTATTAGCTGGCAATCAACAGGACATGATGAGGATTGAATTCATTGAATAGACAGTTATCTCAATGACAAAGTTTAACATGCAAATTTGAAAAGCTTACTGTTAGTCAAAATTGACCCAGTTTAACATTAAAGTGGTTTCTGCAGTGTTACTATTATGTATCTAATCAGATCTCCATGTAACATGCTGTGATCATACTAAAATTACTTGACTGTTGATTACAGCAGCATCTCTTTTTGGCGATGACCTTAGGGTTTCTGACTTAATATCTGTTTCTGCAGGTTTCTGATACCTGCAGAAACAGATAGTAAGTCTTTTCTTCGATAAATGACTTACATTTAGTTTGAAAGCCTGCCATCGCTGTCTACTCATGCCGCTCGACTTCAAATGTTTATGTTTCTTTTTTTTCTCTTATAATAATTTAAGTTTGGGAAAGAATAAAAATTGTTTGGATGCTCTACGCCTTGCCTTCTAAGCCACTGTAGACCACCTCAGTGTTAGTGGGCCCTCATAGTGTTACATGCATACCAGGCTGATCTGCTGAAGGAGCTCAGCGATTGAGAGCAAGTTGATGCAGAGGACATCATCGAGCTCAGGAGGACAACCGATTTGTCTCCCCACGCTGCCAAGGAGATCGCTGGGCTATCAGGCGGTCAATTGCGGCTTTGGTGGAGGCAGAGAGATATCTCGGGGTCTGTCTTCTGGATGCCCCGCTTGCGCCCTCTGGTCTCTTCGGTGACGCTGTCATCGTGGTCGCTGAAAGGCACTAGAAGGCATGCAAGAAGGCGGCAGCTTCCCAGAAGGTCCTTCCTTGTCGCTCGCTGGCTCAGGGGGCTGTCGGGAACAGACATCTAAAAGTATCACCTCATCATACCCTGAGAAGCAAAAGGAGAGTGACACTTCCCGCGCACCCCCACGAGACCGGGGTTCAGGGTCGAAGTGGTGCTCTGGCTCTGGGGCTTCTGAGCCTAAGCAGGATCTAAGGGCAATGTTTATGGTGAACAAGTCCCAGGGTAGTAAATCCTGATTCGGGTGGCCCAGGACTTCTGAGGGTGAGCCCCCGAGGGGGGGAGCAGTCTCTGCCGCAGTAAAACACGGCGCCCGCTTCCCCTCTCTGCCCCCAATGCGCTCCTAAGCCCCCTCTCACCATCTCAGTGGGGCCAGGGTGTGTGCTTCCCCCGAGGGGGTTGTTTCAGTGGGATTATTTCCACCGTGGTGGGTCCCGAGCAGGTTCTGATTTTGGAATAAGAAGTGAGTAATCCAAGGTAGCCATTGAGATTCTGCTTCTGAGTGGGCGCAACTCATAACCTCTGGTCTTTCAACCGAGGTTGTTCAGATGATTCTCCAATCTAGAGCTCCCTCCACAAGGAAACTGTATGCCCTGAAGTGGAAAATTTTCCTTCCTATCAGGTTTCTCAGTTTTGGACATCTGCAAAGCAGCTGGCTGGTCTACGCCTTTCATTAGGTTTTATGGCCTAGACCTCCTCACCACTCTGGGCTCGGTAGATCTCATGCCGTAGTTGTGCTGCATCCACACTGGGCAGGGGTCTTGTGAGTCTGGAGGCATGGGTACTCCTTCCCAAAGCGTTTTGACACAGTTCGAGTTCCTGAAAAGGAATGTCTCCAGGTTACGTATGTAACCCCAGGTCCTTAAAATGAATGAGACACTGTGTCCCTTTGCCCCACTCACGGAGTCCCTGCCAGTGCTTGCTTCATTTCTGAGGCTAAAGCTGGTTTCTCCAAACATGCTTTTGAGCTCCCTGGTCTCTAAGGTCACCTGCCTATGACGTCTTGCCCTTCCATTGGACTGATTGCACAGCAGATTCAGAGTGTGATCAGGCTGGAGGCGTTCCCATAGCGTTTCGATGCAGTCCCGTTCAACATAATACAAAAAAAGAAATGTGCAAATAAAATGATCATCACTGGTACACTGACAATATAAAAAACATTTTTTATTACTTTTTTTTTAAGGTTTTTAAAATATATCATGCTTAACACACACACGCACAATATAAATGCAAATATATTCATTCATATAAACATTCTTGAAGTAAAATGCATGTAAAATGTACTAGCATTTTTTTATTGAAAATTTTGCGAAAATATGAAGTGTCTTCTTGAATGTGTTGTACACACAAATTGTAGATATGTTTTTACATTATACATTCTGAAAAAAAAAAAAAGCAAAAACAAACCTGCCGTTAAACATGCAATTAATTATTGTACCCTTAAACATAACCATACCAGCCAGTACCAGCATACCATCCTCAACAGCAAATTTAATTTTATTTTGACACATATACACAATAGATAAAAACACTAATATAAAGAGGTGGGGCCAGTTTTTCAGACTGATTGTAGTGGCACTCATCACATCGGCACATCAGCCTGTCCGATAGGAAAGATGTTCACTCCAAAACGGATCCTCTCAGCATCCTGAACTACGTGCCATGACTGGAGCTGATGACTTTGTAGTCTAAAAACGGAGTGACAAATAACAAAATGATTGTCATGGCTGTGTTTGAGATACGGCTGACAGAGACAATTGTTTTACAAATCGTAATAGAACTGTTTGCCCAATGTGAAGTGATCTTCTGTTGTTCTGGAGTCAAACTGAGAGGCAAATCAGACAGACAATTGCTTTATTTTTGCAGATGGGATTTATGCTGTTCATAGATGAGGACCAGATGGAGTATGATGTGACTGATATCATAACTCAATTTCACCCTGACAAATGAGATCAACAATAACTGGGTTTAAAAACAGCATGTCTTTTAAAATAACACAGATCTAATATATATTAACAGCATGGATAAAATTGGTACATACAGTCCCCAATATACTGTACATTTAATACAATATACATATAAAAATAGAAAGTAATTTCATCTACATATATTTTTATTCAGGTTTGCTCAAAACAGGTTTGCTTTTAAAGTCTTCTGCACATTTTATGCCATAAGATTCTTCTTTGATAATAAAAATTTCATTCTTAATAATTTTTCCCCCATGCAAACTAGCCCTCACCTTCACTCAGTAACTGCTTCAGTCATCTGAAATTGTGAACTTTCCACGATAAAAAGTGACAATATTGGAATAAGTCAGCCATGTTTGAATCAGAAATCCGAAGTATAAAATTATACAATGTCGTCAATATACCAGAAATTTAATTGTACTAGATATCATTAACCTTTGGCTTTACTACTGTATCTAAAAATCAACATCCTTAGGTAGAAATGCCTTGTTAATAATATAAAAAGCTCCACCTCACAAGATGAAGAGATTGGTTGCATGTTTTTATAGCAAACTGTGTTTCTAAGACTATGTTTGGTAAACTGCAGTTAAAGACTATAAAAATGCTCAGTTATGATTCTGACTGTTCAATTTGCACATGAATGCCATGAGCATATTAAAAACACAGAATAGACATGCAAACAATGTTAAAAACATGATTTTCACAACAAGGAGCCTTTAAATGAACTACTGCTGACATTCCAGATAGACCTATTATAGTGCAGCTTTCACTAAATATTTTTTACACACTTTGTGATTTGGAGAGGAAGTGCACAGATTTATAATTTCATCCGGTAAACTGTCGACCAAATCTGCCATATTTAATTATTGGTAACAAGTCAAGTCAACAAGTCTAGTCACTTTACTAGCTGTTGACAAAATACTGGTTCTAAAGGCAGAATGGTGCAATTTTGCCCCTTCAACCTGTGAGGTAATGACAGTCAGTACTGGCGGGTCACACACGGTCACGTCCCAGATGCCAACGTGTGACGGGAAAAGCTTCTTGTGCAGACAAACATCTGAGTGAAGTGGCACTTAGCTGAAGAAAAGAGGCTGTGCACAACCCGCTGTGATTACTAAACACACTGTTTGCCTTGATTTGAACATGCACCATTTATAAACTACTTGAGAAGTTTTAAGCTTTACATGTCCTTTCTAACCAGAGGTTATTGTACAGCCGCTCTCTGTTATATTTAACATACTTTTCTTAAAACACTTTTTTTTCTCACTTCTCTGCACCCCTTTTACCACCTTGACATCTTTTTTGTGGCTTTTCTCACCACAGCTTCACACTCCACCTATAGCTCCAAAAATCTTCATCTTCCACACTTCCTTTCCTGCCAATCTACTACTGACACTAAAACCAGACCATTTCATGACCATTTTAAAAACCTTTTGGACATTTGTTATTTATAATAAGCTGATTTGTAATTCATGAGGTTACATAAAACAGAAAATGTCAAAATGATACTAAAGCGTTCACACTGCTGGAGGGCAGGTTTCGCATTAGCTCAATGTAAAAGATACTGGTTTGTTCCTTAATTAAAAGCTAATTATTGCATTAAATTGAAATATAAGATAAAAATGAACAAGAAATGTGAATTGTCAGTATAGAACTTTTTGCTAAGATTACTTTAAATATGCAGTACAATTTTAAAAGGACAATTTGTTCTTTTCTCTTGGTGCACTGGAGGAATAATGAATAATGTCAAATGTCATAAACAGTCACAGAACAGCTAAAAATCTGCCGGTGAATGTTTCACACTGGTTTTTAAATTTTCTTTAGATGTACCATTTTAAAACATAAAAGGATGAGAGGAAATCGTTTTTGTATTTTTGTTTTTGGATGAAGAAAAAATGAATCCAAGCAGATCACCAATCAGGTGTTTTATTGTCTTATGGTCCATATATCATGTTAAAGATATGATGTTATGATTCCGAATGCACCGTAATATTATGTATTGACAAAGTATTGACCCACACTGGCAATTCTAAGTGTTTTAGTTTCCTGTCTGTTTCTATTGTTTTTGACCTTTCTCTGGATCTAGAATGCAGACATGATTTGTTGGTCCAGACTCCTGCGGACTCAGATCTGCAATTTCCAACTCTGGATGTAGAGTGGGAATCAGAGATGCCAGAGTTAATCCCCATGGTTCCCAATCCGCAACCGTCGGGTCCCATCCCCGAAACACAGTCTGAGTTTCTGAGTTTCTGGCAGAAGTGCAGATCCAGTTAACCACGGACTCCAGTCCGCAGTTGTCGAGTCCCAGCCCCGAAACACGGTCGGAAGAACCGATGTAAGGTCTGGTGTCTGAGTTTCGGGCAGGAGTGCAGATCCAGTTAACCGTGGATTCCAGTCCGCAGTTGTTTGGTCCCAGCCCCGAATCACGCTCAGGAGAACCGTTGTCAGGTCCGGTGTCTGAGTCTCGGCCAGGAGTGCCGATCCAGTTATCCGCGGATTCCAGTCCGCAGTTCTCGGGTCCCATTTCCGAATCACGGTCAGTAGAATCGTTGTCAGATACGGTGTCTGAGTGGTCTGGGGATCGAACCATACCCTCCTGAGGGTCCAGATCCGCCTTGGCCGCCTAAAGGCCCAGATCCTCTGTGGGCGCCCAAGGGGCCAGATTCGCTGTGGTCGCTCCAGAACTATATAGTGCCCAAGAGGCCTCCTGAGACTCTGACCCTGTCATCCTCTTGAGCACCCACCCATCCAACTCTTAAATAGGGCTTAAATAGACAATGTTTCAATTTATAATAACATACAGTAATATTTTACAATATTGCTTCTTTTTTTTTTACCTAATAGTCTTAGTGAGCATAATGTGAAGACTGTCATGAGTGTCCTGCATTCACCATACTTCATTGGACTCTTTCTCTCACAAACTCAATTTCCAATCAACCACTGCACCTCAAATTTGCTAGCACTAAGTAATCATCACAAGCTGCCGCCTATTATCTGACCCACTCAGTCACTTAGCACTCTGCTTAAATATCCCAATCTGTATTTGTTTGCCGCCTGCCTCGACACCTTGCTTTGAATTTTTATCACGATTTTGCTCTGCCTCTGATGTACCTGTCTGCCTGTTTTTTTTTTTACCTGTCTGTTGACTTTGAAATAAAAGCTTGTAAAATAAAAATTGTAAAACAGACTTGTTACCAATTAGTAGTGTACATATATTTATTATTTATGTATCACGTATTTATGTATTACATGTAATATGCCTCAGACATGAGGGATCATGTCATTTCTTTCTGAATATTTAATTGAGACTTATTTCATTTTCCATTTAGAAGCTCTTTAGGTTAAGGTCAAACTTCAATGACCTTGTTGAAGTTCTGCTGGAAGTGTTGAGCTGATAAGAGTGACAGGAATTAACAGCCCTTTATTTAACCCTGCATATGATAGCAGAAGCACTTCACTATATGAGAAGTCAATGAACCTAATATAAGCTTCTTACGTCAGTTTGTTTAGTTGGTTGATTGATTTTACTACAGAGACACTTTTGATAAAAATACCAGGAAATAACAAAACCAAATCTTTTTCAATCAAAATCATTTTTCAAAACTTCGCTCATTGTGCCAAAACTCTAAACACAAGTAAACATGACACAACACTGATAAATATACCATTCACATCTGTGTCAAACTGAAACTCTACTTTCAAAACCTAAACTTTGCTATCAAAACCTAACATTTCTTTGTCAAAATGTAACTCTGTTGAAAAAATGATACACATTTGCATTATTTGCATACACTTTCAGATCAGGGGGAACACACTAGTCTACTTTATATAAAACACTGCAGTCTTTCATTTTCATGGTTTATTTAGAAGGCATATTTTCAGGAGACACATTTTTAAAAAAGCAAATAGGCATACTCAATATTGTACATTGCAGTAACATGAATTTGGATAAAGCAAAAAATACAAAACAAAACAAAACAGTAATAGATAAAACACTATACTGTAAACACAGAAATTAATGACAATTGTGCATACGTGGGCTCATAGATCCCGCCATCCATGGATAGCTGTCACCTGAATGTCACTGCAGGCCTGTTCCATTGCCTGCAGAAGAGGTATGCAGGCATGTGGTTGGCGGTCATATACATGCCATCTCCAGTCCTAAAAAAATTCCTCTATATTCCCGATGGAAACTGACATTGACAGTTACCACCACAAACCTTGGCTGACCTGGTCTGTTCTGTATAACTATATTATTTAGAGCATCTAGAAATGTGAGTATATGTTGGCTATTGTATGGACCTAGTTTTGCATGATGATGCAGAAGCCTTCAAAGTCTTATGGCGGCACACAATGTGATATTTACCCCAGAAGGTCTTTGAGTCATTCTAGAGAAATACAAACACATATTGTCATTGGTTTGCTTATTTTTCTTACAGTACTTTTCTGTATATACTGTATCATCCCCTGTACTGAAACATCTCAATATACCTAATCATGGTATGTTTCACAAAAACGACCACTTTGGCTGCAAAAGGAGCATTAGCATTCTGCAATACCCTGCACACATGATGCGGTAATATGATAAAATGTAGAACATTGCTGTAAAAACCATCTGAGTAGAGTAGAAGGTAGAGAGGTGAAGACATACCTGTTATCTAGTCTGAATGTTCTTACTGTATTACAGATGCCACTGTGAAGCGGTGTGTCCGGAAGTGTGGGTGGACTCTCTGCCCAGCTTCTCTTATAGCCAGGCCATGGTTGATGACATGGTCCACCAAAGTTGCTCTGATATCATTAGAAATATGGGTCCGTGCATGACATCTTTGACCTTGACCTCCTTGTGTCCTAACCAGATAAATAGTGTTTAAGGTTTTGACAACTGAGGGATTGATTTGATGAAAAAGTTTTGGTGGTTGACAGTTTAGTTTTTTCAATGGAATTTAGTGTTTTAGCAACTCAGAAAAACTGTAATAACTTGTCCTGCTGACAATGTACTTTTAAACAATTTTGTATTGTTTTATTGTAATGCTTTGGAATAGCTTTAACTTTTGGTCCAAAATATTCATACTGCTTAAAATAATTGCTTCATTTCAAATTAATTTCACAATCTAGCAAAATATTGCATTCCTAATCTCATGCTAAAAAACTGAATGTGAAAAACTAGCTTCTGAGTTGAAATTGATGCTATGGAGTAAAAAAAATAAAAATAAAAAAGCAATCTCTTTATTATGCCTACATCTAGATGAGTAGTCCAGATGTATAAATGTTTGCTGTTATCTTCTTATTGTATATCTTGCACTGACTATTTAGATTGTATTTATTAGAAGAAGAAGAAAATAAAACATCTGTGCATATTGCAAAGTGGTACTGTAAATTATAGCTGCTCAATTTATGCTGCTAACAGCATTACAGAGAGAGAGAGAGAGAGATTGCAAAAGTGCATATTGCAAAAGTTGCAAAATTGTCTAACAGCTTTAAATTGTAAATGGTGTTGTATAGTACAGTAGACTAAGCAAACCTCATCTTAATCTTTTGACCCAGAACATTCAAGGCGAGCTACCAGGAATACAATTTGGGATAATATTTTCAGTCTTTCAGTGCTAAAAAAAAATAATCATTTGTAGTCAGAGAACAAGTGGATTGGCATCAGCACTCTACAACTAAAACTGATAAAACTGTGCTTTTCTGCAACTTTCATTTTCTATTACATTTTTGCACACTTGCTTGAAAATGTGTTCTGGCATGAACATTGTTTTTCACTGCCAAATCTACAAAAGCATCTGTATATAACAGCATGCTCCACACAGTCTCAAAATCTCAGCAATGGCAGAGGTGGAGACAGTGATGTCCTCTGTATTCTGTTTGTTTTTCACAGTTTGAGTTTCTTGAAGTGAGTGTTGAAAAAAATGGAAGTGATGTGTCAGGAGTTTGTGAACTTGCGGCAGTCTCTGTGTGTCTGCTATCACAACAAATTAAGTCAAATAATACCTCATCAAAAACAGATAAGTTACCAGGAATCAACATGTTTATCTATCTGTATACTTAGAAAAGCCTACAGTTCAACATGCTAAAACATCCTGCAAAAGCATATTAATATATGCTAGCAACACATTAAAACATGTTACCAGTATTCTAAACATTTCTAACACTTCCATCATTTCTTCCATCAATGTACTGTGTCTATCTATCAAACAGCTATGCTTAAAAGCTGGCATGTTAAAACATGCTAGAAAAGTGTTAGTAACACTAATGTGCTAGCAACATCTTAAAACATGCTAACAACATGCACAAAAAAATAAATAAATAAATAAATAAATAAAATATATATATATTTTTTTTTTCATTTTGAAAGAACAAATAATTAATTATTATTAATTATAATTATTCATTAATTATTAATTAAGTGTAACAAGGAAGTGGATCTTCCCTTCCCTTTGCACAGGGCTGGATAAGGATAGTAAATCTTGAAATAAAATGTTATTTTAGGCATTTTTTATTAAGATGATAAAATTGGGAGACTTTTTAATGTTTAATATTTTTTTCTTTTTGCATTTAAAAGACCTTCTTTTATGTTAGTGGTTTTGGGGGTTACCAATGTGATAAAGTGTATAGCATGTGCTTGGGGACCTGCTAACATGAATCAAAGTTGTTTTACAAATATTAATAATAATAATAATACTTTGGGCATGTCATGATCAAAACATCTTATCTTATATTACACATAACAAGTTGGCTAAGTAAAAGTTAAGTAAAAAAAACATTTTTTTTTTTCAGTGTAGATGTCAGACTTACCTTTGTCCTGTGTTTTTCTCCCCATGTGTCCACTTTTGCCCTTATTTGGTTGTTCCTCTCTTTTGTTTAGTTTTTTAATGTTAATTTGTTCCCAGTCATGTTTGATGGACCATCTGATGGTGTCTGCCAGAGCCTGCCATCCTCAAATCCTGTTCCCAAATTGCGGCCAGGAGAGCTGTTCCAGTTCCCTGCGGATTAGTCTTTTACTATCC
>JAUYWG010000032.1:6379720-6392095 GCA_034779775.1 Enteromius afrohamiltoni
TTTAAATCTAGATTAAAGACACATCTCTTTACTCTGGCTTACAAATAACACACTGATACACATTTATTAATCAAATCTGTTAAAGAATTGTTAGGCTGCATTAATTAGATCAGCCGTAACCGGGAACACTCGCCTTAACACACGATGTACTCATTACATCATAAAGAGAATGGTTTCTACACTAATATTAGTCTGTCTCTCTCTTATTCTGTTCCTCAGTCTGGAGGAAAGCAGGGTTGGTCCACAGGCTGAAAGGCGGCGACACTGCGGAGAAACGCCAATCCAGAATGTGCCACGGTGCCATGCCCATCTCGGGACTCGATAGTGTAACCAACACTGAAGCGGTCTCATATGAAGCAAGCCCAGCGGTGTGACTGTGGCTGCAGCTGCCATATGCCCCAGGAGCCTCTGAAAAGTTTTGAGACGAACTGCTGTTTTGTGCCTGAATCAATCTAGGCATTTCAGCATAGCCTGCGCGCCTCGCTGGTGAGTCAGGCAGTCATTTCGACCAAGTCCAGCTCCATATTGATATAAGAGATCCTCTGAACCGGGAAGAGTTTGCTCTTCTCTCGGTTGACCTGAAGACCCAAACGGTGCCATAGCACCAGGTCCCTGTGCATGCACAACAGATCCCTCGAGTGAGCTATTATCAGCCAGTCGTTGAGATAGTTGAGGATGCTGATGCCCATTTGCCATAGAGGGGAGAGGGCACCCTCCACAATCTTCCTGAAGACGCGGGTAGTGAGTGCCAAGAGTTCAGTCCGGCTGATTCTCATGTCATCCTGAGACCCCGGCCCGGCTATGTGCCCAAGGTTCCTACTAAGCCCTTCCGCGATCAGGTAGTGAACCTGCAAGCTCTGCCCCAGGAGGAAGCAGACTCAGCCTTAGAGTTGTTGTGTCCTGTATGCGCATTGCTCCTATACACTGACCGCACTCGGAGCATCAGACGCTCCCAGCTCTTTGTTTGCTATGGTGGACAGCAGAAAGGGTATTCTGTCTCCAAACAGAGGTTGTCTCATTGGGTGGTTGAAGCCATCTCCCTGGCCTATCTATACCAGGGAGAGCCGTGCCTCTTAGGACTGAGAGCTCACTCGACAAGGAGTGGCGCTTCATCTTATGCGTTGGCTCATGGTGCCTCTCTAGCGGACATCTGTAGGACTGCAGGTTGGGCAACACCCAACACCTTCGCCAGGTTCTACGACTTTTACATAGGGGCTGTGTCCACCCGCGTCTTCGCTGAAGACAGCAGGTGAGCGGGAGGCTGGTGTCGGTTTGCTGCGCCCTTCCCACAGGATCCGTGCACCTTATCTCAGTGTTCCCTTTAACTAGGCGAACCTGAGTCTGACTGTGTCTCCTTCGCCCAGTAAGTTGTTTTACAAATCTCAATATTCCACAGTCAGCCAGAAGGCTGTGTTTCTGATTCTATGGCAACCAACTGATAACACTGGTTTATTGTTTGAATGAATATGTTTGCAACATTCAGTGCATATTCAAATTACCATGCATACCATTGGCTCTTTTACCCACAAGAGGTGTGACCCCAATGGCGGTGACCCGCCTTGCTTTTTGCTTTGTCTGGTTGCTGGACCCCCACCATCTCTCTTTTCTCCTGGCTAAGCCCCCGGGACAGATGCAGCACAGTCTCCTGTCTTGTGAGACAATAAGATGAGGATTTAACTCCACGGCAAGGCCAAGGCCTTGACTTTTCATGGAACTCAAGATCCACGGATCGCGACAGATCTCTTTCTCAGCTCTCCTTTCATCTACCAATCATCAGAGTCAGGACATCTTTTGGAATTCATCACTCTTCTAACCTAAAACAACATGATTGCCAATCCAAAACCTTGGAACCATCAGGACTTTGAGACTGCATCGGACCCTATCCAACGAGGCAAGTATCGTACATATAACTAAATGAAACAGAGGTTTAGTATTAGTTATTGAACCTGTTATGAATGGCACTGATGGTTTTACAGGTGGCCAACTGACTTTTCATAACTTCAGTTTTGGCTTTTCCTAATGGTTTACCCTTAAGCCTTCTTTGCACTTTCCCCTTTGTGTGGGTGTATTTATATGTGTGTGTTCAGTTATGTGAGTTAAGGTAGAGTTAACAAAACACAACAGTGCACAAATTACATGAGTTTCTGATTCTGCCTTGCAAATGAATGTTCCTTAATGATTTCGACACTTGCTACATGCTCTAATGCAGTGATACTGTAAGAAGTTGTTTTTATGTGCCCACAAAAAGAGTTTAGAGTTTATATGAACTTACACTATATGTTTGCTGAATGAACAGATTAGCTGATGGTAATTCTGCTACAGTTACTACTGGCAGCTGATATAAATAATTGCAATTAATCATAATTAATACTAATTATTTATATACATTTCACTTAATTAACTAATATGCTACATCAGGGATGATGATTACAATATTCAGTGTTCAACTAAAAGTATACAAGCTAATGAAAATTTGAAAAATGAAAGCCTTTTTGCTGAACAAGAAATTTGCAGATCAAGAAGTAAGTTATGAAGTAATTAGCAAAACAGGGCCTTTAAATTCAATCCAGAAAGGCTAAAAGTAGTATTATTAGGCACAAACATTAAGTCCTTAAGAGAATAAAAATATGTAAATTGCCTTGTTTTTTTGTTTGTTTTTCCTCCAATGTGTTAGGTTTTAATCATCAACTGATGCAATGTGTCATAATGCAGAACCTCATTTTGCTGAGTTAGGCGTGTCCCTGGGTCAACATCTGTGTTCACCCTGCGACAACAGTGTGATTAGACAATCAGATTTGAAGAAGTTTAGGCTTACGATCAGTGTTTGGTGCTTGTACATCAGTGTCAGTCATCAATGATTTCCTCTGATTTTAGGCATTACTCATGGGTAGGGTTAGGTTTAGGTGTAGAGATCTGGTCAAAACTAAAATTTTGGAATAAAATGTTGTTCCGGGGTCAACAAAATATGTTGACCCAGGAACACGCCTAACTCAGCAAAATCAGGAAGTGCGTTGGGGCAATATATTCACTCAAAGATACATCTGGAGCGGAAAAGCCTGTTTTGAATCTATCCCATGCATCTCCCTCCCAGTCTGGTTTTGATAAGCTCATAAGTGCATTTCAGAGAATGCAGGCATCCTCTGCAGGATTCCAGTAACAGGTCTCTATGATGTCAGTTAACCATAATGGTCCAATAATTTAGTTTACTTGAATTGTAATTGGATTTGGATAAGCCAGTGGTCTCTATAATGTCTTGTATGTATGAATAAAAATGCATATCAATTACTACAGTTAGTCTTATTACATATGACACTGCCTTTCGATGCCATTGGGAAACCTCTGGGTTTCACAAGAGGCAGCACTAATAAAACATCATGTCATCAAACATCTGAAAAAGTATGCTTGATTAAGAAAAAAAACAAAACAGTGATAAAACATCAAAAAAAAAAAAAAAACTGAACAAGCACTTTAATTCCCTGCAACATGAGAAGTGCCCATTTTCAACACTTAACTTGGTCTTTGTTGTTGGAGCTGATACTGGGAACACATTCAACTCCTGTTGTTCTGCAGCAGACGATTAAAACAACAGTTCTATGAAATATTTTCTTCTCCCCAGCTGTGGAATAAACATGCTGGCATTAAAGGAAACAGCATTCCCTCTGAGATTAGATTGACTTTAAACACTCTTGGACTATCCACTAGCTGTGATGCAGACAATTTTTTGTACATTTTCAACTGTTTCATTATGCTAATGAAAATACCCATTAGAGGCTCAGAAACACAACACTAAAAGCTTAACTGCCAGTATTATTCAGAATGGAGCACAAAAACATTTGTGTGCTTACGGTATTTACGTTTAAAGGAAATATTTAGAAAATATCTTCCCAGGTTTTATGTTCTCAAAGGTAAAATTTCACCATTTTAGTTTTGGTTATGAGTGTGTGATTCTGTTTTCAATGTTAAAACACTTTCCTATCTCAGCTTAATGCACAGAGACAAATATAAGTAAGCCATTCAGTGGTTGATTTCCCTGAAGAGTGTTGCTTTAATCATCACTTAAGCCACCTAAGATGTCAACATCTGGCAATGCCTTACTTTGAGGCAGGACTACTAATTTCTTTAAATAATGCATGGTTTGGGGAGTGTTTAAAATTGGTTTTACAATTTAGATTAGTAATGCTAATGGAAGAAAAATGTAACACTTTGGTTTAAGCAATGTGGCATTGGTTTTCTCCAGATGTGCTTCCCATGGTGCCCTGACATTTTGAAACAAGCAGATTAAAACAGACTGGCTGTTACTATGTGAAATAAGGTAAAAGCATGTTTTTCACTAAAAGTGAAAGTGTATTATGGTCATAGTGTTGCTGGCTCCTTTGAAATCTTTTACACAAATGGAACAGCAATTTTTATTATTGCAACTTTGTGACTTTATTGCTCATATTCATGATTACTTCTTATCACAAAAACTATCTGTTCTTAAGAGTGTCATCAAAGGTACTTCTACAACCTGCAGTCATTTTTTCTTTTTAATTGTTTGTAATTTACAAAACATCTGAAGAACTTACTGAAAGCTTTCTCTTGCTTTTCCAAAGGGACAATTCTCTCAGCAGAAGTATTACTCAAAAAACAAAACAAAACAAAAAAAAGTCAGAGTGAGCATTTAAAGTTAACTTTCACAAAATATATTACTTTCTGAGATCCAAGGCCTTTGTATTTTACAAATCCTTCACTCCCTTCATCACACGTAACAGGGATAAAATGCTCTTGTACCTTTCAACAATATCTACGGGTTACGCATCAGCGGTGAAAAAGTGTACCAGATTCTTCATCTGCTTTTCCCCTGGCAAGTAACGTACAGTGTACATCTGAGGAGAAATTATTCTTTCAAAGTGACAGATTTATCTCTTTCTGTTACAACTTGTCAGAAATGCCAAGCTTCAATTTTCCAAGGCCTGGTTGTCATTGTTCAACCAAGTTTCCTCTTTCTTTCTTATCTGGCTGATCAAAACAAATGAAAAATCACATCTTCCATGAAGTTGTGGAAGCAGCATGATTCAAGTGCCTGCAATTTTTGTATGACATTAAAATCTGTTGTTTGCAGCGTTCAACACTTGCACATTCCAAACAGATCCAGTGATGAGAAGCGACGCTGTTTCTTTGGAATAAAAAATGAACTTTGGAAAGCAGAAGCATGCTGAGATAATGATCTTACTTCTGCAGCTTCTTAATAAATGCATTTCATCATCTGTTGTTCTGGAGTATTTTCTAAGAATTTTCTTATGGATGGTCATAATTAATTCACATATTTTGAATGTGCAAATTGGTTAGGGGCATGACATTTGTTAAAAGCAAAAAAAACTCCACCCAGCAGGCATCAATATGACGTCAAGTTGATGTTGGACCCCAACATCGGATTTTAGTAGAATATGAAAATTGTGTTGACGCAAGCTCCAAAGTAGAACTAATGTCTGTATCCAATGTCAGACCGACGTTGTGTTCTGAAGTCAACCCAATTTCATTTCCAACCAAAATTCAACATTGGTCAGATGTTGGGTTCTGACGTTTGCCTGACATTGGGTCCATTATATTACATAAAATGTTGTAAATTTGTAATACAGAAACTAATGCCTGAACATACATTTTTAATTGTTAATTTTCCATAAATATTACAGTTTAAAATTAAACTAAATTCTGATCTTATTAAAGAAATTTGCACATTCACAGTATTAGTCATTATACAGAGGTATGTCAAGTTAAATAATCAATTCAATTACCAGAAATACATTCAGTACATTATTTAGAGCATGCAAAAAAAGCATTTTGATTATCCAAAAATGCAGAAAGCATTAAGGTAATCCACATGTTTCTAATAAAAAAAACACTGTGGTTTAGCTATAAACTTTTGCTTAAATTGACTGATTGATATTTTTTAGTAATATTTAAAAATTACTTCACTTGATACAATAAAATTCACTGACATATTTTCATACAGCTATGTTTTACTGATTTTGCATGAAAAGAAAATCCAGAATTTGTTGTATTACCATTAGAATCTGTATGATTACATTAGAAGACTTATCTATGCTGATTCTAAATTAAAATAATATTAATAGTAATGATAATAAACAAAAGTTCACATTCCACACCTTGCCACGCTTACCTGCTGTAGATCTCCAGTCTTTCCACACGGTCTGAAACCAAAAAAACTTGTTTTAATACTTAGTATTACATTCACACATTACAGTCTATGTTCCATTGAGACAATATCATATTACAACCCAGAGCTGTGACTGTCTAGGATAGGTGTCATTTCTATAATCAATGATGCAATACGTAATGCAGACATCCCAACCTGCAAAAAGTCATTTCAGGGAGATGAGACACACCCCCACCCTGCATTTCAATATGAGAAAAAGATTTGAGCCCCAACCATCCATCTAGAATTCAGGGACCATATTCACAAAACAACTTAACGCTAAGTAGCTCCTAACTTGTAGATTAGGAGAAAAACTTAAAAATAGTTGGTGTGTCAGGACCCCGAAATTTTTTGCTCTAAAGTGCAAAGCACTAAACCAGCTCAAAAATCTGTGAAACATTTTTAAAAATAACATTGCACTCATCAATAGTTTTATGAAAAAAGATCCCTCCCCTCTCTGATAAGCCAATCACTTTGTGCATAGTTGATAAGAATGCTGAAATCATTGCAACAATGTCAGCCCAGCCCTTACTCTTATCTTCTCCTTGTTCCGAAGTAAATGTTTGTCTAAGCTGCTTTTTAAATATGTTTTAAGAATAAATTTAGGAGAACTCTTAGCGTAAGATTAAATGTTTTGTGAATATGGGCACTGGTTAGTAAGTTAGTGAATGTAGTCTGCACTGGTACCTAACTGTAGTTCCTTTTCATGAAATCAACACTGCGTCTAGATTAGAGCCAGGTGTGGCACCCTCAGGTAACGCCACTGACTGGGTGCTTAAGAACACCTGTGGTGAATCAGACTGCAGCCTTCATTCATTCAATGCGCTCTCTGTGAGTCGGTCGCAGCAATCCTTGAAAAGGAAAGGAAATAGAAATTCAGCTACTAATAAGAAAAAAATAAGTAGAAATTAGTCAGGCAAGAACATTTAAAGAATGTAACACTCCCTGTGGTCACTTTCTCACTCTCTGTGTGTGGCTTGCCTCGGAGAGGAGCACACAGCAGCTGCGCTCGAGGGCGGAGACTGCCCTCTCGCTGGATGCAGCTCTCGCTGGCCACTCTCCGTACACGCAGAGCTCTCTTTGAGGAAGGAGATTTTGTGAGTGCTCCCCGTAGCTCAGGCCCCATTGTCGCCAAGGCGAACCGGTGCCTGCAGTCATGGAGTTTGCTGTGATTGCTGAAGGCTTTATTCCTGAGGGAAGCAGTCTTCACCAGCGCTGCCTGTGTGAGCCGCGCTGCCGTTGAGCGAAGACGTGGCTGCACTCGCAGAGTTTCTTGTGCTTGTTCCCATGCTGCCGCCGAGGCGGAGTAACGGTTACACTCAAGTAGCCTTCAAGTCCCACACTACTGCTTAGGCAGAGCTGCGGATACACGCAAGGATCACTGATCCCAGTCGGAGGGAGCAAGCCCTCGGGAAAGGAAGCGGTTTCTTGCACACACTTCCCTTATCTGCTCTCTTCACGCTCCATGGTTCTCTCTGAGATGTGTCCCATTAGAGCCGGGGTGTGTGCCGAGGGGGGTTGGTCTGTTCAAAACCCCTTGGAACAGTCGTTGCTTTTTAAAACAAGCTGTTCTGGGCACAGAAGTACCGAGAAAAAAAATAAAAAATAAAAAATAATGCTAGATCCTAGCCCGATCTCGGAGCAAGGCTCACAGGCATTGAGATACCATCCTCGCTCACTTGAACATTTGGGGCCAAGACTTAAATGCCAAGAGAAGTGTGCTTTCTCCGGTTCAGAGAACCACTTATCCTGGGCTTGTTCTGGAAATCAGTCGTGGAGCAGGCACGATGGTCTCTCGCTCGAGTTGAATTGATTTCACGAGAGTCAGAAGAGTGGAGAAACCATTCGCTGACTATAAGTTCTCTGAAAAACTGGCGGGTTGGATGGCAGCAGCTTCTAGCATGATTTCGCTAGGCGTGCTGTTCATTAAACCTTCGCAGTGATCAGAGAGAAGGGTTTTCTTCAAGGAGAATTCCCCTCATATGATCAAGATCTCCTGACGGTGTGTGCAAGTCTTGGTTATATGGAGGAACCTTGAGTTCCTAAATTGGGCCTCGTCTTGAGGGACTCGGTTTTCAGGACGGTCAAGAAGGTGAGAGAAGGTTGTTTCCTGTCAGCCAAACTATTTCAAAGGCTCCTAGGCCTATTGGCAGCGGCATTCCTGTGTGATCCCATTTGGCCTATTGTATATGAGACCCCTGCAATGGTGGCTCAGTCAAAAGTGATATTCCCAGAGGGGAAATCCTTTTCGTATGATCCAAGTCTCTCGACATTGTGTGCGAGCCGAAAAGAAATTAATGTTTTTGACGAAAACATTCCAGGATATTCCCCCATATAATGGACTCTATTGGGACCCAAACGGTTCAAGGTCCAAATGACAGTTTCAGTGCAGCTTCAAAGGGCTTTAAATGATACTAGATGATGAATAAGGGTCTTATCTAGTGAAACGATCGGTCATTTCCAAAAAAAAAAAAAAAAAGTGTGTTGCGCGTTGGTGAGGTAATGTAATATGCAATTACGTTGAAAAGGTCAAGCTTCACGTAGGCGGAAGTATATTAAAACACCCAGGATACGTACATGAAACGGGCATTTTAAACGATAAACTTACACAAAGACATATGAATATGTGTATATGGTACTCCTTTGCACATTTGTAAACACTGACACGGTACTTCCGCCTACGTGAAGCTTGACCTTTTCAACGTAATTGCGTATTACTTTGTCAAAAAGAAAAAGAAAAGAAAAGGGCGAGGGCGACTAACCATCTTACAAATTGCGTGTTCTTACGTGCAAGACAGCTATTTAAATTGCTGGTTAACACACACTTGATTATAGTCTGGCGAGGAGTAAAGCATATTTATGCAGTTCTCCAATAACATGGGAAATCTGCAGGCATTGTGAAAGAATGATAAAGAAAAAAAACGTACGTGTGCTTTGATCCCGGGGTATCTCTTTAGTGATAAAAAGAGAGCCTCGAAAAGCACTAGCCAATCGAGGAAGGAAGTGCATTCTGCTACTTTCCCTCGTTGAAGCGGCGCAGCGTTACTCCTCTTCTCTTTCTAGGATGAAGAGTTGAGAACGCAGAGGAGACCACGGTCTCTACCGCCCCAGTATGAGGACCTCATGAAGGCAGTGACTCGTGCTGCCACTAATCTAAAAATAGAAAAGCAGCAGAGATGAAAAGTAACTGCGCTGTAGTAATGATAAATCAAATGTTTCTACGGACCTGGCCAAAGTAATTAAATGCCTTCAAGAACGAGCCTGCCATTTTATTATGATTTCCATACCACAGATCTAGAGAGTTTATCTCTTATATGAGAGAATGTGCAATGTCCCCTCTAGTTCATCCAGCTCCTGCGGGACTGGATGCAATGGTACAGACATGGCCGAGGCTTCGTCTGTACACTTTTCCCCTGATTGCTCTGCTCCCTGGAGTTCTGGCGAGAGTGCGCCAGGACGAGGTCAGTCTACTGCTTGTAGCACCATTCCGGCCGGCCCGAATATGGTTCTCGGACCTGATAGACCTCCCAGACGGCCCTACGTGGGAAATTCCGATCAAGAGGGATCTCCTCTCTCAAGCGGGGGCACAATAGTCCACCCCCGCCCGGAGCTGTGAAAAACCGAGAGTGTGGCCTCTGAGGGGGCGCAACTCTTAGCCACAGGTCTTTCAACCGAGGTGGTAGAGACCCTTCCACAATCCAGAGCCCCATCTACGAGAAAGCTGTATGGCCTAAAATGGAAATTATTCACTTCATGGGGTAGAGAACGCCAGCAAGATCCAGTTAACTGCCCAGTTGGTACAGTTCTAGAATTCTTGCAGGCTAGGTTCGCTACTGGGGTCACTCACTCCACCTTGAAGGTTTACGTGGCGGCCATATCGGCCTACCACTTCTCTCTTGGTGGACATACGGTTGTTAAAGAACCCCTGGTCA
Source organism: Enteromius afrohamiltoni (assembly GCA_034779775.1). Lineage (NCBI taxonomy): Eukaryota > Metazoa > Chordata > Actinopteri > Cypriniformes > Cyprinidae > Enteromius > Enteromius afrohamiltoni. The sequence goes on from JAUYWG010000032.1 coordinate 6,389,849, forward strand.
TACGCTTCCTCCGCGGTGCACTGAGGTTAAGGCCACCATGGGTACTGTCCCGGTTGCCCTCTTGGGACTTGGCTGTTGTGTTAGAAGCCCTCTGTGGGCCACCATTTGAGCCCACAGAGGAGATTTCAGATCGTTTTTTAACAATAAAGACCACACTTTTGCTAGCGCTGTGTTCTCTGAGGAGAGTAGGTGACCTTCAGGCCCTCTCAGTGGCCCATACACATCTTGACTTTGCCCCTGGAATGGCCAAAGCCTTCCTGTACCCACGAGCGGGTTACAGTCCCAAGGTACCTACGGTCACACCTCAGCCAGTAGTACTACAGGCCTTTAACCAGGTCCCTTCAGGGAGCCTGGTCAGAAGAAGCTAAATTGTGTTTGTCCAGTGCGAGCACTAGATGCATATGTCCACAGAGCTGCCCTGTGGAAAAAGTCTGAGCAATTGCTCATATGTTTTGGTCCACCCAAGAAGGGGCTCCCGCCGACCAAACAGACTTTAAGCCATTGGGATTGTGGATGCCATCAACATGTCATATGAGTCCTCTGGACTCGCGCCGAGGCTAGGAGTCAGAGCGCACTCGACACGCTGTTGGCGCCTCGAAGGCCCTGCTAGCAGGGGTCTCCGATATTCGCAGTTGTTCGATCCTATGGACTGGATCTCTGAGCCACTACGTTCTCTTCTGTTCTCTCGCCCTAGCTGTGAACAAACACACACATTTAAAAGTCTGGAGGCGTGGGCATCTCGTTCCCATAGTGTCTCGTCAATGCAGCTCAAGTTCCTGAAAAGGAACATCTCAGGTTATGTATATAACCCTGTTCCTTGAAAGAACGAGATGCTGCGTCTTAAAGCCACACTTTTGGCATCCCCTGCCGGCGCTCCGTTGCATGACAGGAGCTAGTTTGCCGGCCGCATTCCACGTTTGCGGTGCTTCCACGCTTATATGCTTCCTGGCCAGTGACGTCACCCGCTTATGACATCTCAACTCATCATTGGCTCATTCAACACACGATTCAGAGCCGTCACGCTTTCCCATAGTGTCTCGTCGACGCAGCGTCTCGTTCCTTCAAGGAACAGGATTATATACATAACCTGAGATGATTTTGGTCACCGACGTTACAACCAAAATAAAACCAATCATCAACATCATATGACGTTGTGTGCCTGCTGGGCACTGGATATCCCAGCAAGTCCCCAAGAAAACAAATGAGTATTTGGAGCATTCACAACATTGTGGACTTTAAATAAAGTGCACAATTCCATTACAAAGTTATTAAAACAATTATTATTGATAAAGTCAAATACTTCAATATTATATTTTAAAGAGCACTGCTCCAATGATCTCCTCTCTGTCTCTTTTTTTGATTACTTGTCCTCTACTCAGTTTGATAATATGATAAAAATGTGGTAAAAGTCTACTGTACACAAAAATATATAAAGGAATTAAGATATATACATAAAAAGTAAAATAATCTTATATACATAAAAAGTAAAAGAACAAGAAAACTTAACTCAAAAGATGTAAATAATCTTTTTGTTGACCCCTGAACTTATATTGCTCTTTGCCCATGATTGCTGTTCAATTGCTGTGCCGTGTGTCCCGCGGCAAGCACTCAAACAAAGAGCATAATTCATAAGTGCCTCGCTTTCACTAATGACTGACTCCGTTTCCTCACGGATGCCTGTCACATAAACTCAGATTGCACCCACTGGAATAGAATAGATAATTGGGAAAAATTATGAGAAAACAATCCATTTCAGGCTTCAGCTAAAACAAAGAAAAAATAAGCAAAAAATGTATGTAAAATCAGCTGCAAAGAGTTAAATACAACATCCTAAGATATAGGGACATTACATCAGTTCCACACTTCCTTAAGTCTTCATTTGCATTTAAACTTTTAATTAGAGAACATAACCAATATGAATCAGCTCCCTCAAACTTATGTGTGATGTCATGTGACGAGTTCCGCAAGTGTCAATTGGATTTAATACCCTGTAGAGTTTGACATTTGACAGTGTATTGCATGACATTAATACAAAAGTACTTTTTCTTTCTCTGAATACAATTTATGGTCCAAAAAAAGGGTTTTTTTTGTTTTTTGAAAGTTTTGAAAGGTTTAGTGAAAGCATGAGAGAGCCTTCAGAGATTGAACACAGTACACACACATTGTATGTTTATGTTTATACCTACCAACCTGGTTGCTAATATACCGGGGGGGGGGGGGGGGGGGGGGGGGGGGGGGGGGGGGGGG
>JAUYWG010000032.1:6410350-6429214 GCA_034779775.1 Enteromius afrohamiltoni
ATGTTCAGTGCTTTGCTACAATCTGTATTGTTAAAAGCGCTATATAAATAAAAGTGACTTGACTTGACTTGACTATTTGTTTTAGATGTTCACAGTAACAACTGCTTGGTCAAAATATTTGTGACAATAGCGGAAGTGTGAAAATGAACACAAAGTTTTGCTCCCAATTAACTAATTATGAAACTGTTACATTTCATGCTCCAAAATCCTTAGTGCATAACTCAGGAAAAACACTCAGGTTAGCTGGGATGACTTGGAGCGTGGCCTCTAATTTCCTCTGCTTTAGTCTCCATGGTAATGTCTCTTTCTCATAGTGCATTCTGATCCTGTAGCAGCCAGTGATAGATGACTAATTTGTCCTGGTCGCTTTGAAACTCTGGAGCAGTATATCATATTAAAATTTCTCTGGAACAAAATTAGGTTCCTTGGATACAGAGTTAGGAATTACTTATGATTTGATTTCCCCCCTCTCAGGATGGAACACAGAATAATCCACGACAAACAAGGGACTCTCCAATATCCACTGACTATCCAGTGGTTCTGGCTTGGCAATAACCTTTTGATAAGAGAATAAGTCATCCGGTCAATAGTTTCTAGAGTTTTGTTGGTTGGACCAACAAGATCTGTTCATAAAAGCTCAAACAAATCTTGCAAAATGGTCTCATGACAAGTGCAGAAAATGCTTGATGTTTTGCAAACATGCAAGTTATTTGGATGCTGCACAGAATTGTTTCTCTAGATCCCCTTCAATCTCCAATAAATGCCACCCACAAAACATTTCATTCTTCTGAGAGAACATTGATAACTTTTCACAAAACCAAAGACATTGAGGTGTTGTGTCAGTTTGACATATCCTGCTGTCTAGAATAAGACTACTGGTTTCATGACAAATATGCCATTTTATTGACTACTTTCTGTCAGTATAAAACTGCATTATTTCAACAACACTCCCCCAAAATCCATCACGGGCAGCTTTAAAATATGAACTTGTAGACAGAATGTGAAGCTCAGACATTCAGGAGAGAGTTCTTCCGCATTGAAAGGAGCAAGTTGAAGTTGTTCAGGCATCTGCTTAAGATGCCTCCAGGACACCTTCCAATGGAGGCATTTCAGGCATGAATCTGTAGACAAGTATTTATAGTCTAATTTATATTCTAAGAATTTAGATTTTTTTGTTGTTTTGATGTTTTTATGCAAGATCCTGTGTAAGAAAATACATTTTACTGAATGTTGTTTCCTCTCTATTTGCCCTATCTGCAATTTTCTAAAGACATTTCACAGTGACTACTGAACTTCTGCAACAGAATTGGAAAAAAAAAATACTTATTTACTAAATAATAAAAAAAAAGAATAAAATAAAATAAATGTATTAAATATTTGCAGAAATACCAGGCAGATGGAGGAATGTTCACAAATAGCAAAATTGAAATCAAGCTCACAAACAACTATTACCAATAACTTAAAATTATATTATATTAAAAAGAATCTGTAACATCTGCAAAATCTCATCCTGTACCATTCGTTTCCTTTATGATACCTGAGAGGCCATAAGAGAGAGCCGTTTCTGAGCTGTCATGTTTCATTTATGTGCTGTTCTGACAGGCTTTCAGATGCTGATGGATGTCTCAATCAACCAGCTTTCACTCAAAAAATATAAAAACCTGAGTTTTTCTTTGTGGGTGATGCTTACTAAACGTATACACTGAACGTCACATTGTGACCTTTAGATTCAGGAACAGCGTTTCACATCACTGCCAGAGGCCATCAACTAAGTCTGGAAATGCCTCATCAGTTCCATAAAAGCGACACTCTGGTTTTAAATGGTTTAAAATGTAAAACTGACAAAGCAGGTCAAGAAAGAAAAAGACGATGCCAGTAGAAGTGGGCGACATGACATCTCATAGAAAAACCAATTAAACTAAAGTAAGTGCAAAACAAATTTAACTCCAGCTGAGGCTGGTAATGAGGTCTGAAGAAGCCTTTTTTTCTTCTTCTTTTTTGGGGGAGTGAAATTGGATATAAAACAACTTATCGATTTTCTAGCACCTTAAATGCCCCCTCTGGAATGGACCATAATCCTTGCATACCCTTCCTTCTCATATGTCACATTAAAACAACCAGACAGCTGAAATAATCGCTTTTTTGGTATCTGCAGGCTGCCCACTTCAACCAGTGCCTTGACCTATGAATAATTGATTACATAAAGAGTGGGTAATGAAGGACCATGGATAAGTTCAATTAGGACCATGGCCCAGTGTCCTCGGGGCATGACAGTAATACTCCAGCGTGGAGGGATATCTCCATTGGGCAACATGCATAGCCTCTTGAGACCTGCTGGGTTTGATACACAAGACCTTTGTCTCAGGCTTAAAACTCAAACTGAGGACTCATCTCAGGGCCACAGAGGACAGCAATTAAGCCTCATTAGTAACACAGCGGCTTGAATGTAGGCCAATGATTCTGCTGCAGTCAGAGGATATAAGTTTCTATTTCTTTGAATCATCTGGGCTCAAACAGTGTTCGCTTTAATAATAAATAAGGTATAACAGCACGAAGAAAGCTGGGAAAATTAACTTTTTTTTGATAAGATGTACATATCAGCTTAACCCTTTGGCTAGAAAATTTAAGAACAATTACAGTGCTTATAAGAAGGGTGAATCATCAGCAAATTTTGTGCTGGCTCTTAAGCTAAAGATTTTTAACACTTTATTTGAAAGTATCCATGTTATGTTATATGTACTTACTATTATAATAATAATACTATATTATAGTAACAATAGAATATGCATTGAGCCAAACCAGGCAACCCCATAATCTGTGTTTTTTATACCTTCTACCCATTGCACTGGAACGGCAGTCAAACTCATGACTTCTCACCTGTGAACCCCTACTGGATCGATGTACTCCCAGTTCAGAGTTCTGATGTTACATAGCCCGTGAAACAGCAATGGCAGCCTCTACGCATGCAGTGTTTATGTAAGTGGTCCACTAAAATAATAGGTATAACAGCTTCTCTTGCCTCATGAGCCATTTTTTCTCCTCTGTTTGTAAATGAGCATAAGCCTCATACAGTCTCATAAATGTGTTTGTTTCTTAATTTGTTTAACTTTTAGCATAGTATCATTATTTGCAGTATAAAAATAGAATTGTTTAGGTTTTTGCTATTTTTTTTATTGCAGGTGTGCATTGATATCACGCGCACACACACACACACACACAGAGTATGATTGTTTTGTTTTAACACCACTGCATCTTAATCTGCTGTAATATCCATACATTTCATCTCACAAACATTTTTTATACAATAAATAAAAATTTCCAGTGCAAAGTTAACTTCTCCACTTAAAAGATTATTAATAAATGGTCTCGTTTTACATGAAACCCGCATAATTACATGATATAGATGACAACATTGCAGACACATCATATCAAAACATAAAATATCAGTGATATATCAGGATATCAGTGGAGCTCCGAGGCACATTTGATTCAGATAGTGCTGCTTTGATCTGTGAAATCACACTGTATTGTAAATGGCAGGCTTTTGTGGTTAAGTAACTGTGCAAGACAACATTGAGAATTAAATTTTTATTTAATCAATTATGCAGCTTTAATGCTGTCTTCTGGTTTCCCACTGTCACTGACACTGTCACAACAGTGAAATGCCACAATGATAACACAGATTTTAAAATGGCAAAAATACTTCTATACTACTACTAATATTTTATGTATGTTCCAATACTTCTGGAAAATTTCATTTTTGAAAGAGCTACTGTATCCCTTTAAGACATCTACAAAATGCCTGTGTTCACTGAAAATACTGTGAATTCCTCCCCTAAAGCTATCTCCATGTTCTTCCAGCATTAAACCTGTGCAGCTGTATAAATACATACATTATGTCACAGTCCGCCACTGCTTAATTCAGTAGATTGTGCTGCAAAACCTTAAACGCCGTAACCGCCATCTCATCTAAATCCCTGTTCTTTTCTTTTAGCTTCATGAACCCATTTTCCTCCTCTGTTTGACCAGTCTCTGGAGATCTCAGCAGTTGATTAGTCTCTTCTGTGTCTCGTGTTTATCTCTGATTGGAATCCAGAAACTTCTGCCTGGGGTGTCAGATTTAGCTTAGTTTTGTTCAGTAGAATAGATGAAACTTTTATTTTCAAACAAAACTTCTCTTCCCTATATAAATCTGCTCTTTGTGAATCTATTCTTAATCCTTGTGCATTGTTCAAATTTACTACCTTTTCGTTATTTTCTGGGACAAAATATCCACTAAATTAAATGGATGTAAAAATGTATAAGATACATATTTTTTTCACATTTATTTGTATAAATCTGTTAATCAACTTCAGTCCTGATCAAAAATAAATAAATGTTTTGACAATAACATACTTTCGAGTGGATCGCTGGACGAATTGCTAATCAATTTCCCTGTTACAATCACCCAATCAAACAGTTCCAAAGCACTATAAAACCTCAAGCTTCCCCATTCATCCTCATCTCGCTTTTGCAAAACCCTCCTCCTCCCCTTCTGCCTCCCTCTAAACACAACTTCCCACTCCGGGGGGCAGCCGGAGTTCAAGCCGGATGCTGAGCCCTTAACCTCGCTAGGGTTCTAATTGCTAGGGTTCGAGCCCGCCATTCTCCCGGCCACCGTTCTTAATTGCCAATTTTAAAAAACAAACAAAATGACATATTTTTAATATAAAATGTATTTTTCTTACCTTTATCACAGTCTTGGACATGTGAAATATTTACATGTTTCATATGTACATTTTTTCTCCATCTTTTACTGTTCATAGCTGTTTTTGCCCAAGTCACTTCCATTATAAACAATTTTTTTAAATACATCGTCATGACACCGTATAATCATGCATTCTTGATTGTTTGTGGTTTTCCCTGTCGAGAGGAAGTAAAATTTATATTTTTTACTGCTGATCATCATTTGGCACCATTCACCCTTTAGATATTTCCGTGCAAAAAAAAGTTTAGTTTCTATGGGCTTATATGGAGTATAACAGCATATTATAGTGTGTGTGAGTGTGTGAGAGAGACCTTTCTGCACTTACCTTGATATGTCTGGAAAAATCTAAATAAGCGCCTCATCGCTCAGAGCTACATGGAGTAAACAAATACATAGTGAGTGTATTTATGCACCTGCTGCCTTTTGATGGTGAGAAGTCCAGACTAAACAAAAACAAGGAAAGGGGATTTAAACTCTTGCATGCCCTCCTGCAGGTCATTTGACTGTCAGAAGAGCAGCAACCAACTTGAGAAAGGGCTTGACTTGCACGGAAGTTTTAGAAATGATTTTGCTGCCTGACCTCTCCAACAAGCTGCAGGATGTATTGTCTTCTCCCTCTGACACCACAGACTCAGGAGAGTCAGATCCTGTTTTTGTTGTGTCAGCTTCCAGCTTCCACTGAAGGTGAGGATGATTCAGAAGATCCTGGATCTAGATGGATTGGGAGAAACGGTGAAGTGTGGTTCCTTTTCAGGAACTCGAGCTGCGTCAACGAGATGCTATGGGAACACCCTCAGCGTGACGGCTCTGAATCGTGTGTGAAATCAGCCAATGATGAGTTGGGAGGTCATAAGCGGGTGACGTCACTGGCCAGGAAGCATATAAGCGCGTGGAAAACGCCGGCCAGCGCTCTATGTGTGTCAAAGCCTGTGTCTCTGTCTATAGAACAAACTTTGTCAGGGAAAATGTCCAAGAAACAAAGTAAAACTAAAAGGGGTGAGAGCAGCTCACAGTACAGCGTGTGTGCACCACTGTGCAAACTTTATATCCTCCCCGAGGATACACACACTCTCTGTGTTGCCTGCATGGGAGCGAGACACGCAGAAGCTGCAGACACTGTGAGAGAATGTCGCTGCATGTGCTTCGCTCCCGGTGGTTCATAAGCAATCCCTGCGGCGCTGTCCTGCTCGTGCCGAGGCAGGGTTGCGGCGGTGTTAGTGGGGATCTCAAGCGGATCTTAAACGCGAGTGGACTGAGATGGATAAGTTCCTATCTGACTCCTCTGCATCAGGATCGGGCACTAGCCAAACGGGAAAGGAAGCGTGTTCTGCTACTTCCCCTCGTCAGGGCGGCTCAGCGCTGCTCCTCTCTTCATCCGAGTACCAATGTGTGGATCCTGCGCTGGCTCCACTGCGACTCCAGGGCATCTGCATATTAAATTATATAGACGACTGGCTAATATTAGCGTGATCGCCGGAAGAAGCGAGCAGACATCGAGATGTTGCCCTCGCTCACATGGAACAGTTGGAGTTAAGACTAAATGCCAAGAAAAGTGTACTTTCTCCAGCTCAGAGAACCACTTATCTAGGCGTGGTGTGGGACTCGACCGTGATGCGGGCTCATATGACACCTGCTCGAGTAGAATCAATCCTCACCGCTGTCGCGAGAGTAAAAGAAGGCCGGTCAGTCACTGTCAAGCCGTTTCAAAAGCTGTTGGGCCTGATGGCAGCTGCGTCCAAAGTCATACTTATTGGCCTGCTGTACATGAGACCCCTACAATGGTGGCTCAGGAACAAAGGCATATCCCTGAGGGGAATTTCCCTTCGCATGACAAATGTGTCACGCCGAGCGGTACGTGCCTTAGGTATGTGGAGGAAACCTTCATTCCTATATCAGGGCCCAGTGCTGGGAGATCTTGCTCGCCGCATATCGCTAGCGACGGATGCATCCCTCACTGGTTGGGGAGCGATCACGAGTGGTCTCTCAGCCCGAGGTCTGTGAAGAGGTCGCCACATAGGTTGGCACATCAACTGTCTAGAAATGTTAGCAGTTTTTTGAGCACACTTCTTCACAGACGTAAGAGATCAACATGTGTTGGTGCACACCAACAACACCTCTGTTGTCTCTTACATCAACCACCAAGGAGGTCTACGGTCGCGCCCCTTGTACAAGCTGGCACACCAGATCCTTGTGTGGGCCCAGGAAAGGTCCCTCTCTCTAAGAGCCACCTATATTTCCGGGCATCTAAATGTAGGAGCAGACATCCTGTCGAGACAGGGGCCGAGGCCCGGGATATGGATGCTTCAACAGGGCAGAGGTGGACCGCTTCACATCTCGAGAGAACGCGCAATGTCCCCTCTGGTACTCTGGTTCATCCAGCTCCTCTGGGCCTTTCCCCCTCTGCTCCCTGGAGTTCTGGCGAGAGTATGCCTATTGCTTGTAGCACCGTTCTGGCCAGGCCGAGTTTGGTTCTCAGACCTGATATCCCTTCTAGACTGCTCTCCATGGGAGATACCGATTAGGAGGGATCTTCTCTCACAAGCAGGGGACACAATAGTTCACCCCGCGAACCACACTTTTGGCATCCCCTGCCACTGCTCCGCTTCTTGACAGGAGCTGTCTGGTCGTCGTTTTCCACACGCTTATATGCTTCCTGGCCAGTGACGTCACCCGCCTATGAGGTCCCAACTCATCATTGGCTGATTACACACACGATTCAGAGCTGTCACGCTGAGGGCGTTCCCATAGCGTCTCGCCGACGCAGCATCTAGTTCCTTCAAGGAACAGGGTTATATACATAACCTGAGACGTTTTCCACCAATGTGGAGACAACTTTCTTTCATCAGTCTGCGAGAGGCGTGACTCCAGGTCCAACGCGTTATGCCATTGCAAGGGTGCAGAATGTGGATTTTGTATTTAGTCTATTTTTTACAGAGGGGATGGTTAACAGCTTCTTTCAATGTGTTTCAGTAGTTCGTTCGGTCATGTCTTTATATACATTGTGTGAAGCCACTGTTGTGTTTTGTGTGCCCTGTATTGGATTAATCTCTTCTCTGTCTTGTAGGTAATAATAATTTTGTTTAAATACATACTGCTTATAAATAGATCCTTGCCTCAACAGCTTTCTGGAACAAACAATAAATATTGTAAAAAAAAAATATTGTGAAAAACTAAACTATTTGTATCTTGTTTTATTAGATATAAAAATATCCCTTTTTTCATGAACTATTAATGACGAATAAATAAAGGCCAATGACATGAGGAGGACTTGATTCATTACCTTATTTTTTCCAGTAAAAAGATGAGCCGGGGGTAATAAATGAGTCTTAAAAAGGGCAAGCCTTGAGATATTAATCTTCTAAGACATCAAAACGAAGTCACTCTATTAGCGCTAAAGGAGACGTCCATTCTCCTTTACTTTATGTAAGCCACCAAGGAAACATTGCTACTACCCTGAGGCAATTATTTCATCCCTGTTTCCATACAGCTGGATGGCGGAGAATAGAGATAGAGGTTAAAACTTTAGTTTAAAACTTTAAAAATTTAGTTAGGCTGACTCCATTCTTGGGATCTGGAACAGTGAGAAAAGAAAAATCGAAATGCATGACCTTTAAGAGGCGGTGACATGTAGCAACAATGGCTGACAAATAGCAATGAGGATTAGCGATGGGTGTGACCTTCTGAGGTTAAGGTCAAAGCTAATCGGCTAAACCAAGAGAATGCTGTGAAGTGCTCGACAATTGCCACAACTGCAGGGAAACATCACAGAAGATGCCTTCAGATGTCTAGAAATTCATTTAATATCAGAGACAACCTCCCAAATAATGGTGAATGTGACTTGTTTAACAGTATCTATGAACTTAACTGGATTTCTGTGACTGTTTCAAACATATCTTCAAACCATTTGAAGTTATATGAAGCTACATTTGAAAATCCCCTTTCTTCTCAGATGGGATATATTTCACATGGTGTCAGTCTCTCAGCTTGTCAGCCAGCCTGCCAGAAGTCTGTGGAAGTGCAATTAGGGAGCTGGAGTCCACCCTTATTACTTTAGGATACAACCCTGTCAGTCTGCTGCTATGTTAACTAATGAGTCTGGCTCCTCTCTGCAGATTAAATGGGCAGTATAATCTCCTGACCTTCACGTCCATCTCCACAGTCTTCCCACACAATAATTAATTAACACTTCTATCTGTCACAGGCCATGATATAGGTAAACCTGACTTAAAATGTATATGTGATAAATGAGTAATGGTTTCTGACCACAAAGGGGATAATTATTCACATTATGTGTAAGTATATACTTAGATGCAAATGTAATCAATCACAATCGAAGGCGTTTGTATGTTTCAGAGCGATTACTTTCACCAGTTTCCAAAAAATAATCATGCTTTTTTTTGGATGAGTGGCATAAGAATTGCAAGTAAAAAAAGTTGGATGGGTGTAAAAGGAATTAAATTGCATCTATTATTATTTTTAGACTGTGCCTTAGAACGTGGTAAAAGCATTACCATGGGAATTAATCACTCGAGCGTCTGAGCCTCTACCTGTTTAATAACAAATTTAATCACTTCCTCCAGAGGTTCATTAGCTCAAAAAGGGAAAGTGTGAGGTTTTATTAGCTGACAGAGCCTTCATTAAGAGCCAATTAAATAATGAACACAGCATACCTTCTTCTTGTAAAAGCATAGACTTGCTGTGAGTTCTCTCTCTTCCTCCACTGAAGAGTACATCTAGGAAGCACAGGGCACAAAAACAGGAGCAGACAAACTATGAGTGATGTGATGCTCTAGAGAGCAAAGGTTTGAAAAAAGGTTACAAAAACAGACAGACACAAACCTTCCCTAAATCCTATAAATTGCATGATACAAAATTGTGCCTTCAGGGGTATTGTGGGATACAGATGTACCTTCTTGAATGTTACAGTGGGGATCAGGACAATCACAGTTAAGACCTTGAGCATGTCTCAGAACCATTGATTTTCTGGACAGAGAGTGAAACAAAGTGAATACCTGTTTTATTGATTTTGACTATTAAAACTAGTTGCACATCAATGAACTTATGATTTTGCTTCTGCACAAAATGTTTTGCGCTGGATGTTTTGGAAGGAAGACTCAAAAAATATCTCGAACTCTAGAGATTTACTGCATTGTAAGTAAATGGTAAATTTCAAATATTTGTTATCAAACATTAGATAAGTAATTATATAATTTAAAATGAAAATTAATTACACACATTTTTTGCTATAATGACAATAGCAAAATAATAAAAATACAATAGAAGGATCAAGACTAAAACACAAGTTACATGTGTCAAATAAAAAATAAAAAAAACTTCATAAAGGAACATATACAAGATTTTTTACAACAAACCAAAAGGTATTGTGTAGTAAAAGCTAACAATGAAGAAACTGAGTAGAGGATGGAGTTAAGATGTTTTGCCAGAATGGACAGCTTAATGTGTTTTCAATGAGTTGTGATGATGGTTGAGGGCGGATGCGAGGCCGCATGGAGCACAATACCCTGCTTTACTTCCAAACAGGATAAAGTGAATGACACCACACCTGTAGTTCCAAGCAATCTTTCAGTCTGCTGTTTGTTTTCCATACACATTGGCCCACAGTGTTGCCAATGCATTCAGACAGCCATTATGTGCTCAATGTTTATAAAGTGCTCTCCAGCAAGGACATTAGGGACTATGAAACCTACTGTGGTTACTTATTAGAACAAAATCCCAAAGGACAGGAGAGCTCCTGGCTGACCGGGAAATACGTAGACATATGGGATCTTATTCAGCGTTATTGCTGCCATCAAGGGCTCATACTGTATCTCCATTTCTATTTTAGGACTGAGAGCCATAATCATAAAAAAATGAACATAGTGAAATAGCTTTTTACGTCCAGATAAACAGATCTGGACAGGTATAGAAAAGGTTTCTGAGCTGACGTTATAAAACCACCTATATCTAACAGTAGAGTGATGGCTTTATGCAAGGAGATGGTAGCCTCATTATAATTGGATAAGTTGCAGAAGTGCCAGTGACGTCAATTTCAGACAGGCCGAACAGGAGGAACAGAACCCACAGAGTCCGACTCATCTGTAAATCCATAATGACGTTGGTCTCATAAATTGTACATTTAAAAATAGAATCCCTTTCCATGCTACAGTACTCATTGGAATGAATACTACAGAAAAAGTGTGTTTGGATGTGTTATAAATTTGCTGGGGTGCGAACTGGGAGATTCAAAATACTCTCAAGGATGTTTCATTAGAGAAATCACAGATGATTATATCCTTTTGCATATATAATTGCTTTAAAATGAACGGTTTACTGTCATATGAGAGAAGCGATGCGTCCACATACCTGGGTGGGAGTCATAGTTAGTGCACACCAGCTTATGATTTTCTTCAAGGAAGAGTATGAGGATTGAGTGAATCATGCTGTAATTACACTTAGGAAGAATCCTCATAGTCCCTTTCCAATCACAACTGAAGTCATTTAACCTATTATTGACTGATAGCAGGAGGGAGACCAAGTCTCACCTTATGAGCTTCATGTTCACCCTCGGCTTAATTTAGCAATGTAACTATTAGCACTCAAAGCGTTATAATTACTATGTTCAACAAGCTCTTTATGGAGTGGAACTAAAGTTCATCCTAGTGGAGACTTAAATACTGTCCAATAAAATGTAGCATAACAAAACCATATCTATCCCATATTTAAAAAGCAATGCAGAAAGAGATGACCTGAAAACACTACAAAATCTGTGGTGTTTCTACACTTGACTAGTTATGCTTTGGAGTATGAATTTAAACATATCTGAGGTTTGAAGAAGAGGTTGTGTGCTATTAATTTAATTTAATTTATTTATTTTTTCATTATTTTTATTGAGCAACATGGGAAAAAAAATGACAGCTTTTTTTCTCCTCTTCCTCTCTTTTTACTTTTTCTTCCCCAGATTGTAGGGTAAGTGGGGGGAAAAACAAGTCCTAGTAAATTATTAATATTGGAAGCAGTGGGTGCAGCAGTGGTTATAATAATAATAATAATAATAATGAATGGATTAACTGGTAACATTATTGTAGGTCCTGTACCCACTCCATTTCTGGCAGCAAGCATAACCATCAGACCCATCAGTACAGCCAAAATCCCATCTATGATCTAATTTTTTGCTCCCGTACTAGTCAATACAGTTGATTTCATCATAGTCAAATATCATATAGATACTATGTAATTGTAAAGTCAATTGCGTGCACTTATTTACACATGTATGCATTACATGTATTACACATGTATATCTACAAGTAATTGTTGCACAGTACAATGTTCACTTGTTCATTTAACAAAGAGGACTGACAAGGGGCGGCTCCAAATGCAGAGCTTTATTGGAAAGCATGGTCAAACAGATAGGAAAGCAGCAAACAACAACGGTGGAGGCAAAACACAGAATAATCCAGAAATACAGTGAGGGTCGGTCGATCTGCAAACAGAGTCCACAAGGCAAAATTTAGCAACAATCCAAAGGCAAGAAAAGGTCGGTACAATAAGAAATCAAACAAAGGAAACAAGACTAGACTAGGAAACACAAGGAAATGCTTTGTACGAGGGAAAACACTCAATACTCAATACAACACTCAATATAAGTTTTTTAAGATAACACGGGTTAACAAGGGGGATTATCTCAAGAAGATATAATCTGACAAAAATCTGTCTTTTGTCCATACAGCGAAAATCTGTGTGGTCTAAAACAGTGGTAAATTTAATGTTAGTATTCACTAATAGTTTTAATTAGATTTTTTTTTCCAAAGCCTGCAGCATGTATAAAGACAGAGTTTCAAATAAGTGCCCAAAAGAAATATGATATTGTACAGTCCCGCCTAATAAAACATATTGGATATGAGGCCTAATGCAGTTATAGTCCACTCAAATTCCTTGTTGATACTTTGCTATCAGAAAACCAACATACATACTCCAGAAAACACGCACAAACATCAGGTTTGCTTTGAGTTATTGTTTGCACTCATTTCTCGCCTCCCGTTGTGTTGTTTTCCTTTGAGTCTGGTCATCATGCCATCTCAGAGAAATATTCTTCACTAACAGCCAGGCGCACAACACTCAGAGGACCTCATACATTATCAGCATGATGCAGACAGGTCTGGCCTGCAAAGAGATTTATAGCCAATCTGAATACGTAGCTATTACTAATATGTTGTAGATAACATAAACAAAAATGTATTATTTGGCTCTCTAAAATACTTTGATTGGTTAATAGTATTCACGTTTTTATAGAAAATGATATAGAAATACAGATTATAATATATAATTACATCCACAACATGCAGCTGTGAGCATGTAGAAAATACTGTACTGCTGCTGCACATTTAAAATATTATAACCCAATAGCATACATGGATAACCTCATAGCAGATCCATACTGGAGGAGCTGGGGAAGGTGAAGGATTTCTAAAGTGCACCAGGATTTTTTTTTGTGCCCATGACCTAGTTTTCCCTCATGTCTGTCATGTTATTCCGTTTACCTGTGTATTGTAAAAGATCTTCAGTTGTGTGTATTGTACATTTAAGTTCCTGCCGTGTCAGTCTTTCTTTGTATGGATCAGGGCATGACAACTTTTTTGCTCGATTTTTTCGGCTCGATCCGCACTCTAGTTCAGATGGCTGAGAATCATTTAAGAATAAAGAAGTGACTGTCCTTATGAATGGACCACTAAATTATTGACACAAATGTTTCAAAATCGCGAATCATTCATTAAAAAAACTGTGCTGCTCTGTGTGTTGCATATTTGCGACTGTTCTGCTCTGATCTCGAACTATTTTTATTAAACAAATGGAGCAAACGCACTCAGCAATATATAATTTCAATAAATTCTAATTTAAACACTGAACTAAATTTAATTTTACCCGCATTTGGCGGGTGGGCAGGTGACAATGTCAAGCCCTGGTGTGTATGTGTTTTTCCTCATATGGATTGCCACTGTGCATATAGCCTACCTTCTACACTGTTAGCATGACATTTATATTAAAATAACATATGTAGCTTATAATAATATTGTTAGCTTTTTTGTTGTTGTTGCTGTTATTTTTTACCTCTAACTTTTGACTGTAGATATTATTAGTCAAGCTATAAATTATTATATCAGCTATCAGTTGGACATTATTGATGGTTTATAGATTTAGACTTCACTGAGCAGTTAATTGCGAGAATGTGCAACAAATATAAAACATCTCTGGAGCACAAAAGGCCTGTATGTGGGCTGATGAAAGCTTGAGGTTATGTGACCATCAATGACTAATCATCTCATATCTGAATTAACTAGGAAGTCTGTTTAGTACAGTGAATGCTTCTATATATATATATATATATATATATACAGCTCTGGAAAAAATAAGAGACCTCTGCAATTTACTCCTTAATAAATGAGTATCTATTTGAGTATTCTAAACTCTCTAAGCATTTAATGCCAGTTTTTCTAATTTCTACACAAATATATTTTGTTCTGTTTATTCTTATGTAGGTTCTTATTTGGTGAGTTCTTGAATCCAATTGCATTTAACGGGAAAAGTATAAAAAGCACTAATCAACACTTTCCTCTTGCAGTGTGACCAATTGGATGGTAAAAAAAAATGCTAGAAGTTTTTCAAAATTTATTTGAAATGTAAAAATTAATACTAAACATGCAAAAAACTGTGTTTTTAGATTAAGAGCTGTATATATATATATATATATATATATATATATATATATATATATATTGTGTGTGTGTGTGTGTTGCTCTGCTCAACCCAAAAAAGATGCCCAAGGTGAACTTTAGTCTCCTGTGAACACTGTACATCAAAAGATTTAACTTGAATAAGTATAGCTTCACCTCACGTTCAGGACAGTAAAGGTATGAATGTAAACTGACAGAAGTTTCAGACTTTAAATATATCTTTTGTCAGTAAAATGCAACCTTTGCAGTTTTTTTCTATTGTTACTCCGTTAATACAACTGTGCATCTGATTCAGATCACACACACACACACATACACAGTAAAAAGCCTTGACAGTTTATTCCAAAGGGCTGTTA
Organism: Enteromius afrohamiltoni; assembly: GCA_034779775.1. Taxonomy (NCBI): domain Eukaryota; kingdom Metazoa; phylum Chordata; class Actinopteri; order Cypriniformes; family Cyprinidae; genus Enteromius; species Enteromius afrohamiltoni. Next base: position 6,425,182 of record JAUYWG010000032.1, read on the forward strand.
AAAATGGCTGGCAGACCTTTTATAGATAAACATTCCTGAAAAATCTGACATCTTTCTGATTTAATGAACGTTAAATATTGACCCAAATTAGTTTAGGCATTCTGTATGCTTTTGCATGGTGAAAGACATCCAGTACCTCAAGTAAATTGCTATTAAATTTAAATAATTGATTTTGTGCTATTGATGGAGCCTTGAAAAATAACGGCCTCGTTCCTCAGTTATATAAAAAAAGAGTCTGTTTTCCTCTCCTGGCAGTCAGGTTGCTTTCTCTCCTTGGCACTGATAAGTTGATACAGTCATACAACACTGCACCCAACTTCAGTGCTTCCATTCTGTGTGCTGACAGCCTGGTAATTAATGCCTACCTGACTCCTCCAGCAAGCATCTCCCAAGGCTGCTGATTAGGACTCTGGCTCTGCAAAGTATGACACCTGTGTAGACGTTTTACCAGGAGCCCAAACAAAAAGAAAATAGCTGAGCACATTACTAATTTGCAGCAATGAATTCCAGCCTGTTTGGATTTGTCTCCAAAAGCATTGTTTTATCACTCCGGTCAATGAGTCGGATGAAAATTGCATTTGCTAATAAAGAGACTCTGGGTACAAGGAAACGTATGTTAAATGGAAACATTAAAGCAGCTTGCCTGTTTTGCCTTCATCCAAACAAGAATTAGCAGCAGCGGTATGACAGATCTTTCCATGTTTGACCTCTTTAAGAGAAATGACCAAAGAGAACTGAATCCTTTCATGTTGCCCTTTCCTCCTCTACTACACTTGTGATTATAAAATTGATTTTCTTCTTCTCCTCCTCTCTTTTCAACTAAGGAAACCAGTTCTGCTGGGTTATTATTGTACCGCAATGCTGTAATAACAATTTATCTTCGCTTCTTGTACGATTACTGTACAGCGCTTCAGAAAGGAGGGCAGAAGTGCCAAGTCTTTGATTTATAGGAGCAATTTGACCGCTGCTTATTAGAGTGATCCACTAAGGTGATCCAGGTGGTGGAAGGCCTCCACACCATCTTAACATTGTTCAAGAGCATAGGGGCAAAACAATTCAAGACTGTACTTTTAACCAGAATTATGATGCTATCCTCAGGGCAGGTAGGTGATGTGGTTGCTCATGGCAAGACAGTTTAAAACACTTGGAAAATGATCACAGAAAAGCAATTTGTATTATCGCAGTCTGATTTAGTTTAGTATGTACGGAAACCATATTGTTAAAAGAGAGACCCATTGTTTTAAAACTTAGAGAGCTTCTTGCTGTCTACATTCGAAACATGGGAGACTTGATTTTAATTAAGTTTGGCTGTACCCATTCACTCTAAGACAGAGGTCTGCAACCTTTTTGTTATATAGTGCCATTTTTAATTTCTTATTAGTCACTGTCATACCGGTAATATATTACCAAATATCATAAATATATTACCATAATCATTTCATCAAGTTCAAATAAGTTTAATTAAACATTAACACATTTTTTATAATTGCCCCATGTCGTGTGCTTTTGTGGACAGTTAACTGATTCCTGCTGTCGCTCTGCGCACCAAGAGGTGAAAAGTTTCCACCTCAGTGCATACAACCTTCTTGTTGAAGGAGCTCTGGAGTGTAGAATAGAATGAGCGACCTCTGCCGTCAAGCCTGCAGCTATGAGCTGTGCCCCCTCAGAGGCCAAACCCACAGATTGCACACCTCTGGGCAAGGATGTAGGACTAGATCCCCCTGCAGGGAGAGTAAATCCTTCCAGATGGGGATTTGCAACGGCAACCCATCGAGGAGAGAGACCAGGTTCACAAACCATACTCTGTTTAGCCAGAACGGTGCTACTAACAGAAAGCTGACTGCGTCCTGACGAACTCTCTCTAACACTGCAGGGAGCAGAGCAATCATGGGAAACACATTTAGAGGGCACCTCGGCCACCTCTGTACCATTGCATTCAGCCCCAGTGGAGCTGGCTGAACTAGTGAGAACCAAAGGGGACATTGTGCATTCTCCTGATACGCAAACAGGTCCACCTCCACCCGGTAAAAAACATTCCAAATTTGCTCCACCACTTGTGGATGAAATTTCCATTCCCCGGGCCTCAGCCCCTGCCTCGACAGTGAATCTGCTTCCACATTCAGATACCCAGGGATGTAGATTGCTTTTAGTGAAAGGAACCTCCCCTGAGCCCATAAGCAAATCTTTTTCGCCAGCTTGTACAAAGAGTGGGATTGCAGACCCCCTTGGTTGATATATGCCACTATTGCCATATTGTCGGAACACACCAGAACGTGACGACCAATCAACTCTGGAAGGAAGAATTTCAACGCATTGAACACTTGCAGCATCTCTAGGCAGTTTATATATAGCTGACGCTGAGCATCTTTCCACTGCCCCTGAGCTGGGCGACCACTGATGATCGCTCCCCAGTGAGGGGAGGGTTTCATCGGTTATAAGAGTAGCCCGAGAACACTGGGCCCCCAGTAACTCCATATCGCCACACTCTGAGCACCTGCTCGAGAGACTATGATTAGGCGAAAAACCTTTGCTTTTTAGCCACCACTGATGTGGCCTCAAGTGTAATAATCCCAACGGAATTACGTTGGAGGCTGCCGCCATCAGACCCAACAACCTTTGAAAGCTTTTCACCGTGAGTGCAGAACCTTTCCTCACTTCTCTGGCCGCAGCCAGGAGGATATCAACCCGAGCAGGGGTCAATCATGCCCGCATTGAGACGGAATCCCATATTATGCCCAAATAGGACATTCTTTGGGCCGGAGAGAGTGCGCTCTTTTTAGCATTAAGTCTTAGACCCAGTTTGCTCATGTGGGTAAGGACAACATTTCAATGTCTGCAGGCCTCGCCCCGTGAGCTCGCTAGAATTAACCAGTCAACTAAATAATTTAGAATACGGACCCCCTGTAAGCTCAGCGGAGCCAGGGCTGCGTCCATCACCTTCGTAAATGTGCGAAGTGACAGAGCCAGACCAAAGGGCAAAACCCGATATTGGTAATCCACCCCTTGAAAGGGCGAATCTTAGAAACCTTCTGTGTGACAGATGTATTGTGACATGGAAATATGCGTATTTTAGATCTATTGTGAAAACCAATCTTCAGACCTTATTTGACACACCACTTGCTTCAACGTAAGCATTTTGAACTTCAGCTGACTGACTGAGAGGTTCAGTTGTCTGAGATCTAAAATAGGCCTCAGCCCTCTGTCCTTTTTCGTAACCACAAAATACGGACTGTAAAAGCCCCGTTATCTGTCCGCCAAGGGGACCACCTCAATGGCCCCTTTCTCTAAAAGAGCGGTTACTTCTTGAACACGACAGGCGATGACGGCGCACAGGGCCGTGATGGCGGATCTAGCTGAGGCAGTGTGGCAGGCTCGGCGTCCGCCTCCTCGGCCGCCATTGTGATTGCCAGCTGGAAGATATCCCGGAATCTCCTCACCTCCTGCGGTGTAGAGATCGTGGGCGGCGAACTCGGGATCGCGGAAGCTCCACTCGGCGATCCGTTCCGCGCAAACGATACCGAAACTGGAGCCGGGCCCTGCGATTTCGGTGGTGGACCTCGGCGGATGGCCCTTAGTGACTCTGAATTGCCATGGCCTGAACCGTTTGAATCTTCCAGTGACTGTGAATTGCCGTGGCCTGAACCGTTTGAATCTTCCAGTGACTGTGAATTGCCATGGCCTGAACCGTTTGAATCTTCCAGTGACTTTGAATTGCCATGGTCTGAACCGTTTGAATCTTCCAGTGACTGGGAATTACCCTGGCCCGAATCGTTTGAATCTCCTAATGACTCTGAATTACCCTGGCCTGAATCGTTTGAATCTCCTAGTGACTCTGAATTACCCTGGCCTGAATCGTTTGAATCTCCTAGTGACTCTGAATTACCCTGGCCCGAATCGTTTGAATCTTCCAGTGACTGTGAGTTGCCATGGCCTGAACCATTTGAATCTTCTAGTGACTGAGAGTTGCCATGGCCTGAACCGTTTGAATCTTCCAGTGACTTTGAGTTTACATTTACATTTACATTTACATTTA
>JAUYWG010000032.1:6429314-6443326 GCA_034779775.1 Enteromius afrohamiltoni
CTACACTGGTTATTGTATTTCTGATGTTATCTATTTTATCAGTGAAGAAATTCATAAAGTCATTACTATTAAACTGTCAAGGAATATTTAGATAGGGTGGCGTCTGGTTATTTGTTAATCTAGCCACTGTGCTAAATAAAAACCTTGGATAGTTTTGGTTATTTTCTATGAGTTTTTGGATACGCTCGGCCCTAGCAGTTTTTAAAGCCAGTCTATATCTGGACATACTGTTTTTCCATGTTCCAAATTAGTTTTTCTTCATTTGCTCTCAAGATTACGAGTTTCTTTCTTGAGAGAATGGATGTTACATTGAGAATAAACTTAGCTAGCAGAGTCAGGAAATCAAAACTAAATTAGTGATAACAAAGCAATCCGGTTGTTTTAGTGGTAAAATGCAACAGGTGGTATATTCACACGTTATAAGAAACAAAACTGATGTTTTTTTAAAATAGATTTGTGATTGAAAATAGACAATGAGAAATTAACTTAAGGGAGCTCCCATTTGAAGCAGGTCATCCAAACTCTAATTAAAGCAGTCTAAGTACTATGATGCGGTGTAAATCCTGACTGGAAATCCTCACAGACACCATTTTTTCTAAGAAGGAAAGAATATAACTGAAGATACTACCTTTTCTAGTATCTTTGACAGAAAAGGGCGATTTAAGATCTTGAGGTCTGTAATTAACTAGATCTTTGGGGTCAAGTTGCGTTTTTTTTTTTAATGAGAGGCTTAATAACAACCAGTTTGAAGGCTTTGGGGACATACCCTAATGACAATGTTTTTACTAATGTATGTTGTAAAATAAAACATGAAAATATCTTAATGGAGTTTGTGTTAACTACAGACCTATTTCAGACAGTTAAAAGACAAAAAAAGGTATAATAAAGCCAGAAGTGCTACACTAATTCTTCAGTTTTATGAAAAAAAAAAATCTCTTGATTGGAACAGGATAAATTGAAGTGGATACATGAGAGAGGTGTACCCTACTTTATAGAGTATCTGAATGAATAATTGCAGTGAATGCTTAATGCTTCAAACATAATCAAGCACATTAGAATAAGTCTGAGCTCTTTTAAAGCTACAGAATGTCGTCTTTTATGAATGTATTTGGTTTGTGACAGGACAGGTGGATCTATAATGGGGTCTATGTTCAACAAAAAGGTTTAAACAAAGTGTGTTAACATTCATTGAGCATGTCAGTGACAGTGAAATGAATGCTGTGTCAATACAGCTGCTTTAAGCTTACTCGCCAGCTTTCACCAAAGACAGTCATTTAGCAGAAAAGCAATTTTAATCACTTTGTGGTGAAAACTGCCTTTTCATAGTGCTTTGGACTTTAAAATCTGATTTGGCTGATTGAGTCTTGCTTGAAACTTTAAAATAACCAGTCTTCACTGGTAGTTTACAGCAGAGAGCTTTCAGGCATGTATTATGGTCCAAAATGTATATTTCAGAATAAAAAAAAGCATGGTTGAGACAATTTTGGGGTTTTTCTTTATTCTTGTTCAGAATTATTTAAAATATAGTATAACATAATTAATTATCATTATGTAAAAAAAAAAAAAAAAAAAAAATCCTATAACTACTTCACATGTATTTTGTTTATTTAATTTTGCAAATGCAAACAGTGAACCATGTTATTTCTTTCTTTTTTTTTTTTAGAACGAAAGGTTAACAAACCTGAACCCATTGTGTTCAAAAGTGCCTATGGGTTAACATAGGGTAAGTTGCAACCTGATCTCACAGAATTGCGTGAAATATCCATGAACTCTTAATGCATAATTCCGTGTTAGTATCACGTAATGACCGAAAATTGCGTGATACTACCACTTAAAAGATTACAATGTAATTCAGTGACAGGCATGAGCCGTGAACCACTCACGGATTACTGAATTCATTTTATATAAAATACTTTTATTGTAGCACCTAGCCTCACCTTTACCCTAAACCTACCCACTTCTGAACAATATAAAACACACACAGACAATAAAAGCGCAGTCACAGGTATTTATTGAAAAAACTGACCATAAGCAGTAAAAAAAAACATTACAAACAAGTTGTTGCATTTCAAGTCCTTATGAAGCCATACGATGTCTTTATGTGAAGAAGAGAGTAAAATACAAGGTTTTAATCACTGAAATTATCCCCGCTCCGCGTTAACGCGTTGACTCTTATTCAAAAACACTCTCGTCCTGTAGAATGACGCAAATCGAGCAGCAGACACAAGAGCCAATAACATTTCATAACAGCATGACGCGATCGGTCACAAGACACGCGAGAGCTAATAGAATTTTACAACCAAGGCTGACGTAAAGATTATACAGGCGGCATTTTTTAAATTTGCGCAAAGCGGCAGCTGCCTGCAGCAGAGATGAGTCATGGCAGACGGAGAGATGGTGATCAGTCCTTTTGTCTCGGAAAGAATTTGAATATTAATCCTTTTTAATAAATAATGTTGGTAGTTGTAACTGCTGGTTTATCTTGTCTTTTATTAACGGGTGGTAGGTTAAGGGGCAGGTGTTGGGTTACGTGCTCATGTAAATAAATGAATATAAATAAAACTGTTGTGACCATTCACAGTAAAAAATCACACCCCAATACATATACAATAATGGTAATATAATTAACCAATATTAGAATCCAAATCCGTACGTGGATCATGGATGATGCCTGTCACTGAATTACATTGTAATCTTTTACGTGAGCCCATCAAGCAATTTTCGATGATTACGTGATACTAACACGGAATTAAGCATTTGTGAAGAGTTAAGAGTTTGTGGTTATTTCACGCAATTCTGTGAGATCCGGTTGGTAATTTATGACAGTCCAAATGAAACACATCAAATCAAATTACAATCTTGGAGAAGAAAATAACTAATTTTAAGACATGTAGCAACCATACTGATGACAAGGTGTTGCTTTGTAAAAATAAAAGCTAAGAATGTATGATCCCTTCACACTCCAGAATGTTCACGGATAGATTCTAATGATCTGTCAGTTTCATCCAGCAAATATCAAATGCAATTATTGTCTAAGCGCCTTAATAACAGTGTTATTTTCAGAGCGTTGGTACAAGATTAAGAACTTAACCTTATCAGAAGCTGTGGATTTGCAGCTTAATGAGGATTCTTGCCCCTTGAATCAATGGCAGATGGTGTGAGCAAGGTGCAGCTGAAATGCTGAAATGAGTCTCAGCGAGGGCACCACATTATTTTGCTGCTTTTTGTTTGAGAATAAGGAGCACAATGTAAAGGGCGGCAATCGTTCTCCTTTCATCATCGACTCACAGTGATATCATCTCAGAAGGCTGGGAGACTTATCACCGAGCCATAAAGTTTCATGAAACCACAATAAATGATTTCCTCATTTCAGCGGGCCTAATTTCCATAAACCATGCTTTTGCTTTCCCCTCTTGCCCTCCTCCCCAGCTATAATGGCAGAAAGAGAGCAGAACATATTCAGAGTTCTGTTTTCATTCAACGTTATAAGAAATTCAATTCTGTACAAATGACTTTGGAATATCACGGCAGTCGCTTTAGCTGTTCAGTGTGACCCATTTTTTGAGCTGCTAGTCATGCTCTAAGTGCTGTACCTGCAGATTCAGCTCTGGTCCGGAACAAAGGCTACGATGGTTTCATTTAAAATGATCCCTATAATTCTCTTTCACTTTTAAGCTCACTCGATCTAAACGGTCAACCAAAGATAATGCCGGCCATGCATTTGATTAACATGAGATTATATCTTAAGATATATTTATTCATGATTATTTATAACACACAATGGACAACATATTAAATCTACTTCATTTAGAATGGACTACAGTATATCATATTTTGACATCCTAAAGTTTATTTAAGCTCTGCACAATACCTCTCAACATCTTGTGAGTGTTTAGGTGCTGATTGTTATTTGAGTATTTCCTGTGAGGCTAATTTTGAGGCTAGTGTGAGCTTTGAAATGAGAAAAAAAATGCAATGTGTATAATATAAACCTAAGAGTATTAGTAGACTGAGGTAGGGGAAGGTATAATGTTCACATGATTGCAAAGTATCCTATACTGTTGAGGAACAATACAATCAATATACAGTGTTAGCATAAATTTAGCAGACACACTACTAATACTCCAATGACGGTTATATGGCATATATGTAGCAGAGTTACTTATCAGCAGCTGTCTAAAGAGTACCATCAAAATGTACTGTGTTCCTCTCTCTGTTGCCTGCTAGGTGCAAGAGTATCACCTCACTCCAATTGATGCTCGTTAGCTGGACTATAAAACAAACCTAGGACTGGAGTTTAAGGAGAGAGGCTGAGCTGTTCTGTGCTCCAAAAAATTTACCATCAGGTAGTAGTATGTTAAAGTGGTTAATGTAACATTTAAGCCATTTTTATTAGCAAATTGGTCCATGATCCCTGGTATGCGATAAATAGACCCGACACCATAGTAAGAGAAACAGCCCCATATCATGATGCTTGCACCACCATGCAGTGTACTGTGGCTTTAATTCAGTGTTTGGGGGCCGCAGACAGTTTGTCAGTCAAACCTCAAACACTGAATTAAAGCCACAGTACAATTTGTATCAGTATCAATTATAACAAAATACTTGAAGAGGTCATGCTGCTTTATGCTGAAGAGGAAATGCCCTTGAAACGGGTGTTTCAACAAGACAATGACCCTAAACACACCAGTAAGCGAGCAGCATCTTGGTTCCAGACCAACAAAATTAAACTTATAGAGTGGCCAGCCCAATCCCTGGATCTTAACCCAATAGAAAACTTGTGGGGTGACATCAAAAATGTTGTTTCTGAGGAAAACTAAAAAATACAGAGGAATTGTCAAATCATCCATGGCTGGAATACAGGTTTACAAGAGCCAGAAGTTGGTTGACTCCATGCAGCACGGATGTGAAGCAGTTCCTAAAAACAGTGGTTATTCAATTAAATATAAATTAAATAATAAAACTAAATAAAACTCTGCTATTATTTTGAACACAACTGTATGTACTGTGCTGTAAAGAGGCAATATACAAATTGACTTGACTTCACGTGGACTTTAGCACCTTGGACTTCAAACATCCGTTAAGAAAGTGTTAAACAGGTCCAGGTAACAGTAGCAATCTGAATCTTAAGCGTGAAATTGATGCATGCTCTTTCCTGTCTTCACAAACAAGACTTATTAGCGGTGACGTGCTAGATCTGCTGTCACTCCCCTTTTCAATTTCCTGCCTCGCTGCACATCCCACAACAGCAAAAACGGCACCCTAATATGCCTATACTGTACACAAAGTGGCATCAATAGCTGCTTCCATAAGAAATACAAGAGGGTATGAGTCGTAAAAAAAAAATGAGGGACTGCAAAACTGCTTGTTGAAGACTCAATTTCCTGCTTAGGCAGTAATAAGAACAGGAGTTTTATAACTCCTATTTTTATTTGCTTGAGTAGTTGTCCAATTAGTTCTCTCTGCTTTTCTTACTTTCCAATATACAGTAGAAAGCTCATCAGAACCGCATAGTTAGGCATTCAGAAAAAAACATCACCTCCACATTATATTTAAAAGGACGTCTTTCATTTTGAGTGTCCAGTGACATTGTCTGTCAAAGGAGAACAGAAGTTATTAGGATCACTCCCTACTATGCAGAAATGGGCAGCCACTCAGCATGTTCATGCAGTAGCTTATTAGCTCTGACCCATGTCATCCTTACACCTTGTTATATTCTAGTTAATAGCACCTCAGCCACAATAGCTAATCTCAGCTGGTGTGCTGAAAACCAATAAAGTATTATGAGATAGTTACACACTGGTGTTTATTGCCTATAAAATAACTTCAGCAAAAATGTGCCATACAATTCTCACTACTCAAACACAATTGTTTGGAAGTCTGTCAGTATCTGCTGGCTTTCATTCTACAAGCATGCTGTATGAAAATAGTGATTGGTTCTCCATTGCAAATTCATGGTCTTTGTTGTTTTTGTTTCTTTTTTGATATAGTATAGTTTATATATATATATATATATTTTAAGATTTTGTTTAAAGTTTTACAAATTTTACTATACAATACTACAACTGTAGAATCAAAGCTTTCAATACAAAGTATAATTTTATTTTCCTTCATTATTATAAGGTGGCAGAGCAGTTGTGCATCTGGCATTTACTCTACAGGCATCTGACCTTTGACCCTTGTTTCATTACTCATGTATGCTCCCTCACCCTTCCTCTGTGTCCAGCCTCTTTTAAAGGACACACTTCAAAGATTTAGTCTCTCATACTGTTACTCTCTGATAATCCAAATTCACAAGGGATGGTTGAATATTTCAGGACTCAACAATGGATGGCTCAGTGCCCAGGGCCAGTTTGAGAGAGTTTCAAGCTAGTTGTTTGAATTGTAACCTTCACTAATGACAGTCCAAGTTAACTTCACTAGCTCAACAGCTGAACCACTGAAGGTCATTAAATATATAGTACAATACAGACATTAAAAATGAAATGAGTTTACTGTACTGAGATTACTGTACTGTATGTGCAGGAGGATGCCTAAACAATAATCACTGATGTGCTTCTTATAAGCAAGCCTTGATCAAAACTTTTGTTTACAACTCTAAATGTCAAGTGCATCAGGACAATAGTTTAGATTTTTATGTATGTATAGTTTTTGCATGTAGACAGGGCCTAACTTAGCTGGATTTGCAAAAACATTGAACAACATGTAACATATAACCAAACATTTAAATTGGTAAGGCCAAAAAATAGTGGACCAAACTCAAAAAATGTTTTGTTTTCTTTTTTAGTGAGTGTTCCGTCTACTGGTCCAGAACTCCTTCACACTGGACCTGATCTTTTTTGATTTTTGTTGTTTTTTGCAGGAAGGCTGACAGGAATAGAGATTGAGATCTATTAAAAAGCTCTAGATGGTGAAGCACTAGAGTAGTAACAGAAACAACACTTCAGTTCCTTGTGGATTTTCAGCCAACACCCTGAAGAGTAGTGAAAAATGCATGAGAGATAAAAAAAATATCACACATTGTTCCATCTATAAACAATCTAGTGATGGAAAAACAAACGTATTATTCCAAGCATAATATACAACTAATAAAAGATTGCTAAGGTCTCTGAACCAACTAGGGATTTAACATGTGTTTTCTCTGCTGATAAAACCAGATTGACTGATGCATTATGGAGCAGCAACATGTGACAGCGGGGGCAATCTCTGCACAAGCTCTGTCTTTACAACAAAAAACAAAAGTGCTTATCTGACAGGGAGGCAGCTGGGAATTAAACTAAATAGGCAGGTGCAATGTGCTTATAGGCTCTGAATACTTAACATGCACATAATAATGAACTGTCATGACGATATTATCACAGAGATAATTGGTATACAGTATATAATATTCACCTAGAAAAAGAAATGTTGCGTATACATGGTTTTTCTATTTTAAATGTTAACGTGGTTAAGCTGTGCTTCATTGATAAATACAGTATGTTTATGGGCTCTACAAGTGATAAATTATCATGCTTAGAATCCAGCAATACTTTACTATAAAGTTCCCTAATGTACAGAACATAACAGCATGATGAAAATTTAACAAACCATGTGTATTAGTTAGCATACAGAATACAGTAGTTTAATATTAATTTTGTTTGTTTGTTTTTAATATTATAATTAAGAATAAATAAATCTCTGTGGAAATGTGTTTGTTTAAGGGATTTAAAACAATCTTACATCCTCGTTACATGATAGTAATGACCTTATATCTCACATAAAGATGAAGATCCTGTAGAAGATTTCTGTAGAAAATAGATCTCCAGGGACAACAAAAGCCAAATACAAGCCAAGATACATTAATAATTAAGGATTTACAGAGGAGTCAACCATATGTGTCTCATTTCAGCATTGCACACTGTGAGCAGGCAATCCACTGTATACAAACATCTTCAAGCAACATAACCTTCATGCCCTCAATAAAACAAACCAACAGCCGTTCAGCCTGCCAGCAGGAAGTAAATGCCTGAATTTGCAGGCTGATGGTGGAACTTCAGCTGATGCTCATGGAAGCCTGTGCTGAACTGTTTAGAGATTAGTTATACAGTAGCATGTATGGGTCAATGAGAGCTCACACAAAAATATTTGTATTTATTCTATTATTTATTTTATTTGTATTTATTTATTGTGTGTGTGTGTGTGTGTGTGTGTGATAACAAATATATATATTATTATTATTATTACTACACATTTTTTATTATTATTTTTTGTTCCATAGGGTCGTACAGGATTGGAATAAAATAAATAAGAAATAAGAAAAAAATATTTTGTGTGTAAATAAGAAAATTCAATTCATAAATATGAATGAATGAATAAATTAATTAATGTCATTCTGAGGGAATTACCACATTACACCATGGGAAAGTATAATTTTTATGAGATAATTTGTTGTGAAATTCTCACAAAGTATCAGTAATTTACTCAGCCATATATGCCTACATTAAAATTGTACATTATATATTTATATATATTTATATCTCTTAGAGATTAATTAGTGTTTTGCAAACACACAGCTTTTATCGTCTCAAGACATTGACTGGGGTTGTGTAGATTATTTCTGATTACTATTTAGGAGTTTTTTATCAGCTGTTTGGACTTTCATTCTGTCGGCACCCATTCAATGAAGAAGATCCATTGGTGAGCAGGTAATGTAATGCTAAATTCCCACAAATCTGTTCTGATGAAGGCAACAAACTCATCTGCATCTTTGATAGCCTGAGGGTGAGAATATTTTCACCAAATTTCCAAATCTGTAGTGAATGCGGCATGAGCGTAAGGCTCCATGTGCAAGAGAATTTTTTTCAATGGTCAGCAGGCTGGGTCAAAATTACAAGCAGACAGGTACAATGAAGGTAGAGTCAGGGCTGGCAGCGAACAATCAGAATCAGAATCAGAACACAGAAACAAGGTTAAAAACAACAGACACGAACACGAAAGACCGCTTAGAAATTGTCTATGTAGGTCAATACTTCGTGTGAACTGTTGCGAGACTGGGATATTTAAGCAGTGTGCTAATGACTGAGTGGGTGTGGTGATGAGCAGCAGGTGGACCCAAAAAAGGTATTTTCTTCATATTCAGTTATACGTAAAATATGAAAACTGCAAGTGTGCATATTTAAAATTATCATGTCTTCATTCTAAATGAACTTCTGAAATAGAGCATGAATAACAAGGCCTTTACTAATCTGACAGATGTATACTGAGCTCGTCCAGCAGATAGATATATCATTAAGATTTAGTATTCTCACTTTAAGAAAAATCGCCTAGACCACTGCTGCGTCCCGTTTTGAAATTCATCAGAGTGTACAGAGCACTGATACATTCACATAATAAAATGAGGTCAATTGGCACAATCTTTAATGTAGAGTGTATCTTCACATTCTGTGTAGCTCTCACCACCATCAATATCCATGAGCACTTCAAAAGAAATTCCATCCCCTGGTCTGACTCTATAAATACACAGCTTGCCACCAGTGCGGCATCACGCTTGGCTAGTCCTGCCATCTGTCAGGAAGGAGCAGGCAATGCAGAGCACAGGCCAGACAGACCACCAGTAGCAGTAGGGTCTGCTCACTGGAGAACCGCATGACTTGGCCTTGTCCCTCAGCCCTGCTTTTGGGTTGCTCAATCTTACAGTCATAAGGACAGAGATGCTGTGTTAAGACCATCACTGATAACTGGACTTGGTTGTTAGCCTATGAGGTCTTCGGTCCCTTAAAACCAGCCTGCTATTAATGTGGGGGACAGATGAGAGTGGTATAATAATGGCCTGCCAAGCTTTTAGGAATACTGGGATAATGGGTCCACCACGGGCCATGGTATTTATATCACTATGTAGGGCAGTTTCACTTCCCTTTACTTTGAAACTTACTGAGAATCTGTAGGTGGATTGCTAAATTAAATGACGCAGAAATGTCATTAATATCTCCACTGTTTCTGCTAGTCAACAATAGTATTAAATGGAGTGGCTTTTGCTTAAGATAGTCCACTCAAAACACTTTCTCCATCATTTTCTGACCCTCATCTTGTTCCAAGATGTATGTTTTTCTGTGGAACATTTTGGCTCCAAACAAATTGAACCCCTCTGACTTTGTGTGCAAGGGGGAAAATTTCTGTTTTGTTTGACAGAAGACTGTAATTCATATAGGTTTTGAAAAACATGAGGGTCAGTAAACAATTTTTGGTCTCCTACTTGGAAAATGTTCTGCAAGGGGGAAATAAATAAATAAATAAATAAACTGCTGAGGGTAAGTTGAAGATGTGCAACCATTTCTTTTAGTAGACAATTGTTAGATTTAAACAATGTATTATTGTGCTTTTCTTTGAAGATACACGCCAGTTGGCCATTAACTAGTTTATTTATCCACAAAAGCCAGTTGGCTTCTTTTCTAGATTGCCAGAAGATATCTCATTATTGGCTTCACTTGGATTTTATAAAGTTTAACATCAAAAGTCAGTTTAGTTTTTAACATTTTTAGTTAAAATTCTTCCGGTCTGAATTATCTGAGCTAGCGTGTGCAGTTCACATTCATTTTATAGCTGTATATATAGTACTTCTCATTTACTTTCTTCCAAACAATATTCCACAGAGCTGAAAAGCTAGATGTTTTGCTCAGCAACTTCAAGTTTTCAATTTTACATTTCATTTTAGCAGGCACTAAAATCAGCTTCAAATTAATTAATTAATTAAATTAAGAAAGACTAAGTTGATCATGTCATCCAAAAACAGCCCTTTCTCTATCAAAACAGCTTTCTCAAAGAAGCAATGACTGCATAAAAAACAACATCAGCAGCTGACTCCACCCCCGAATGAACTCATAAATATGCAAATGTCACTGCTTATTTTGGTCTCGCCTGCTTAATTACTTCTCATGTGAATATTGAGTAAGATCATAGCTACGGCAAATTTACTGATAACTCAGGCATTAGGAGCAGGCAGAGCAAGAGTGGCCTAAAACAGCTTAATGAAGTGCTCTTGCCAAAGGGCCCCATCGCACTCTGTTTATCTCCCCCCGACCTCATCACTCACACTTCTGTTATCAGGAGTGTTTACACTAGCGCTCCGCTCACAGGCTGATTAATTAACCACCGCCTCTGCCCCGCCACACAAGTCACATTGGGAAGAGTTTCACAGTGTGAAAGTGCAGTCCAACTCCTCCCTCCCTTTAAATAGCAAATTGATGAATGCAGTCTGTCCTTTTGCTGACTGCATTTCTTAAGTCACCAGCATTTTTCCCATGCTATAATGCAAGACAATCTTTCCTGATGACATCTAAATTGCAAGCATGGTTGAATAAACGGTGCCACATGTCAGCATTACCCTTGTCCGCATGAAAGAAGAACGTCGCTTTTGCAGATCATTCCCATCAATATTCCTCCGTTTCTCTGCCTTCGTATGGAGTTATCAGAACATTTTTAGCATAACCTTTCTTTCCAGATTCTCTATAAATAATGTGGAGCAGCTGCTGTATTTTGAGCCCAGCCATAGCTACATGGAAATGCTGTTACAAAAGTGAAAATCGAACAACTACACAAAATATAAGCGCTTAAGAACCTGTAACACTACATTAACGTGATTCTCAGGTTAGCAGATCACAAGTAAAAAACACCTGCTGATTGAAGTTGATACACTGACATACACCTTGTTTCGACCCAAAGAATATCTTGACTAGTTTTCAGTTTCAACCTCCTCTGTTATACAATCAAGAAAATGTTACTTTGTCACAGACAGAAACAGGAATAACCTCTGTAGCCTCCACCGCAGAGCGTTCTCAACACCCCCAATCATATCTATCCATATAATGGTGTAATTGTAGCGGTACATTTATGCTTTGAGACATCGTAGGAGATTGCAGACTCGAGGGGAAGGCTAGTTGTAAGAGTAAACTCGTGATGAATCATCTTTGCAAATGTACACGCTCCAGAATAAAGTCTTGAAAGCAAAAGGTCACCTAAATGTCGCCCTACCCAATGTTTTTGACTTCTGCTCAAAGAAAAAAAAGTTGCATTAAAGAACCTTTAGAATATCTTTGGCAAGACTGTCATTTGGTGTTGCTTTCAGAGCAGTTTGTCATTTTGATATTTTATCTCTATAAAAGCTGTGAATACCAAACAGGTCTCACTAACAGCGATTTCCAAAAGCTATTGCGTTTAAGTGCACTTTCAGGGCAAGTGAAGTGTTACCTGATGTCATGTTCTCCAGCCAGTCTTTTTAATGGAATCACTCCTGCAGAGAAAGACCACTCAGGACAAACTACTGCATACAGAGTAACACCTAAGTGCACTGAAATCAAAACAGAATAATCCGTTTATAATGTCCCCTGACATTACATGTACCCATCTATTTCAAGTTAAAAAAAAGTTCATATTAAAAGATTTGTCATACTTTTACCTGACCAACAAAAGAGGCAATACTGGAAGCCTGTTTCCAACACAGAAAAAAAAAAGACTTTTTAAACTTCCACTCTCGCATGCATCCCACATCTCTGAGCTTATATCTTACAATTATGAGATTTTTTTTCTTTTTCAAAATTTTGAGATATACAATCAGAATTGTTTTCATGATGCATGCTACTATCATTCACTTTTGTCACACACACACACACACACACACATATATATATATATATATATATATATAATGTGTCTGTGTGTGTGTGTGTTCATGTTCATGTTGTTCCAAATCACTTTGACTCACATCTTTTTCTTTGGAGCAAAACAAGGAGATATTTCAAAACAATGTCCAAACAACACTGGACCCCAATAGAAAATAAATAAATAAACTAGTTTGCAAATAAATAAATTTGTTTGTAATAAATAAATAAATCGATTAAATAATTTGCAAATAAATAAATAAACTAGTTTGCAAATAAATAATGAAATTAATCGATAATAGATTAATCGAATTAATAGATAAGTAAATAAATAAACTAGTTTGCAAATAAATAAATAAATCTACTAGTTTGTAATAAACTAGTTTAAAGTAATTAAATAAATAAATAAACTAGTTTTCAAATAAATAAATAAACTAGTTTGCAACAAATAAATACATTTGTTTGTAATAAATAAATAAACTAGTTTGCAAACAAATTAATAATTATGTTTGAACACTGAAACTCTGAAATTTATCTAAACCTTAATCTAAACCTTTTTTAGTCCTGAACAAATGTACCATGGCAGACAGGGCAGTCCTAAAAGGTCTTGAAGCCCAAGACTACCATCTGGTGGTTGTGTTTGATACTGCATAGTATAGTATTAACGCAGCCCTGCATTATGCAATGTAAGGAAATCAATCAGGCTTGTTTCTGCTACTACCCATAATCCTGCTGGATAGCTCATTAAGCATCTCTTGGGTGGAAGCACATAATAGAGACATCCTAATTCACAGCAGAAGCACCACTGACATGTTTTATCACCACACATCACCTTCCACTGCTGCTTCTGAGAATTTTATACCTCCCCCTCTACCCCATCCTTCCCGCCAGCCTTTTATCTCAAAAGATCCCACCACCTTACCTGAAGCACAGTGAGGAAATAAAAAAGAATCAGAGGGGGGAAGAAGACCCAGACATGGAAGGACCAAGGAACAGAAACGAAAGAGGAACAGATAGATGGAGAGGGACATGGCAAATCTTATACTGAAGTCTTGTCCTTGGAAAATCATCTTTGATGGCTGTCCCCACGGAGGTGTTGGCAGAGGATAAGACAGAACACCAGCGAGTTTTGCCTCATGTCTTATTCTTTTGGAAACGATCGGCCTGCTGGCTTCAGGAAACAAGATTGTGGGACTCAAGTTGGTTTGGACCTGGAAGACCTATTCGTAAGCCTCTGCTGGCAAAGAACTTGTCATCTGTTCATTAGCATGTGACTGAGTGGAATAGGAAGTCACTAGGGTTGGTCTATCTATCTATCTATCTATCTATCTATCTATCTATCTATCTATCTATCTATCTATCTATCTATCATCTATCTAT